>CAXKVI010000004.1:58121628-58517663 GCA_964058755.1 Campiglossa producta | reverse complement strand
ACCAAAGTGTAATAATGTACTATATTCACTTAACATATGTACCTCAACAATCACACACGCAAACAACACGCGCACACGTGTTCATCTGATTTCTCAACTTTTGTGTTTTGTTACATAGACCAGTTTAGTTCCAGGCTAGCCAGTTGTTGAGATTGTTGCCTGTGGGACTTGACCCCCCCCCCCCCCCCCCCCCCCCCTTTCACCTAAATCCTACTATTAATACAGGGTTCAAACTAAACTATTTTTGCATGAAAAACTATCAAAAATAAGGCAAATTGTATGACAGCGCCACCTATCGTAAAACTTAGGTAAAAATTAATGTCAGTAATGAGTTCCTCGATCCAAAAAATTGCGATATACAGAAAAAACCCATCTAAAATTGTTTCATTTGCAGGAAAAACTATCAAAAATAAGACAAATTGTATGACAGCGCCACCTATCCAATGATTTAGGTGAAAATTAATGTGAAAAATTAGTTCTTCGATCCTAAAAATAGCGACATTAAAAAAAAATCCTCTAAAATTGCTTCACTTGATCAAGTTTTAATCAAATTTTCATACACAGCGTTACCAACTTTGAATAAAAATAACAAAGAAACCAGACCTATAGGCGAAAAACCCGGTATGAGGTTTTGATATTGGGGGGCTAAAGTTTCATCTCCAATGGGTTTAATCAATTACGCAGAATCTTGTTGCACAGTGTTATTTATCAAGATTCATAACACTGGTCGACGGCCAAAATTTACCAGAGACGCCGGTTTGAAATTCGTATGTAAAACCACCCCCTGATTTCGAAAATCGAGTTCATTTTTTATTCTATGGTACCGTTTTTGAGATATTTGCAATTTGCCGTTATTCGAAAAAACCAAAAAGGAGGCTCGCTTTAATAACGTATATCTCACGAACAGTTCAAGCAATTGCAAATCGGAAAGAAGATAAAATTTGCTATAAATTCATCATACATTGTTTTTTGCTCAACCAGATAGTTTTTGAGATATTTGCTTATCATTTCAGATTTTGGTTCTTTTTTATGAAAAAATATGAAAAAAATTATTATTTGCGAGGGCAGCATTCCAAAACCACAACTTTTTTATATATATAATTTGTAAAGAAAAAATGTTAGAGAACTTCGAAACCTACTTCCAAAATGTGTAACGTAACAGTCCATACATAGTCAATAACTTCTAAATTATAGGGCATACAAAAATGTTCATATCTATAGAAAATGTTACTTCAGAAAAGCACTTTAGATACAAATGCCAAAAATATATATAGTTTCCAAATCCATCTCTTTTTGTACTAGTTTGTGTTGAAAATTGCGTCTGAATGGACACTAGGGTGGATCGACAAACAAAGTTTTTCCAGTCCACCCCTAGGATTAAAGATATTTAATTTTAGTTCATTTTAAAAACATTTTAAATTAAAAATATTTTTTTATTCTATTTCTTATTTTATAATTTTTGGTTTTGGGTCTGTGAAAATTTTCTAAGATTGTAATCAGATATTCTGTGTCGGGTTTAAAAAATCACTTTTTTATTATAATTGTAATTTTCCTAACCGGTTGTAAGCAACTTTAAATATGACTGCGCCTGAATGTAGACCACGTTTTCAAACTCATTTCGAATAAGTGAAACCCGGATAATCGAAATTTCACTGGCATTGACATACAGATGGCGCTAAAGTGAAACTGTGCTATTGGCGCAAGAGTGAAACTGTACCATTGATACATACTCATATAGCAATATAGCGGGCTACTCACCTGCCAAGAAATGTCAAACTCCATATTAAAAACGCTCAAGAAATGGTCAAGAAATGTTGTCACACGTCAAATTTTCTTGAGCCAATACTCAGCTCACAAGAAAAAATACTACAATTTTCGATGGTATATGTTCGTATATATTTCTTGAGGAAAACGTGCAGGTTCACGGCAAAGATAAGTATATACTTCGCTACACATGTTTTAATTATTTTTATAATAGTAATTTGCAATAAAATAGAAAATGCCAGGGATAAGAATATATGCTCGTTTTGTTCTTGAGGCATTTCTTCGCAGGTCAGTAGCCCGCTTAAGTACTAAACTTAAGATAGGAGATGATAATTGGGACTTTTGCAAATAAAGTAATATTTTGGATTTTTTTTTCGTATAATGCATTGGCAGCGAAACCTGCACGATGGTGAAAATTTCAAATCCCAGCTCAACGGGAAGTTAGTTCAAAATTAAAAGCAAAATCTCTGGGAATGAAATTTTTCAAATATTGCTTCCCGTGCGTCACCTAACGGAATTATTTTTTGTTATTGCGTTGGGGCAGAAAACTAAACGATGATGAATATTGAAGATCCTACCTCAGCGGGAAGCTGGTTGAAAAACGAATACAACGACAAACAGGCCTCGCATTTCTTAAAGAAGGAGCAACTAACGCGCCACCTAGCGGGTCCAATTTTTTTTTAAACATTTGAATATTAACTAGGTAATACACACGTTAAATATCAGCCAAATCGGTCCATAATTAGGATTTTCAGTTTTAATTAGCCCGATTTTTTTTAAGAAAATATTTATTTTCATGGTAGTAATACATCTTCCGAATTTCAGCCAAATCGGACCATAAATGCGGTTTTTGAAAATATATCGACCCACGGTTTTTATACCTTTCATGAACATGAAATGGTATTATAACTTTGGTCCGATGTTTTTAAGTATGAGAAGAAGAAGAGATAGACCCATCAATAAGTATACCGAAATGATCAGGATGACGAGATGAGTTGTTTTAGCCATGTCCGTCTGTCTGTCTGTCTGTTTGAACGCAAACTAGTCCCTCAGTTTTTGAGATATTTGGCTGATATTTTGTATGCGGCCACCATTTTCCAATATAGGAATCATTTGTCGGAACCAGCAAGATCGGACCGATATTACATATAGCTCCCATACAATCGATTGTTCCGATAAAGGGATTTTGGGCTATAACTCCTGTAATTAAACACGTAGAAACGTGAAATTTTGGACGTATTGCTATTTTTATATGTGAAATATCGATGTTGAAAATCCTCGAGATGGGATAAATATTTCACATAGCTCCCATACAATCGATTGTTCCGATAAAGGGATTTTGGGCTATAACTCCTGTAATTAAACACGTAGAAACGTGAAATTTTGGACGTATTGCTATTTTTATATCTGAAATATCGATGTTGAAAATCATCGAGATGGGATAAATAGTTCACATAGCTTCCATACAATCGTCTGCTCCGATAAACGGATTTTGGGCTATAACTCCTGTAATTAAACACGTAGGAACGTGACATTTTGTAAGTGTTGTTATTTTTATATGTGAAATATCGATGTTGAAAATCCTCGAGATGGGATAAATATTTCACATAGCTCCCATACAATCGATTGTTCCGATAAAGGGATTTTGGGCTATAACTCCTGTAATTAAACACGTAGAAACGTGAAATTTTGGACGTATTGCTATTTTTATATCTGAAATATCGATGTTGAAAATCATCGAGATGGGATAAATAGTTCACGTAGCTCCCATACAATCGATTGTTCCAATAAACGGATTTTGGTAGATAACTCCTGTAGTTATATAGGTAGGAACGTGAAATTTCGTAACTATTGCTATTTTAGAATGTGGAATGTCGGTGTTAAAAATCAATGAGATTGGACCAATATAACACATCGCCCCCATATAATCGATAGTTCCGATAATTTCGGTATGAGCTTAGGTTAAATTCACACAGGCTGCACTGGGATCAAACAGTGAAAATCGTGACGCTTATTCATGAAAGGTATTTAGCCTTCGGCAAAGCCGAGGACAGCTTTCCTTACTTGTTTTTCATAATATTGCATTGTCATCACGACCTGAACTGTAGTGAAAATTTCAAAACCCTAGCTCAACAGGAAGTTGGTTTAAAATCGAATGCAAAAATCCGCTCATCTATCTGCATATCAATAGATATGTAATGCTCAAAATAGTAAAGGAATATCAATAGATAGGATATATCAATAGATAATGCTGAAACGAGTAAATGAATTCGCCGCGTGTTATATTTCAAAAGTAGCTTTACTTACCACCGAGCGAATTCCGTTCTTTTTTCTGTGGCAATAAAGCCATACTAAACTTGATATAGAACGATAAATGAGATTTTTGCAAATAAAGCAATATTTTGGAATTTTTTTCCGAATAATGCATTGTTAGCGAAACCTGAACGCTGGTGAAAATTTCAAAACCCCAACTCAAACTACAAAGAAAAATCTCTGGAAATGAAATTTTTCAAATATCTCTACCCATGCGCCACCTATCGGAATTATTTTTTTGTTATAGTGCGTTGGGGTACAAAACTAAACAATGATGTAAATTTCAAGATCCTACCTCAACGGGCAGTTCGTTGAAAAACGAATTAATCCCTTCTTCTATTATTCTTTTAATCTCTTTGCTTAATCTACAGTTTCCCTTTAAAACTGCCAGCTTACAAGCATCTCTTATCTGCTCTCGGTTTGGACAGTGACAGTGGCGTATACACTAACAAAGAAAATCTTAGGGTGGCACTTAAATTGGTGTGTGAATACCACCGGGGTTTTAACATTTGCCACTTTAATGCTCGTAGTTTAACAGTGACCAAACTCGATATTTTTAATAATATTTTTAATTGATGTGGTTTGTGTAACTGAGACCTGGTTTAAAGCAGATATCCCGAATTCATTGTATTCTCTTTGCGATTTTTCCCTTTTGAGAAATGACAGGTCTACTGGATGCAGAGGCGGGGGTATAGCGATCTATTTCAAACCTAAGTTAAAGTGTAAAGTCTTACATAAGTCGATTGGTACTGATGTTGAATGTATGTTTGTAGAATTCTGAGGATAATAGATCTAAATGTCTGAAAAATAGCTTAAATAGCGTAGGCATTACGATTGTAAATGAATACGCTACTCGGTTCGCATATCAAAATAAACCATCCATGTTAGATATTTTCGGTGTCGGTGATGTTGGCAAAGTAAACCACATTGACCAATTCCCACTAGCAGGTGTGTCAGATCACGAATTGATATTTTTGTGTTACAATATTGATTTTAATACGGCGCACCATAAGACAAACTTAACTTTTCGCGACTTTAATAATATAAATATGCCTGCCTTAGTAAGTGAAGCAATTTCAAAGGATTGGAATCTCTGCTGGTTTTTTACAAGTGTCGATGAAAAAGTAAGTTATTTTACAATAATGGTTACGACCTTATTCGAGAAATATGTTGCCACTCGATGTATAAAAATTATCGATAGCAGAAAACAGTGGTTCACTAAGGTCATTTTAAATCTTATTAAGGACCGGGAAAAAGCATACACATAAGTACTGGAAGCGTGATCCTACTCGGGAACGGTGGAGCGCATATAAGAATTTACGAAATAAGGTAACGATGAAAATTCGCCAAGCTAAATCTATTTATTTTAAAAACAAATTTAATGATGGTATTTCCTCCAAAAAGTTGTGGAAAAACCTTAAGACAATAGGAGTTAGCGTAAAAGAAAAAGTATTATATACGATTGACGCAAATGACATGAACTGTTACTTTAGCGGGCTGAATATGCCGCAAGAACATGAGTCGTTGTTTGAAATAACCGAAGATCTCGTATGCGATCGTTCGGTAGAGTTTACATTCAACCCAGCCACCGAAAACGATGTTGTTAGGTGCCTATACGCCATCAAATCAAACGCCGTTGGTGTGGATGGTATTAACGCTTTTTAGAACTTATCCTGCCTTGTGTGCTATCTTCACTGACGGATATTTTTAATTTTAGTCTGGCATCATCGACCTTTCCTAAATAGTGGAAAGTGTCAAATGTCTTTCCGACCGCAAAGGGAAGTACGTATGACACCCCCGAAAATTACCGACCAATTAGTATTTTATCATCATTGTCGACAAGTCTTTGAAAAGTTTATCTCGTGCCAATTAGTGTTGCACCTAAACAATAATAAACTTTTATCGAAGTATCTATCTGGCTTTAGATCTGGACACAGTTGCTCCATAGCCATGCTCAAAGTAACAGAAGATATACGACCTACCTTTGAAAATAAGATGTTAACAATATTAGCTCTCTTAGACTTTTCGAAAGCTTTCGACACTGTCAACCATAATAATTTGTTGCTTAAACTGCAACATTATTTTGGGTTCGACACAACGTCCATAAAATTGATTAGGTGTTATCTTTCAGATAGGCTACAGCAGATCGTGTGTGGCGACAACATCTCGCAACCGAGCATCGTATCTTCTGGTGTGCCTCAGGGTTCTCTCCTAGGTCCCATCTTATTTACTATTTTTATAAACGACATTGTCAGATGTTGCCAAAATACATCTATTCACTTGTATGCCGACGATACTCAGATCTAGCTTTCGCGTCCTATTGGTCTGCGCGAAGATTTAGTGTTCAGAATGAATGAGGACCTAAAAGCCATATCAGATTGGGCCAAGGTGAATGGCCTTAGCTTAAATGCAGCAAAAACACAGGTCCTGGCAATATCCTCCAACTCTTTTGACATTAATGAATTGCCATCTATAGTATTGAATGAAACCAAAATACCATTTCTTTCGGCTGTGACTAACCTTGGGTTTAAAATGAACTCCCGGCTCACTTGCATAAGCCACATTAATTTCGCTGTCTCGAAAATATATTATATTCTTAGGAGTTTGTGGCTTGGCTCTTATTTTCTTCCAACTAATACAAAAATTAAACTTGTAAAGGCCCTCGTTGTTCCGCAAATCACTTACTGCGAAGCAGTATATGGTGATCTCGACTTTGCAATGCTGCGAGATTCATATTCTGTAAGAGAAAGTTTGACCACATCTCTATCTTCACAAAAAATATCCTTGGAACGAGCTTGGAAAATTATCTTCAAATCAGGAACGTAATTTCTCTTTTACCTACCTTTATGAAAAGCTTAGCTTTGTTACTCGTACTAATAATATTGTAGTACCAAGATTTGTATCCTTACCTGGATCTAGATTATTCGTCCTTGAGGTTTCTTTCCTCTGTCTATTGCAATATTTTTACTATTTCCTGTCTTTTTTCTTACCTTTTACAATGGTTTAAGCTATTTTAGAATCTAATATCAATAAACTATGTTTCTAATTTTAGATCATTAAACTCTGTAATTTATACGTTGAACCTACAAAAAAAGACTCGAAGTCTTAATGTGCTATGGAAGTAAAAATATTATTATAATTATAAATTATAATCGACACCAAAAACAGACCTTCGTATTTCTTAATTAGAGCGACTCACGTGCCACCTATCGGGTCCAATTTTTTTTAATCGTTTGGAAATTGACTAAGTAATACACACGCTAAATACACTGGATCACAACTTCCAACTTTTTTTCTGCACCAGAGACGCCATAGTGAAATTCCTATGTAAAATCACCTCCTAATTCCGAAAATCAAAGACATTTTTACTTGAATGGTACCGTTTTTGAGATATTTACGATTTACCGTTATTTCAAAAAACAAAAAAGATGGCTCCACTTAATCGTGTATATCTCAAGAACAAATTGAGCTATTCGAAAACGGTTTGAAAAATTCGAAAGCTTATAAAATTTACTATAATCAGTACATACAACACTTTTTGCTAGGTCCTGCAGATTCAAACATAGTGAACAATCATTACGGATTTTTTTAATTTTTTTTTAAAATATAAAAAAATTTGTACTTTGCGAGGAAGCATCTCGAAAACTTTTTGTTTTTTAGCAGATATATATTTAGATTAGGATCGGTTTCTCTTATGAGAAACCAACAGTAGTCGCCCATCATAGCGACATCCCAGAATCCTTGATACCGACTTTCAATCACTTTCATTTGCTGGTGAAATCTTTCGCCATGCTCATCACTTTCGTCGCCAAGATTTTGCGGGAAAAAATTTAAGTGGGAGTGTAAGAAATGAATTTTTAAAGACATATTTACTCCTGAAAGAAAATAAAAAAGTAAATTAGATAAATACATAAGTGACACATTAGTATATAATTTTCTTAGGCTGGATTTATCTTTCAATTCAGAACAAATTTTTTGTTTATTTTTTTCCCGTTCTTGTTTGTTCGGAACTGGACGATGAATTCAGATTTATGGCTATATATTCTCATGTAAATTTATGTAATATATAATTTATTATAATATGTTTTTTTATTTACCCATTTCCGCATAGTTTTTGATTAAGTCGTTCACTATCATCTCGTAGTTAGGACTTTTGTGTTTGCCTAAAAAAGAAGTAACGACCTTTTCAAAAGAATCCCACGCTGCTGCCTCCACTGGTGACAATAGTTCTTTGAAATGGTTATTGGTCATCATTTTCCTTATTTGCGGTCCCACAAAAATCCCTTCCTTTATTTTTGCTTCTGAAATCTCTGGGAAGATTGTCTTCAAATGATGAAAAGCTTCGCCTTCTTTGTCCAAAGCCTTCACAAAGTTTTTGATAAGGCCGAGCTTGATGTGGAGCGGAGGTAGAATTATTTTTTCCTTCTTTATAAGTGGAGAGTATTTTATGTTATCTACCCCAACTTGAAACTCGATTCGTTCTGGCCAATCCTTTATGATGTAGTGGTCTTGACGAGCTCGGCTATCCCATTTGCAAAAAAGCAACAGTATTTTGTGTATCCCCTTTGTAGACCACATAGCATTCCAACGACTTTAAGATCGGCACATATTTTCCAATCATGTTCTTCGTATTTGATTAACTTGAGCAATTTTTGCATTATCTCATATGTTTCCTTCGTATTTACTGCATGCGCGATCGGGATAGATGGCTTTTGGTTGCCAATATGCAATAATACGGCCTTTAAACTTAATTTATTGCCGTCTATGAACAATCGCCACTCTTTTGAATCATATGGTTCACCAAATTGTTTGAATAGACCAGCAATGTCTTTGCAGTAACAAACACTGTCCTTCTTCGTATAGTACATGGAAAATTCTTCGTGACGAGTTCTATAATATGTTACCTTAACATCGGATGAAACAAATTTAAATTGTTGCATTCGAGAGGCGTGTAGTTCGGCCTTTTCCTTTGACAATTCCAAATCCCTTATCCAATCATTGAGTTGTGCTTGTGACAAAGTATTTCTTTCGTTTTCCGTTTGAAATTCAGTACAACATGATGCCGCGTAATCAGATACTACTGTTGACAATGAAACTGGAGCCGGAACTAAAGTTAAATTTGATTCTGGCAATGTCGCTTCTGTTGAAATTAGTTCTGGTAATGATACTGTAGATACGAACGCATAGCTTACTTTTCTGGACTTTCCAACCCCAAGTACTTTTGTAGTACAAATATAGCAGTCCGTTGAATGGCAAGTTGGTTCCCTCCACTTCATTGGTGTAATAAATTTCACACGTCGCCTAAATAGATAGTTTCAGAAATTAGTCAGCTATGCATTAAAAGGGAACAAATTCCTAATTTTTACAACGTACCTTTTTGTTCCGGTTTCCGAAGAAATCAATCAAATATCTGCTAAAAAACAAAAAGTTTTCGAGATGCTTCCTCGCAAAGTACAATTTTTTTTATATTTTTACAAAAAAAATTTAAAAAATCCGTAATGGTTGTTCAATATGTTTGAATCTGCAGGACCTAGCAAAAAGTGTTGTATGTACTGATTATAGTAAATTTTATTAGCTTTCAAATTTTTCAAACCGTTTTGGAAGAGCTCAGTTTGTTCTTGAGATATACACGATTAATTGGAGCCATCTTTTTTGTTTTTTGAAATAACGGTAAATCGTAAATATCTCAAAAACGGTACCATTCAAGTAAAAATAACCTTGATTTTCGGAATTAGGTGATTTTACATAGGAATTTCACTATGGCGTCTCTGGTGCATTTTGGCTGTAAACCAGTGATATCAGCCAAATCGGTCAATAATTAGGACTTTCAGTTTTTATTACGCCGATCTCAGTTCCACCTAGCGCAATTTTTTTAGGAAAATATTTCTTTTCATGGTAGTAATGTATGTTGAATTTCAGCCAAATCGGACCGTAAATGCGATATTTGAAAATATAGCGACCCACGCACCAATTATCGGATTTTGTGGAGAAAATTTCAAGACCCTAGCACAACAGGAAGTTGGTTTATAATCAAATGCAAAAATCCGTGCACAAGAACGACGAAAGCGACCTAATAAAAACATTTTAAAAAGTATCCGCTAGGTGGTGAAATCGAGATTCTTGCGATCGACTTTTGATTAACCCAGGGGCTTGAAACTTAGCACGTATTCCGGGCACGGTGACTACAATTTGTCGGTATAATTGAAAATCTTTGAAACACAGGGGAAATCTTGCGATCGATTTTTGAGCAACTTCCCGGTAAGCTATTGACTTGAAACTTGACACATTGGTCGGAACCCGTGGACAATGCAATCCCTCATCAAAAAATTCCGATAAGTTGGGAACGGATCGAGATATTTCGAAAACTATTTTGAAGTTGAGAATCATGCGATCGACTTTTGTCTAACTTCCTGGTAACATAGGAACTTGAAACTTGGCATTTAGTTGATAGAACGCTGCCAATACAATTTGTAAAAGTCAAAATTCCAATAGGTGGCGCGCTGGTCGATATAATTGCAAATCTTTTAAATCTATTAAAACGCAGGGGGAATCTTGCGATCGATCTTTGAGTAACTTTCCGGTTAGCTAGAGACTTCAAACTTGGCGCATTTTTCGGACCCCGTTGACATTGCAATATTTATTTATTATTTTCGTATTTATTTTCGTATTTTTCACGATGTTAAATAAATATACATACATGCATATGTATATTAAAAAAGATGTGTTTTAATGCCGACAATTTGTCCTCCTTTTTCGCCAAAAGTTTCGATCGTCTCATTTTTATGATTTTAGTGCATTTGTCCTACTTTTTCGCTCGAAAATTATTTTCACCTTACTTTTATACATAATAAAATTATCGTGTATACACCCAGGGGCGGGAAATCAAAAAATTTTCAAAGATGATTTGCTTAAGTATATCATCCCTAGGTAGCTGGGATATTGGGATCGTATTCCTCATTTTTACCATGTTGTTGGATGTCATGACTTTTCCTTTGCCTGACCCTTCTTTGGCGATGTTTAGAAGAGTTCTCTTAGCTGACTGCTCTATTGCCACGTGTAGCGGGGGATCTTGGACAATGTTTGTCTCACTGTCGAATGAGCTGTTCTTGAAACCCATGCTACCGAGCCGTAGGTGATAATTGGTTTAACTATCATGGTATACATCCATCTGAAGATGTACGGGCTGCACCCCCATGTTTTGCCGGCGATTCGTTTGCACACCATGATGGATCTTGTAGCCTTGCTTGACATGTTCGCAAAGTGTTGCTTCCATAGAAGTTTGCTGTCGAAAGTGACCCTCAAGTATTTTACTTCGGCCTCATATTCTAGGAACTTGTCATGCAAGGTTATCGTTCTTAATCCCGGCAGGGTTTCTGGTAAAGGGTATTATGTCGGTTTTTGTCGGTTAATATTAAGCCCGACACTTGCACACTATCTCTTTGTCGGGTTCAATGCTCTTTGTATGATGTCTCAAAGGGTGTTCTCAAACTTGCCCCGTGCAATGATAACAATGTCATCCGCGTAGCCTTGGCATCGGATTCCATTGTCAGAAAGGATTTGCAGGAGCTCGTCTTCTACTAAACTCCACAAAAGTGGTCACAGCCTTGGGGGCACCCCTTCGTGGTGTTGACTTGTACAATCCTGCTGTCCGTACAGGTCTCGGCCGTTCTTATGCGGAGTAAGGCATCTATCCATCTCTGGACGGGCTCTTGGATTCCCCTGTTCTGCAGTGCTCTATTTACGCTGTCATGGGACGTGTTGTCGAAGGCGCCTTCAATGTCGAGGAAGGCGCAAAGCACTTTTTGCTCGCAGGCGAACGCACTCTGAATCTCAGTTGACAGCTGATAGAGAGCTGTGTCCGTGGATCTGCCTGCTCTGTATGGATGCTGGCTGTGATGTAGAGGCATTGTGCTCAGCATGTTCGCTCTGATATCATGGTCTATAATCTTTTCCATTGCTTTTAAAACAAAGGAGGTTAGACTTATCGGTCTGAAGGACTTTGCTAGTGAATAGTTATTTTTTCCTATTTTGGGTATGAATACCACTTTTGCTCTCCAGTAGGTATGTATGACAGTGCAAGGCTGTCTCTCATAATCCTAGCTATGTGCGTGATAAGTTGGTTTTCCTTCTTTACCAGCACCGGGTAGATGCCATCCACCCCTGGTGTTTTGTAGTTGTCAAATGTGTCTGTAGATGAAAATCTACATTTAATTTAATATTTTATTTTTAAATAAAATTTATTTTGATACGTTGTTTACAAAGATTAAAAAATATAACAATTTTAAATATCAAATTTGTCTCTTTTAAAAAAGGTTAACTAAATCAAAAATAATTTAAAGTATCAAAGTATAATATATATAAAGTAATTTTAAGGTACCCCACATATATTTCCCCTTCCAATTAAAAATAAATTGATTTGATAATGTCAAAAACTTTTTAATTAAGTAGTTAAGATACATATTGTGTTATCGTCGAACTTTTTCTGTATAAAGTTGGCATTTGACAATCACTTTTAGTTACACAGTGCGACAAAAAAAAATGGAATACACTTTTGAAGCGACCTAGTAGAGATTGTATTGGAATATTCGGCCGCAGAGCTGAGATTTCAATGCCCCTGGGTGTATACACGAGAATTTTTCAAGCGGAAGCGTACACTATATACCAATGCGCCGAATTAAACCTGCAGCGGGAATATAACAATGGGATCACCATGGCCAGAGCACAACCACTTACAAACCCTCAAGACACGTGAGATAGTCGGATTGGATGAGGTGTTGTAATATAGGGGATTTTTCGAAAATTAGTCATGACGTATTTTCGAAAAAATCATAAGATGAGGGCACAACAGACCTTCGCAGTGCTATCCTCAATAATATATCTATCTATCTATCTACATTGAAAGTAACAGTCCTTGGCCGGTTACAACCGCGGGTGGTTCCACTGCGCAGAAATCCATTGCAATGTCCTGGTATTTCCACTCTGAGAAGTGACTAACCGTCACCTTTTGGACACAGACCCGCCCATAGAGACATAAGGAAACATCTCCGTAAGCACTATGGCGAGATCCGGGATCATAACACTTTACCGTTTAATCTGCGGAACCAATTTCGGTCTGGTATCTACTGCAACAGGTTAAACTCTTAATTATCCAGATTGAACAACACCATTTTAGAAACATGCCCTGCCTTCATAATGCTTTAGATCTCTTGAACTGGAGCAGCCGTGCCTCACTACTAACTCTGCCTTGAATACAGGGTTAAAATATTTATATTTCCTTTTTAATACTATTTTTGCATTAAAAACTATCTAAAATAAGACAAATTGTATGACAGCGCCACCTTATGTCAGGCCTAGGTAAAAATTAAATTCAAAAATGAGCTTTTCGATCCAAAAAATAGTAACATACAAAAACAACCATCTAAAATTGTTTTATTTTATCAAGCTTAATCCAGACCTAGGTACTTATATACATTTCGTATGGGAAAAAAATAAAAATTTTTGTTCAAAGTGAATTTTATAATACTATTAAAAAATTTTCAAAAATCGTTACATATTCATAAAGTTGAAGCCTTGAACTTACCAAAACTGCTTACATAGTGCGAATATCATAATTACTAAACTAATTACAAGCACTTAATGGTACGGGTACACCTAGCGACGCGACCCAATAGTTGCCTATTTGATCAACATTGTTGTGTCGCGTCGTGTCGCGTGGTGCTGCTGTCGCTAGGTTTACTCTGCTCCATAAGAACACATGCAAAGAATATTTGGTCGCGTCGTGATTTTGATGATTAGATTTTGTATGTGTTAGTTGCAATAACTAGTTTCACAGATACGATCATCGCACTATGTAAAAAGTTTTGGAAACTTCAAAGCTTCAACTTAAAGCATATGTGAAATTAAAAAAAAATTAATTTTTTTAAAATATTAGAACATTGAAAAAATTTAATTTTTTCCTATACCAAATGTATGGAAAAAGTAAAATATACTAACTTTTTAGGGGGTTACACCTAGTCGACATTTTTTTTAATCACCCTACTATACACATATAAATATATTAAATACAGCTTACCCGTTTATCATTTTTGAACCACGTAAGGGTTGCTAAAGGATTTCCACCCGAAGAGACACATAATAGTTTCTGTACTGAACCAGCGGGTATGATTTGCCCCTCCATGTATCCCGAAATAATTGGTGAAGAAGGCGGATCTGTTGAAAAAAAAGGGAGCATATATCCTACATTATCATAAATTTTCAATACAAATAAATTAGGGAATTCATGTACCTACATACATATGTACTAGAGATATACCCCGCCGACAAACGCCGCAGTCGCCGACTAGAGACACTTTTCGCGCTCCGCCGCCGAATGGCTTATATAACGGCGCCGGCGCGGATATCTTTTATTTCTTTTTTTTAGACGGTGTGGCCTATTTAGAGCCTGCATAGAAACTTGGTCCGAAATTGAATATGGTTTCAGGTTTGAATTCTTTTTCCCGACCTTTGACCCCAAATGTTTGCAGTTTTCTTTCTGAGGGTAAACTCTACAAAATTTGACCGGACTAAGATAGTTACTTTGAAAAAAAAAAAAATCCTTAAGTTCATGTATAGGGGTTCTGTTATTGTTTTTGCAGCGAGAAAACACCCCAGGAGGTTTTGGAGAGTGGCGTCGATAGTTATAGTCATTTGTCGGTTATGAACTCGGTACGCTTCGGTGCTAGCGCCTTGCAGTACTTGCCCGACTGTTGCGGGAACGGTTTCGTATTCTGTAAGGAAGAAAAAGTTTGGTAATGAGAGGTGGCAGCCATCTTATCCGAAGGTCTGTTCTGTAACGCTCAAGATTTATATTAAGGGGCGTTTTGTCATCTAAAAATAATAATGGCGGCCATATACCAAGAGATCATCATTAAAACTTCTAAAGAGATTTTTGTGCCGAGCTTCTCTTCTAATTTGTGGTGTGCTGCTTTTTTAATTTTTTCCTAGAAATTGGCGGGACCTATAGTTTTTTCCTGACTCCAAAATGCACCTGCAAATAATGAATTTTTGCTGAGAAGCTTTTTATGGCAGAAATACAATCGCATGTTGCCAAACCTCTGCAGAGGGGCGCCCCGTTTAGAAAAACTTTTCTAAATAATTTTTGATATTGGTCTTACCGGGTTGCGATACGGCAATACATGGTGTAGTAGGACGAAGACACTACCGCTACACCACGGCGGCAGCCTTTAATTTTATAGTTTCAAATGAAGTTGCCGGTAAATTTATAGTGAGGGACTCAAAAACCAATCAGTACTTCAGCCAAATTTTATTTTTTCCGCTAGTAAAATCGCTTATTTTTGCAAAATCCGTATATGTCAAATCAACGTGCGATATGTACATTAGACTGGACCAAATGAAAAGAAAAAAATCTTCTGCTTCGATTTTTCAGAACATTGAACCTGTCTCATCTTTAGTATAAAACTTGCAAACTTTTGAGGTGGAAAGAGGTATATTTTAAGTAATATAATTATATATATGAATATTTTTAATATCCATCCTAAATAATTTTTGAAAACTAACTTAATATAAAAAACCTTTCAACACCTTTTTTGTCTCATTAAATTTTATTTAGAGACGTGTGTTTGTCTCTTTCCCAAATGGCCATTCAAATTTTTGACACATTTTGAAAACAATAAAAATCTCTACAATTGAAATTCAAAGAAAAGATTTGTTTATTCTACTGACGCCAACGGCGGGCCGCGCCGCGAACGAAGGTAAAACGAAGTATCTGCTGACATCAAGCAAAGAGTCAACGCATTCGCGTCTTGGCAACCACGCCACTGTTGGCAGCCATATGGTGCAGAAGCATGGACACTGACAACATCTGACGAGGCCGCTTTGGGAGTATTCGAGAGAAAAATTCTACGAAAGATTTATGGACCCCTAAAAGTTGGCGAAGGCGAGTACCGAAGAAGATATAATGATGAGCTGTATGAGCTTTACGCAGACGTCGACATAGTTCAGCGAATTAAAGCCCAGCGGCTCCGCTGGGTACACAGAGCCAAAAATGCCTAATATGGCAAAAAAAAATATTTTTGGGATTGCCTTCAAAATATCTTTAATCCTAGGGGTGGACTGGAAAAACTTTTTTTGCCGATCCACCCTAGTGTGTACCCACCAGGGTTCTGGCAACCTTTCTCGGAAAAGCCATTACTTCCTAACTTTAAGCACGTGAATTTTTTTTAAATGGAAATCAATTTTTATGCATTGAAATTTAATTTGACACTAGGCGACAATCTTACAAAGGGGTTTTCGTGGTTTATGTTTTCTAAATTTTCAAAACTAGTTTAAGGTATGTATAAACCAATTCCTATTTTTAACATAAATTTTTTGGTGGAACCAACCAAATTATGAAAATCAGTTTTAACCAACAATATCGGTAATATTGTTTATTTTAAATAATCTCATAAAATATTGCAACCGTAATAAGTAGCAATTAAAAAATAAAGCAAAGGCAATTGTAAGAAAATTTTTATAATACACTAGCTGGGATCCTACCCGCTTCGCTGAACGCGAACTTTTCACTATTTAACCATTTACGGTCTAAAATTAAAGTTATGGTCAGAGCACTTTCCCACAGTGAAGCAAAATACTCAGCAATTAAAATGTACAAAAAAGTTGAAATTTTTGTGTCAACCTAGAGTTTCTCTCCAGAGGGTGGTTTGTAAAGATGAGGATACAATTTTTCTGGTTTTAAGGAACGTTAATTCAATTTTGCATTTTATATTTGGCGGCAAATAGATGTTTCGTAGTGCAAGAGCATAGTTGCTCAGAACGCAAACGCAATCTCTTGTCTTTTCGTGTGTTCGTTGTGTTGAAGCATAATATTGAATTTTGCACCGACGCGCATGACGTACGTACGTACGTTTGGGCGCACTTTTATGCCCGTATTCATACCGCAGAAATCAGCTGTTTTCTTTTATTTACATCTTGCAAAGTGCATAAAAGTTTTGATATAAAAAAAGCAAAATGCAAAACGAAGAAATAAATGAACTATTTATTGATTTGTGTGAGTTATACAAATTGTACGAAGAGTATTTAAAAAGCCAAAAACAGAAAAGAAGGTATGCTGTGCGTCCAATCAACCAAAACTGGGAGTCAAACGGCTACCAAGTGCAAGTGTTCCGTCGAATCCCGTGCAAGTGTTCCGTCGCTTCCGTCTTTCAACTTTTGTTAAGTTTGGTAAGCTTTAAAAGAGTCATTTGCGAAATCATGGAAACAATCATTTTACCGAATGACTCCACAGATGGATTGCCTGCATCTTCAACTGCAATGCATTTTTTTTGAACAGCTCAATTGCTTCACACATGCTGCTCGCAACATCGCCGGTATTACCCCGTTTCTTACTGCCAGAGCCCCGAGAATGTCGATCACTTCACTGAGATGGCGAAGGAATTTGCTGTGAAGATGTCGATTTCGAAGGGGCAGACAAATCTATTGCTGGCGATTGGGGTGTAGCCTTCATAGGAACTGCTATGATGGTGGATGCATGTGACATGGTCTCAAAAACCAGTGGTGATGATGATTGCTGCACAACGGGTAACACCGGGGCAGATGAGGATGGTGGCGCTACTGGCATGTTTGGTGATGCTACCGGCATATTTGGTGGCGCTACTGGCATGTTTGGTGATGCTACTGGCATTGCTGGCGAGAGAAGAGGCTGGGTTGTTGTTGTTGTAACAAAGAAAGGCTTGGATATTGGCGAATGTAGCGCAGAAGTTGATGCCTCTTGACACACATTTTGAGAACAACGTATTCTGGAAGAAATATATTTCCATATAGGTAATACATAAGTTATGTATGAATATCGTTATCATATAAAATGTGTGCTCTATGTACTTACGGTCGTGCAGCAATATAAGGTTTTAGGAAACGCATTGTTACTAACAGATATCATTGCCTATAGTACTGCGCCCCACTGCCCGATGGTCATTCAGCCTTTCGCAGTTCCCGGGCATACCTTTCACGAAGATTTTTCCACCTGTTCCTGCATGTATCACCTATGTTAATAAGATCTTAGTTAATTGCATATATTAGGAAAAAAAACACTTGCACTTACCACTCTCGCCTAGCTGTTGCGCGATTTGATCCCAAATCATCGCCTTCCTACCACATAGTTAGTACGCCAGATTTGTCTTATCGTACAGCTCAGGGTGCTCTTCCACCAACAAAATTAACATTTCGTCATTCATTTTAATTATTACGGCGAAGCAAATTTGTATAAACCAAAAATATTTTGCAAACTTGTGGAATGTGCGATATTTGTTTACATTTAATTCAATGTTGCCATTGATTACTTTTCATGAATGCTACCGAAAACATCTATATTTAAATCGATTATTTTTCATTGTATAAAAGACCGAAACTGATATTAAATAACAATAGTTAGTAAATTTATTTGAAATCAACTATTAACAAAATGTATTTCGAGTTATTTCAATATTATTCCGATAATTGAAGAGGTATTTTGGTGAAATAACTAAAAACGATCTAAAAAGGGCGTACAAAAATGTGAGTAGGCAACACTACCGTATTGGCAAGCAATCAGCTGACACGTTCATACGTAAAAAATCAAAAGACATTTGATTTCGACGTTCCGTTCTACGTACACGGAAAAATTGAGCGTCGGTGAGTAATCACTTGCATAGCGCTCTCATAAGACAGGTCGTGTCAGCTGACACGTTCTACGTCCTTGCGTCGGTGCATAATTTCACTATAAGCCTGTTACAACAGACGCTGAGAGGCAATACAGGGCGCTGATCTCTTTTGAATGTGTGAGTTAACATACACATCGAAAGCAGAACCTTTTGCTTGCTTTGAAAACTACAAACAGCCAAAGTAGCGCTATAAAAGCAAACGATAGATTGCTGACATTTCATTATTCAAAAACAAAAAAAAAGCTTTGCCGATTCCAAAGCGTTCAGCAGAATCAGTCCGTTAGTACGTTGAAACAACTGATAGCATAGTAGACTCTGGGTGTTTGTATGCGTAACGCCAGATACGACGGATACGTCAAAATAGAATTTTGCTCTAAAATTTAAGTACGTCACCCAACTGACGTATTGGCTGACTGATTCTGTTTACCGCTTAACATACTTAAAAAAAAGATCAGCAATGATTAAAAAAATAACTATACTAAATAAATATTTCGAGAACCATAGAGAGAAGTGACTTGCAATATGATCGCTTGCTCCATTATTTCTGGATCCAATATTCCACCTCCCCTTCGATCCACATCTAAAAGTTATGGGATAGATGGAATTTTCAGCAGGACAAAGACTTGCATTCAAACCTTAATAGCGTTAGCCAATCTAGGGTTGTAACTAGCGATACTATTGATGAGGAAGGTGACTTCTTAAAAAAAAATTTTGAAGAAAAAAGTATAAAGAGATCAACGCGACGAACCGATGTGTATACAAAAATTGAGGCACTAAGTTTTCCTAACACTGACCCTAATCCTTCTCTACCCTTTTTCTTATTTCTCTATTTCATTTCTTCCTCTTCCAAATCTCTTCGTCTTCCTCTTGGTGGAAATAATCCTAAATTGTCCTAAAATAATGGAAAAAGGGCCTCAAAATAATCCTGAAATGACCCGAGAATGATCCTAAAACTGTTATAAAATTACCCCTGAACATGGCAAAGTCATCCCTCATTATTGCTTGAATACTGCTAAACAGCTCGCTTTTCACACTTGACAGCAGCAGCAACCAAGCAATGTAAAAAGCTTCTCGATTGCTTTTGTTGTGCTTCCGACATTTTCAATAAGCAAGCAACAGCGAACCCATAGGCTGCGAAGCATTGAACATTTCCTTAATAGTAATCGATCAATTGCAAGCAAAAACAAAATGCTGTGCTTTAAAAAATTTTAACATTTTCGAACCGTGAAACTATTACTTTCAATTTGTGTCTGACGAAAACTAACACTTTTATTTTTTGTATTTGGTTTGGTTAAGCTAGGTAATACTATAGGTACAACCGTTCTCTCTTTTGATTTTATTATGACGTTTTTAAGCGATATAAAATGTGTCAGTAAATAAGTCAAATAGAAAAAAACAGAAAAATCGTGGCAAAAAATAAATGAGTATGAGAATTGCTTAAAAATGTCATTAGTGTCATTAACGGTTTTACCTGTAGTATTTATATCTTGGGTAATACCATCCAGTTTCGAGGGAAACGGCTGTCAAAATCTATACAAAGTTTCTTGTCGTGAAAAGGCCGTGAAATTTCGCTCGTGCTTCACGGCAAAGTAGTACTGAATTTCGCTCGTGCTTCACGGCAAAGTAGTACTAAAAGATTTTAATTCACCAACGTTTCGCATCTTCAGGGGCTACGCAATTTATTTTTTTTAAAAGGGGAAAGACATGATCATAAGTAATACTTAAGACTTGCCGCAACAAATTACACCTACAATAGCATTGGACAATATAAACACTTAACATCTAATCATCAGTACCACCTTGCGTGGTAATCTTGTCATAACTAAATTTATTGCTTAAGCCAAGTACTATCATCAAAGCCGTGGAATTTCACCGGCAACATGCAATTGGCTTGTCGTGAAATGTTGCTAGCAATTTTCATTTTTTTATTTGATTTATCTTAGCGCTGGGGGTCATTCAAGAAAGTTACGCTGTAGGCAGGGTGTATTGTATTGTATAGGCATTGTAGGCAGGGTCGATTGTATTGTATAGGCAGTGTAGGCAGGGTGTATTGTATTGTATAGGCATTGTAGGCAGGGTATATTGTATTGTATAGGCAGTGTAGGCAGGTTATATTGTAGTTGTAGGCAGTGTAGGCATTGTATATTGTAGTTATAGGCAGTGTGGGCAGGGTATATTGTAGTTGTAGGCAGTGTCGGCAGGGTATATTGTAGTTGTAGGCAGTGTAGGCAGGGTATAGTGTAGTTGTAGGCAGTGTAGGCAGGGTATAGTGTAGTTGTAGACAGTGTAGGCAAGGTGAATTGTAGTTGTAGCCAGGGTATATTGTAGTTGTAGGGAGTGTAGGCAGGGTATATTGTAGTTGTAGGCAGGGTATATTGTAGTTGTTAGCAGTGTAGGCAGGGTATATTGTAGTTGTAGGCAGTGTAGACAAGGTAAAATGTAGTTGTAGCCAGGGTATATTGTAATTGTAGGGAGTGTAGGCAGGATATATTGTAGTTGTAGGCAGTGTGAGCAGGGTATATTGTAGTTGTAGGCAGAGTATATTGTAGTTGTAGGCAGGGTATATTGTAGTTGTAGGCAGGGTATATTGTAGTTGTAGGCAGTGTAGGCAGGGTATATTGTAGTTGTTAGCAGTGTAGGCAGGGTATATTGTAGTTGTAGGCAGTGTAGGCAGGGTATATTGTAGTTGTAGACAGTGTAGGCAAGGTGAATGTAGTAGTAGCCAGGGTATATTGTAGTTGTAGGGAGTGTAGGCAGGGTATATTGTAGTTGTAGGCAGTGTAGGCAGGGTATATTGTAGTTGTTAGCAGTGTAGGCAGGGTATGTTGTAGTTGTAGGCAGTGTAGGTAAGGTAAATTGCAGTTGTAGCCAGGGTATATTGTAGTTGTAGGCAGGGTATATTGTAGTTGTAGGCAGGGTATAGTGTAGTTGTAGACAGTGTAGGCAAGGTGAATTGTAGTTGTAGCCAGGGTATATTGTAGTTGTAGGGAGTGTAGGCAGGGTATATTGCAGTTGTAGGCAGTGTAGGTAGGGTATATTGTAGTTGTTAGCAGTGTAGGCAGGGTATATTGTAGTTGTAGGCAGGGTATATTGTAGTTGCAGGCAGTGTAGGCAGGGTGTATTGTAGTTGTAGACAGTGTAGGCAAGGTAAATTGTAGTTGTAGCCAGGGTATGTTGTAGTTGTAGGCAGGGTATATTGCAGTTGTAGGCAGGGTATATTGTAGTTGTTAGCAGTGTAGGCAGGGTATATTGTAGTTGTAGGCAGTGTAGGCAAGGTAAAATGTAGTTGTAGCCAGGGTATATTGTAATTGTAGGGAGTGTAGGCAGGATATATTGTAGTTGTAGGCAGGGTATATTGTAGTTGTTAGCAGTGTAGGCAGGGTATATTGTAGTTGTAGGCAGTGTAGGCAAGGTAAAATGTAGTTGTAGCCAGGGTATATTGTAATTGTAGGGAGTGTAGGCAGGATATATTGTAGTTGTAGGCAGTGTGAGCAGGGTATATTGTAGTTGTAGGCAGAGTATATTGTAGTTGTAGGCAGGGTATATTGTAGTTGTAGGCAGGGATTATTGTAGTTGTAGGCAGTGTAGGCAGGGTATATTGTAGTTGTTAGCAGTGTAGGCAGGGTATATTGTAGTTGTAGGCAGTGTAGGCAGGGTATATTGTAGTTGTAGACAGTGTAGGCAAGGTGAATGTAGTAGTAGCCAGGGTATATTGTAGTTGTAGGGAGTGTAGGCAGGGTATATTGTAGTTGTAGGCAGTGTAGGCAGGGTATATTGTAGTTGTTAGCAGTGTAGGCAGGGTATGTTGTAGTTGTAGGCAGTGTAGGTAAGGTAAATTGCAGTTGTATCCAAGGTATATTGTAGTTGTAGGCAGGGTATATTGTAGTTGTAGGCAGGGTATAGTGTAGTTGTAGACAGTGTAGGCAAGGTGAATTGTAGTTGTAGCCAGGGTATATTGTAGTTGTAGGGAGTGTAGGCAGGGTATATTGCAGTTGTAGGCAGTGTAGGTAGGGTATATTGTAGTTGTTAGCAGTGTAGGCAGGGTATATTGTAGTTGTAGGCAGGGTATATTGTAGTTGCAGGCAGTGTAGGCAGGGTGTATTGTAGTTGTAGACAGTGTAGGCAAGGTAAATTGTAGTTGTAGCCAGGGTATGTTGTAGTTGTAGGCAGGGTATATTGCAGTTGTAGGCAGTATAGGCTGGTTTTATTGTAGTTGCAGGCAGGGTATGTTGTAGTTGTTGGCAGGGTATATTGTAGTTGTAGGCAGTATAGGTAGGGTATATTGTAGGCAGGGTATATTGTAGTTGTAGTCATAAATGAATCGTGGAAGATTCATAAATGACTCGTGAATGAGTCTAAAATGACTCATTATGAGTCAAAAAGAACTCATTATGAGTCCAAAATGACTCATTGATAAGTCAAAATGACTCATTGATAAGTCAAAAATGACTCATTGAAGAGTCAGAAGTGACTCATAGGCGAGTCATTTATGAAATGAAGTTTCATGCAGAATACACATGTTTACACATCAAACTTCACGAGTACTTGGTACTCACGCCTTTTTTTATGTTTTGGGAAAGGGCAGTGCTGTGTTTTTGTTTTTTCACGCCTGATTCGTGTTCAGCTATTCGTACCCCGAACCCTCGCTTCGTGGTACCGATGTACACCTTATCACAGTTTTCGTTGTCATTACCTTTGCATTCTATTTTATATATCACGTTGTTTTGTTGTAGCTTTTTTATGGGATCTTTTGTTAAATAGTGTAATATTTCGTTCTTTTAGTATGTTGTTGAAATGGAACAAATAATTACGGGTCTAAAAGACGAAAAAGACAAGGATATAGCAAGAAACAAGGTGAGAGTCAACATTGTACTCTTAAGGCGAAATATCAGACACAACTCAGCTGAGAAATTTGTATTAGCAGCATTCAAGCAAACAAAATCATTTCTAAAATCCCATGCAGACGCGGACAAAGGGAATCAGACAGTAGCAATGTACGAGTCACAATACAGGAAAAAAAATGAATACATTATTGAAGACAAAAAACATACAAAATCACAGGAACAGATCCAACGAATACACTACAGAGGAAAATCAACAAAATAGTCGAAGAACTCTACAAAACAAAACAAATTAACAAGAGAGAGAAACAGCAACTAACTTGCACAGCCGCTGCTGCACCAAGTCTATATGGACTTCCTAAAATTCATAAGCCACAGATGCCCTTATGCCCCATTGCTTCCTCAGTTATGGTGCCTTTTTACAACTTATCGAATTATATTGGAAAAATACTTAAACTAATATCCGAAAATTATAATGTAGAAAATGCATACACCTTGAAAGATAGATTAAGCAATATTAATGTTTGTGATGAAGATGTACTAGTTTCGTTCGATGTCGTGTCTTTGCTTACAAATCTTCTATATGTATAAAATTCGATGTATGTATGTATGTAGCTTATGGACTCCAAAACTACTCGGCCGATTTTCTTCAAACATTCGGGATAAATTAGTAGGAGCCTGGAGAGTGTTTCTGTAAAGTTTTTTTTAGGGAAGTGGGCCGGGACCACCCTATTCGAAACTATCGTATAAATGGCTGGATTTACTTGAAATTTGGTATGTAGGCAGCGTTTTGCTTAGGTTAAAGTATGGTATGACTGATCTATTCTAAACAATCGTATTTGTGGTTCGATTTGCTTGAAGCTTGGTTTGTAACTAGCTATATGCTTAGATTAAAATATAGGATAAATTTTCTTCCGGAAAGTGGACCCAGGACTTTCTAAACTACCGTAGAAATGGTTGGATTTACTTGAAATTTGGTATGTAGGTAGCGTTATACTAAGGTTACCAGTAGTGGAATTCAGTACACTATTTTAACAAGAGTTGTCATTGTTACGTTGACTTAACAACAATTTTATCGATTTCGCTACTCACAACAAGTTTATTGACAACATTGGTTATCACTCAATGAGCTTGATATTTGGCGTGTAGCTGGCGTTTCACCTTGATAAAATATGAGATAATGTATCTTCCGAGAAATGGTAAAATCTTATTCAGGTGTTTTTTCTTTGGCGTATCAACGCATGCCGGGTATTACTAGTATACCTATAATGTTAGCAATAAGAATTATAATGAGAAAATGGGACAAAATTCAACATACAACCAACATCACAAAAGCCAAATTTCAACAAATACTTGACTTCTGCTTCAGAGAAAACAACTACTTTATGTGCAATAACAACATATACACGCAAACTTTTGGAATATTGTTATGAATAACTTGATTGACAACACCATCTATACCACCACAAACTCCAATTTACAATGGAAATGGAAGAGAATGAGAGCATACCTTTTCTGGATGTTCGCATACACAAAGCAAACAATAGAATAATTTTTAATTGGTACTCGAAACCAACATCCTCTGGTCCGCCTGATCAATTTTTTATTCTCCCAATCAAAAAAGTACAAAATGAATACAGCGAAGAATCTGATAAGGAAAATAATCACGATTAGCCATGAAAAATTCCACGACACTAATATAGAGAAAATACACACAATTTTGAAAAACAATAATTACCCCGACCACTTAATACATGAGTTAATAAACCAGGAGATCATCAAAAATAGCAACCCCCATAATAAACCACTAAATGCAATAACAACGGATAAAAATAAATACTGCAGTGTCACATACTTCCCAAAGCTAAACGCAATAGACCACAACATACTAAAAGAACAAAATATTACACCAGCTTACAAATCCAACAACACGCTATCCAAAATTTACATAAAAACAAAAGATCCCATAAAAAAGTTACAACAAAACAACGTGATATATAAAATAGAATGCAAAGGCAATGACAACGAAAACTGTGATAAGGTGTACATCGGTACCACTAAGCGAGGGCTCCAGGTACGAATAGCCAAACACGAAGCAGACGTGAGAAAAACCAAAAACACAGCACTGCCCTTTCCCAACACATAATAAACAGCGGTCATACAGCTGATTTTAATAACACCAAAATTATTGACAAAGAAAACGAGTATTGACGAGATACACACTGGAAACCTTAAATAATTTGAATAACAGGGAGAAAACAATCAACAAAAAAGAGGACTATGCTTAAGCAATAAATTTAGTTATGACAAGACACCACGCAAGGTGGTACTGTTAAGTGTTTATATTGTCCAATGCTATTGTAAGTGTAATTTGTTGCCGTACATCCTAAGGTTTATTAATGTTAATGTATTTCCCCTTTTTGAAAAAAAAAAAAAAAATAGCGTAGCCCCTGAAGATGCTGGAATATCCAGCGAAACTTTGGGCAAGAAGGTAAATTCCTTTTATTTGCACCAAAATCACTAGGTCAAACTAGCCTACTTTAGTCATCTAAATTAAACCATTCTCGAATACACCTTATTCATATGTAGTTATTTCTTAATTAAGAAGTTAACTTCTTTTACACGTACTGGCTGCACGTGGTTTTTTGTCTACCCTTGAAGTTTTCTTGTTCTAAATCAGTCTGCTCACTGCCGCTCTGCAACAACAACATCTTGCTCTTTGTGACTCACAACAAAAAACCAGATTAGCAAAAAAATACAAAAAATCAGTGCAATATTATTCTTGGAATACCGTTCATTTCATGCTGGCTGCTGGCGCTTCGCTGTAAAAGTATAACGGCACACACACGCGTTCATGAGTACATACGTACATTATACGTTCAGTTGTATTTGTTTTTATTTTTATCGCGCTGCATACTAGTTTCGGCGACTGTTTTTTTTTTGGCTTAGTTTAATAATATTTTTTTCGAGTAATTTTTTGTGATTCTAGGAAAAATGTTTTTGTAGAAAGTATGACGTTGTTGTTGTAGCGCTCAGTAGGTTGAAAGCGCTGGCTATTCCTGTTCTAAATTAACGACGTTTTTCTCTTCTGAGCCGACTTTTTGCTCTTACATGATGCGTTTATTCATCATAAACATTATAAAAAGTCAGTGTACTTCCTAAGGCTCACTTGCACAACGAAAATTTATATTTTAAACTCAGAGTCAACGTGGAATGAAGGGTTAAATTCATACGATTTTGACAACTTTTCAAATTAACTTGGAGTTATAAAGATAACTCGGCGTTGTGCAAGTGGGCCTATAAGTGCACAGAAGCCTATAAGTCGTTTATGACTAATGGAAGAGTCATTTGCTACTAAAGGAAGAGTCATTCATGTTTCAAGGAAGAGTCATTCATGACTCATGGAAGAGTCATTTATGACTCATGAAATAGTCCTTTATGACTCATTGAAGAGTCCTTTATTACTCATGGAAGAGTCATTTGTGACTTCTGGAAGAGTCATTTATGACTCATGAAATAGTCCTTTATGACTCATTGAAGAGTCCTTTATTACTCATGGAAGAGTCATTTGTGACTTCTGGAAGAGTCATTTATTACTCATGGAAGAGTAATTTGTGACTTCTGGAAGAGTCACTTATTACTCATGGAAGAGTCATTCATTACTCAAGGAAGAGACATTTATGACTAATGTTAGAGTCGTGGCTCATGGAAACCTTTATGATTCATTTTGTTCTAATTTATTTTGTTTAATTTTGTTTTACTTTACAGTGAAACCCCCTTAAGTACCCAAAATGTTTGTGCACTCTGCTTTTTGCAGAAAATTCCCCCTCTTAAGTAACTCCCCGCTTTATTACCCAACCCGCTTAAGTGGCTCAACTTTTCGTGCGCCAATTTCCATTTCTCATATAATTTTCCCCTCTTGGTACTTACATTTTTTGAAGCTCAATGGTAGCACTATAAAATTGATGTTTAATGGTTTTATTGTTGGGCCAAGAATACTAGTAAATTGTTTACTGGGTTGCAGCTTTGCGGCCGGTAAATTAGAAGGCAAACAACTAAATTTTCCTTTACCCTCCCACGCGTTTCGATGTTACAGCATCTTCATCAGGGAGTCTGAATTTTATTAAAAGAACAAATTATTTTTAAAGTAAGTAAGTAAAGCTCCAACCCAGTGAACAAATCGATATTTGTTTTCACTTACACCAATAATTTATCGAGATTCGCTAGTTGTCAAAGTGAAATTAATGAAAATAGAAAAAATGCCTGGCAAAGGGCCAATATAGTTATATATATGCACTCATGTAACTACAAATAATTTTTCATATCTTCCCTTAAGTACCCGAAAGAATTTTCCCCTACTTGGTACTTACATTTTTTTAAGCTCAATGGTAGCACTATAAAATCAATATTTGTTTTCACTTACACCAATAATTTATCGAGAATCGCTAGTTGTCAAAGTGAATTTAATGAAAATAGAAAAAATGCCTGGCAAAAGGCCAATATATATATATGTACTCATGTAACTACAAATAATTTTTCATATCTTCCCTTAAGTACCCGAAAGAAGGTACTTAAGCGGGTTCTTTTAAGTGCACAACCCGCTTAAGAACCTCAAAAGGCTGAAAATTTTGCTCGGGGTACTTAAGCGTGTTTTTAATTTAATTGTATCTTATTTTTTTATTTTATTTTATTCTATTTAACATGCATATTCATGAGTTTTTTGTTTCTCCAACCTCAATACACATGTTTTACATCAATTTGTGATACATAGATTCTTCATAAAGTAACAGTACATTATTTGCAAATTTTAAATTTTATTAACATCTTATTAAAAATTAATTCTTAAAAAACATAAGAGCATAAAACAAATGTAATCAAAAGTGTAATCAAAGAAATTGCCAAGATTCGAACTGGCGCACTGCATTGCCATTTTTACATAACACTACATTACCATTGTTACTTGGGTCCTGTTATTAAGATTGCAGTCGTTGATTTCGAAACTATGTACTTAAGACATGATAAGGGGTTTTACATATCGCTCATTTGCTGCAACATCGTCATAACTCAAAAAATGTGATATTACAGAATAAGCATTTTTAGTTTTTGAATTGCAGTATATTTATATGGGATAAGTTATTAATTCTATTGCGATGCTGCGTGAAATGTTAAAACCTCGGATATACCACTTTGCCAGTTGATCAAACATATTATTTCCGATATATTAGTGATGTTAACTCAAAATTTCGGGTTTTTCGAGTTATGACGATGTTGCAGCAAATGAGCGATATATCCTGTCACTTTTTCCAACCTTCAACATTTAAATTCATTTATTTATCTGTTTGCCCCTTTTTTCACTAAAAAAAACTTAAAAACCTTGAAACATATGATAGTTCTGGAGCTGTTTTGAGAATAAACGTTTTGATAATGCTGAGATACCCTGCGGGTTGGGGTTCTAGAATATGCCCGCGGTAGGTATGCCTGTCGTAAAAGGCGACTAAAATCCAAAGAGAGGACAACTCAATAAACCCCGTAATTCCGAGTGTGATCCGTACCGTGCTCATGGCATGAATGGCACTACGTTAGTGTGTCTTATAAAGGTGGCCTCCAGATACCTGGCGCCCTCTGGTTGTAATTAGTCTTACTGGGATATCGGGGACTATGTCTCAGCTGACCTTCTTTCCCCTACACTCGTGGGAATTATATGTACCGATTAAATGAGAAAAACCATACTTTAGATCATGATAAAGTTGAATTGCTTTCAAGTTATCAGGCCAGATCTGGCCTTTCGTTTGATACCGAATCAAAAGCTGAAACCGCAGGCATGGTGGGGCTGAATAGGCTCCCCCATGATACTGAAAATGTTGGGAAACGTAAGCACTTGAATAGTGCCGCTCGTAAGCGTCTAAGAAACTCCTGGCTAAGGGTGTCAGATACGAAACCGCCTTAGAAATTTCCAAACAGCCCCAAGGGCTGGCACAAAGGGAGGCGACCAATAAAAGGGGGCCCTTTTGAATGAAGTGTTTAAACTTCAAGTTGGCACTATTACTCCCCGCTTCACGGGCTGCGCGATTCGCCAAGGATGGCTTTCAATTGTCTGCGATGATTCTAATACTGCAGAGTGGTTAAAAGACATCGTCCCAAAACTAGTTCCTTGGGAGGGGGCGAAACTGAAGGTAGTCTCCGATGCGGAAGTACTCCGTCGCATTATCTTTGTCGGGTATTTTAAAGAGGACGATTGCCCCTCAAACGAGCATATCCTCAGAATTATTTCTGTTCAAAACCTGGCCCTAGACACCAGATACTGGAGAATCCTCAATTGGACAAGTAGGGCCACCTTGGCCGAAATTGCAATAGCTGTAGATCCGTTGTCAGCTGAAGCAATCCGTCACCATAATAATACAATCCGTTTGGCGTATGCCAAATTGAAACTGCGGCTTAAAAACAAACCGTCTCTGCCCCGGGTAGCTGATGAAGCCAGCGGCATTGGTGAAAATGTTGCGGTAGAAAAGAAGGCTGTAGAACAAACAGCCTGCAGCTCAAAACCGGCAGAGGTGACCCAAGGCTTGGAGGACGTACAAACTAAGCTTCAGGTGGCAGCTTCGGATGTTCTTAGCCTTTATTCAAGAACCATGGATTTTACATGGTTCTGTAAAAGGTTTAAGCAGTACTGACGGTAAATTAATATATGCCACCGGTTCCGTCCCAGGGCGGCGATGCTTCTAAACAAGAAACTGGATTTTGTTCCGCTCCTACAGTTCATGACGGCTGATTTGGTTGCAGTTTGGGCAAAAATTCCAACCCCAAGAGGTGAAAAAGAGGCCATTTTGGCATCAGCTTACTTTCCGGGTGAGGAAGAAACAGCCCAACTGCTAAATCCAAACCTCTCATTGAGTATTGCCAACAGAAGGGTATCCCATGGATCCTCTGCTGTGACGTAAACTCCCACCATACACTTTGGGGTAGTACGAACATAAATAACAGGGGGAGCATCTCCTGGAGTTTATTAGTAGTCACAATATCAGTGTAATGAACCCACTTTTGTTAACGCTATTAGAGGTGAGGTTCTTGGCCTTACTCTATGCAGCCAAAATATGGCCTTCGCTGTCAAAAATTGGCACGTCTTAGGGGAGGAATCAATGTCGGACCACAAACATATTGTATTCGACATGGGTCACTTCTCTGACCATGAGTCCGTTTTCAGAAATCTGAGAAAAACGAAGTGGGAACTATTTCGCTTTACCATGGAAGAACGCGGCAATTGCTTGAACCAACCAATAACTACGGGGTGGGAGCTCGAGAGAGAGGCAGAAGAGCTTCACTCAGATATCACAACAGCTTTCTGCGAGAGTTGTCCCCAATCCAAACAACGTATACAACTTGCACAATTAAGATATCAAGCCAGAAGGCTGTTTAATGCAGCTAAAGGCACTGGAGACTGGGTCTCCTATAGAAATGCTCTAACTTCTTATAATAGAGAACTTAGCAACTCTAAGAGGGCAACGTGGAGAGAACACTGCGAAAACATTAAAGATCTCCCTACGGCAGTGCGGCTCCAAAAAGCCTTTGCGAGAGGCCATAGCAACGTCATTGGTACTCTGAAGAACTCAGATGGGAGCTACATGAAGCAGCCGGAAGACACATGCAAACTTTTGCTTGCTACCCACTTTCCGGACTGTATACCGGGCTATCAACACTCGCATCCAGTAGATAATTCTCCGGAAGACACATGCAAACTTTTGCTTGCTACTCACTTTCCGGACTGTATACCAGGCTATCAACACTCGCATCCCGTAGTATATAATTCTCCGACAATTAGTGGTAGACAAAAGAGCCTGGCGACAAAGCTAACCAATGTTAACAAGGTCCAATGGGCTTTATCGACTTTCAGTCCTCTCAAATCTCCAGGACCGGATGGGGTCTATCCTTGTCTGTTGCAGCAAGGAATCAACTATACAGCTCCAGTCCTATTAAATTTATATAGAGCATCCCTGCTGTTAGGATATATTCCCAACAGGTGGACGGAGGTTAAGGTTGTATTTATACCGATACCAGGGAAACCGGAAAATCTGCCATTGTCATATCGACCAATAAGTCTCAGTTCCTTTCTCCTAAAGGGAATGGAGAAAATTTTAGATCAGCACATTAGGGAAGTAAACTTAAAGAAACACCCTCTGTGTAAACAAATGTTTGCCTATCAACCCGGAAAATCCACGGAGACTTCTATCCATTGCCTTACTGGATAAATTGAAAAGGCCATAGAGGCTAAAAACATTACCCTGTGTGCATTCATCGTTGTATCAGGCGCTTTCGATAATACGACGTACCAAGCCATTGAGAAAGCCATGATTAGCAAGGACGTAAGCTTGCCATCCGTGCAATCGTTGTCTTAGTTGTGCAGAGTTCCAGAATAACACTTTTTCACTTTATTTATTGCCTGCTATTTTATCATGGATGATTACTGTGGAAAATGTGATAAACATTTTGGAAGATCTGAACTTCTAATGGTTCCGTGTAGCGGTCTTTGCAAAAAACGTTTCCATCGCTCCTGTTGTGAAGGCCCAATGGCGGAATGTGATATAAAATTTTTGAAATCAAATAACCATGTTCGTTATTTCTGCCCTGATTGTGTCAATGGACTGGAAAAAATTTCTTGAGGCGATCATGACTGCTTTCGAGATTAGATTTAAGGATTTAGCCTCTCAAATTAATGATCTCAAGAACATCATTGTAAAATCTGATGGAAGTGAATCCACAAACACAAGCAAAGCTAGTGTAAAAGAAAAAGCGAAAGAAAAGGTTGAGGTGAAAAACAAAGGTAGTGCCAAAAAAAATAATAAATTAATTAATAACTTGGCAGCGGAAATTAGTGCGCTAAAAACTGCTGTTGTTAGCTCCGGTGCTTCACCCACTACCAAAACCTCTACCGAAACAGATCTTTTTTCTTTTTCGCCGCTACCTAGTTGTTCGGGTTCCCTCTCTTCTGTCCCTCCTCCTCGTAAGCCTACTGATGGTGCTGTTACGCCCATTATACCTTCTCTTGTGCTTTCAACTGCAGATTGCATCCGTTCATCTACGTCGGATAATTCTGCTGTTTCTGCTGTTGATAACAACATTATACCGCAACCTCAACCCGCTAATACAGCTGAAAACAACATTGAACCGTCCACTCAATCCGCTATTACTGCAAATGGTGAGTGGCAAACTGTACCTAACGGTAAAAACAGGCGCACCCGTGATAGAGACAATACCAACAATTCCGATGAAACTAATTCTGCCGTAAATCTCGAGTCTGCGTCTGGGCGTTCGCCCAACCCGGCCCCGCAAACCGATGTTATCAGGATGGTCAGTGGAGTTCCACCGCGTAGGGCTATTTTTGTTTCAAGGCTGCTGCCGTCGTTGACTCGAACAGATATCAAAATGTACGTTTGCTCCAAACTTGGTGTTACCCCTACTAGCAACATCAGTGTCTACAAATTTAACTTCAAGTATGAAAGAGAAGTTTCATCTTTCAGAGTCTCAGTTCCTGATTAATTTTTCGACAGCTTAATGAGTCGGCAACCTCCATTTTCTACAATTCTCTTAACGGTTTTTTCGACAGCTGTGTCCCTCTTCGCTATATTAGTGTTGGTACGGCTAAGACGCCCTGGTGGTCTAAACAGCTTGTGAGACTCAGCAACATTAAGTCTAGACAATACAAGCGTTTTAAGCGAACAGGAGCATCGGCTGACTATTTTTGACAAATATTTGGTATCGCGCTCCAACCTACAGTTGCTCAATCAACAGTGCTATAAAGGCTACTTAGAGAGATGTAAACCCCAATTTTTTAATAACCCGAAAAGGTTCTACAATTTTGTTAATTCAAAAAGGAAAACTACTGGATTTCCATCTTCCTTGTTCCTTGGATATAAGAGTGCCAGTTCGGATCATGACATTTCTGGATTGTTTGCAGAATTCTTTAAGTCGACTAACACATCTAATAGGTTCCTTTCCAGTCCCTACCCTCTAATAGCATCCACATACCCGTTTTAGATAAAAAATACCGTTCTACAATGCCTTCTGGCATTGAAACCTTCATTTTCCCCTGGCCCGCATGGCGTTCCCAGTTGTGTGCTAAGTTACTGTGCCACACATTTAACCAACCCGATTTTTAAACTGTTTGAACTATCTCTTGAATCTGCGACGTTCCCCACAATTTGGAAGCAATCTTTTATTATCATCATCATCATCATTTATTGGCGCTTAACCGCCTAAGCGATTTTGGCCGTTGCATATCAAAGCACGCCAGTCATTCCTTTTTAGCGATAACTGACGCCAATTGGAAACCCCAAGGGAGTTCAAGTCATCCTCCACCTGTTGTTTCCATCTCAGTCGAGGCCTCCCCCTTCCTCTGCTGCCGAATTCAGGCGACGATAGGAAAACCTTCTGTGCTGGAGCTTCTTTGTCCATTCGCATAACATGGCCCAGCCAGCGGAGTCTTTGGGCTTTAATTCGCTGGACTATGGTCAGATCTGCGTAGAGCTCGTACAGCTCATCGTTAAATTTCCTTCGATACTCGCCGTTGGCATCACGGGAAGGACCATAAATCTTCCGGAGAACTTTTCTCTCAAATACTCCAAGGGCCATCTCATCTTCTCTTGACATTGTCCATGAATCTGAGCCATACATCAGGACAGGTATGATGAGAGACTTATAGAGCGTGATCTTTGTTCTTCGAGAGAGGACTTTACTTCTCAATTGCCTACTCAGTCCAAAGTAGCACTTGTTGGCAAGAGTGATTCTCCGCTGGATTTCTAGACTGATATTATTTTCGGTGTTGATACTGGTTCCCAAATAGACGAAGTCCCTCACAGTTTCAAATTTGTAACTATCAACAGTGACATGGCTGCCAAGGCGCAGGTGCGCCGATTCTTTCTTTGATGACAGCAAATACTTCGTCTTGTCCTCGTTCACGGCAAGACCCACTTTTTTCGCTTCCTTATCCAGTCCAGAGAAGGCAGCGCTTACGGCGCGGTTGTTAAGGCCAATGATATCAATATCATAGGCATACGCCAGCAATTGCACGCTCTTGTAAAAGATTGTACCATTGCGGTTTAGCTCTGCTGCTCGAATTATCTTCTCCAGCATCAGATTGAAGAAATCGCACGAAAGGGAGTCGCCCTGTCTGAAGCCTCGTTTGGTTTCAAATGGCTCAGAGAGGTCCTTCCCGATTCTGACGGAGCTGTTGGTATTGCTCAACGTCATTTGGCAAAGCCGTATAAGCTTTGCAGGGAAGTCAAATTCAGACATGGCGGCATACAGGCAACTCCTTTTTGCGCTGTCAAAAGTGGCTTTGAAATCGACAAAGAGATGGTGTGTGTCGATTCTTTTATCATGGGTCTTCTCCAGGATTTGGCGTATCGTGAAAACCTGGTCGATGGTAGACTTACCAGGTCTAAAGCCACACTGATAAGGTCCAATCAGTTTGTCTACGATGGGCTTCAGCCTTTCACACAACACGCTAGAAAGAACCTTATATGCAATATTAAGAAGACTAATTCCGCGGTAGTTGGTGCGGTTAGCGGGATCGCCTTTCTTGTGGATTGGGCAAAGCACACTTAAATTCCAATCCGGAGGCATGCATTCGTCTGACCATATTCTGCATAAGAGCTGATGCATGCTTTTTACCAGCTCTTCGCCTCCGTGTTTGAACAGCTCGGCGGGTAGTCTGTCTTTTCCAGGCGCTTTGTTGTTTTTGAGCCGGGATATAGCTATCCTCACTTCATCATAGTCAGGTGGTGGGACGACTTTTCCATCGTCAGGGATTGGGGTATCGGGTTCGACGTCTCCCTCGCAATTTAGCAGTGAGGAGAAGTGCTCCCTCCATAATTTAAGTACACTTTGTACGTCGGTTACCAGGTCGCCATTATTGTCCTTACAGGAGCTTGCCCCGGTCTTAAAACCTTCCGTCATCCGCCGGATCTTTTCATAGAATTTTCGGGCATCACTCCTGCCAGCCAGCATCTCAAGCTCCTCACACTCACGCCTTTCGGCCTCACTTTTCTTTTTTCGGAAAAGGCGTCTCTCTTCCTTCTTTGCCTCACGATATTGTTGCCATACACTGCGGGTTGCGCCCGTTCGCAACGTCTCCTTGTAGGCAGCGTCCTTTTTTTTCGAGGCAGTTTTGCATTCCTCATCGTACCAGTTGTTCTTGCGGGCTCGCTGGAACCCTATAGTGGCCTCAGCGGCGGTACGCAATGAGTGAGAGATATGCTTCCATTGCTCGGTTACATCGTTAGGTCGAGGATTGCCCTCTGCTAGCAGGTGTGAGAGTCGAGTTGTGAAATTATCAGCTGTCTGTGTCATGCGCAGCTTCTCGACGTCAAACTTTCCTTCCGTTACTGTGCGCACTTTCTTCGTTGCACAGAGGCGTGTGCGTATCTTGGCTGCGACAAGATAATGGTCAGAGTCAATATTGGGACCACGCAGTGTACGCACGTCCAGAACGGTGGAGCTATGTCTGCCGTCAATCAAGACATGATCAATCTGGTTTCTAGTTCTTTGATCAGGGGACAGCCATGTGGCTTGGTGTATTCGCTTATGCTGGAACCTGGTACTACTGATGACCATATTGCGAGCAACGGCGAAGTCAATGAACCTAGTGCCGTTGGGGGATGTTATATCGTGGAGACTGAATTTTCCAACTGTGGGACCAAAGACTCCTTCCTTGCCCACCTTGGCATTAAAGTCGCCGAGCACGATTTTGATATCATGCTGTGGGCAGCGATCATAAGTCTGTTCAAGTTTATCGTAGAAGGAGTCCTTCTCTGCGTCGTCCGTCTCCTCAGTCGGCGCATAGGCGCAGATAAATGTTATGTTGAAAAACCTCGCCTTGATGCGGATCGCAGCGAGACGCTCGTTCTTTTATTTTACCCTTACATAAAAAAGGTAGTAGGTCAAATATTGAAAACTATAGGGGCATAGCTAAGCTCTCAGCTATTCCCAAAGCTTTTGAGCAAATAATCACACGCCAATTGCAATATGGGTGTAGTTCTTTACTATCCCCGTGTCAACATGGTTTTGTGCCCCGACGATCAACCTCAACTTGTTATGGACGGTTTTTTGAAAGGTAACCAAACGGATGTGGTCTACACCGATTTCAGCAAAGCTTTCGACTCTGTCAACCATGCGCTTTTAATTCATAAACTTGACTTCTTGGGATTTCCACATGAATTATTAATATGGCTTACTAGTTATCTTACATACAGAACTCAACAGGTGTTGTTTAAAAATACTCTGTCTACCTCCATTGACGTAGCTTCCGGTGTACCTCAGGGTAGTCAATTCGGTCCCTTGCTTTTCACTCTGTTCATTAATGACCTACCCCAAATCATCGCTCATTCCCGAAAACTTATGTATGCGGATGATGTAAAACTTTGTTTCACATATTCGCCCACCTTCCCGTGGGGATCTATTTCAAGCCGATTTGGAGTCATTCCGCCGCTGGTGTTCAGTTAATTTATTAATCCTGAATAGCTCGAAATGCAAGTTAATGACTTTTCATCGAGTAAAGCCGGTTTTTGTACCATATTTACTAAACGACACTCGTTTGGAACGTATATCTGTTGTAACTGATCTAGGTGTTCTTTTCGACCCTAAACTTAGTTTTAATATGCATATCTCATCTATAGCTAATAAAGCCATGGGTGTGCTTGGCTTTGTTAAAAGATGGGCTAAAGAATTTGATGGCCCGTACCTCACGAAAGTCCTTTACACATCACTGGTTCGGCCGATACCTGAATATTGCTCGTGTGTCTGGTGCCCCTTATATCAAGTTCATATACAGCGGATTGAGTCTGTACAAAAGCAGTTTTTGATTTTTGCTTTGCGTGGTCTTAATTGGAATCCAAATATTCATCTACCTCCTTATAGAAATAGGCTTCTCCTCTTAAATTTACCTTCTTTGGAAAATCGAAGGATATTACTAGGTGTAATGTTCCTCCATAAACTGATTATTGGTGAAATTGACTCATCCGACCTGGTTAGTCGACTGAGTTTTGCTGTTCCTCCTAGGACGTCCAGACCCTTTGTGCCCTTTCAATTACCTCTTTGTCGTCACAACTTTTCAAAAAACAACCCTCTGAATATATGGTGTTCATACTACAACGACTTATATAGCTGTATCAGCTTAGAATGCTGTTTTGCCTCGATACAAAATGCAATACTTGTATGTCTGCAATCTGTTGACTAACAATATGAACACTTGCCCTTATTGTTTGTCAGTATTTCAATAATATTCGAACCCTTTAACGCTGCGTGGAATCGCACTCTTATGGCTCCTAGTATACTCGAAGTATATATGTTGCTCGGAATCGCGTCCATTCCGACAGCATAAACAACTTTCCAGTCAATGCTTAATAAATCGCCCTTTAAAACCATCCAGATGGTCCTAATGATTTCTACATACAACTATACATGCCTGAATCGATCAAATGAGAGAGATAATTGGAGACACTGCCTTCCTGCTTGCTGCAAATAATATTATAAATAAACTAATAACTGTATACTTTTCTTGACTTATGTTAATAATACTTTTGTTATATCTTATATATTTCTTTTTGCAATATTGTTTCTGTTGTGTAATATAACTTGTGATATTAACAGTCGACCGCTTTATGTTTGTGTCGACTTTAAATAAATAAATAGATAAATAATAACTCGCTGGGTCCTGGCCATGCTAAAGCAAAGAAAAATCAGCTTTGAGCAAGGAGGGAGTGCTGGCTCAATCGTGGCCACAAGAGGATGCCCTCAGGGAGGTGTACTTTCTCCTCTACTGTGGACCATAGTCATAGACGAACTTCTTCATCTTTTGAAGGGCAATGGCTTTGACGTACAGGGATATGCGGATGACTTAGTAGTCTGCGCGTATTAACTGGGCACTGCCTCATTGGTAGGCACGCAGAAAGACTTGGTGTACCCTACCGACGATGCTGTAGGAGTTGTAAGGATGATGATGAGGAGGAAACGGTGGAGCACCTCATCTGCAACTGCCCGGCTTTAAGTGGCGCGAGAATGCGCTTTTTGGGAGTTCCCTTCCTGGTCAGCCTACGCCAGGTCACGGAGCTGGACATAAAGGACCTGATGGCCTTCATCAAGTCATCTAAATGGTTCGAGGAGGAGTAACGGTGTCGGTATAGGAAGGTCAGTCCCGGGATTCTGCTATGTGGAGAATTCCGTTAATACCGGGATTTTCCATATGGCAGGGTCCCGGAACTGACTTTCCTAGAGTTGGTGGTATCAAAACGGGCCTTTTAATACTGGCCTAGGTGTGCCTCTGCGGCAGTCACTTGAACCTAACCTAGTAGTCTGCGTAACAGGAATGCATGACGAAACAATATCCGATCGCATGCAACAAAGGGTTATCTATCAACCCAAATAAAACAGTCTTGGTGCCTTTCACGAGGTGAAGAAAGCTTTCTATGTTAGAGCCGTCCCTAGGAGACAGCCGCATAGGTTTTTCGACGGAAGCGAAATACCTAGGCGTAACATTGGACAAAACCCTCACATGGAATGCTCATTTGGAGGCCACCATAAATAAAGCAACGAGGGCCTTTTTCGCCTGCACTAGACTTTACGGCAAAACATGGGGGCTGTCTCCCAAAATGACGTACTGGTCATTTAATACAGTTGTGAAGCCAATAGTCACATACACTCAGAGAAAAAACAAGAATTTTGTACTTAAATCAAGCCCAAATCAAGAATTTTGGTCACGACAGTAGGGTAATTCCGAATATTCTTATACGAAGTAAAAAATTCTTATATCAAGAATTTTTTTCTTACTTCGAAAATTCTTCTTTCAAGAATAATTTTGTCCGAATTTAAGAACGCCCGGGGTTGTTTCAAGAATAATATATTCTTAGGGTTAGTTTGTTATTCTTAATTTTAAACTGAACAAATCTTTTTTCAATCCCAATTGTTTCTTAAACTAATACTAAAATTCTCAAAACAAGATTTAAGTTTAAGGGGTTGTGAGTTCGATTCTCGGTGAAGTCAATATAATTTTTTTTATATAAAAAAAAATAAAAAATATTATTATTTTTTCAGAGTTCTTATATTGACTTCATTGGGAATCGAACTCAGGTCCCTCCTTACGGTTACAGGGTGGTTACTATGCCATCGTTTACTTTTTCTTGCCACTTTCTAATTATGTTTGTTCTAAATGACACGTTGCTTTTTGTTTCCTCCACCGGGAATCGAGCTCACACGCTTTGACTGCTGCACGGACGTCTCTACCACGAGGCTATCGCGTATTCATGTTTGCTGTCGTCTCATTGCAGCCATGTTCTATTGTTATTTTGAGACAGGGTAGTATATTTTCAAGAAAAAGTGTTCATGTTTTAAGACCGCAAAGTGTTTGATTATTTCGTTCATTTCATATCATCTGCATTACAAACCAATGTAATTCGCAGATAGTTTATGGAATTTTCTTAATATAACTAAATTTTTCTTATTTATTGATTTGAGTATGTAATATTTTTGTTTTAATAACACTTTTTCTTAATTTAAGTACTTTATTCCTGTTTGAAGCTTTTTGCATCTTATTTATTGATTTGAGTACGTAATGGTTTTGTTTTAAGAATAAAATTCTTAATATAAGTACTTTATTCTTATTTGAAGCTTTTTGCATCTCAATTTCAAAAACAAGAACGAAAAATTCTTATTCTACGAAAAATTCTTGAAATTTTAAGAATGGAAAAAGATAAATTTAATTCCGTTCGGACTTAATTTTAGAATTCCATTTTTCTCTGAGTGTACGCTTCTCTAGTATGGTGGCCTAAGACTGCTCAAAGAACAGCGGCAACTAAGTTAAATAAGCTGCATCGGCTAGTCTGTGTCGGTTAACAGGTGCAATGAGAACGTGGTAGGTTTTCCTATCGGCAGCAGAGGAAGGGGGAGGCCTCGACTGAGATGGAAACAACAGGTGGAGGATGACTTGAACTCCCTTGGGGTTTCCAATTGGCGTCAGTTATCGCTAAAAAGGAATGACTGGCGGGCTTTGATATGCAACGGCCAAAATCGCTTAGGCGGTTAAGCGCCAATAAATGATAATGATGATGAGAACGTGCCCTGCTGATGCTTTAAGTGCCCTTGTGGGAATACCTCCTCTCCCTATTCTGATAGAGAAGGAGGCCACACTTGCTGCATTAAGACTTCAAAACATTTCCGATCTTAAAATCGGAAATATGACAGGACATATGAAGATAGTCAAGAATTTCATAAATAGTCCTCCTACGCTCAGGATCATGCGAAACTTTGAAGTTTCGATCGTAGATCGAGTGCTCTGGGACACAGGGAATCCTTATGCTGAATCCGATTCAGAGATTTGGTATACGGATGGATCGAAGCTGGAAGATGGTAAAACGGGAGCTGGTATCTATGGACCAAATTACAAAAAATCGGTACCGGTGGGTAACTACCCCACTATCTTTCAAGCGGAAATCCACGCAATAGAATTATGTGGCAGAGAATGCCTCCGAAGAAGACTATCCATAATCTACATTATGTCGGACAGTCAGGCCGCCCTACGTGCCTTGCAGTCTTACATTATAACCTCGAAGATTGTCGATGAGTGCGTCGCGGTCCTTAATGATCTGGGAGCCAAAAACAAAGTTTTGTTAGGTTGGGTCCCAGGGCATGAAGGGCATGACGGCAACGTAAAAGCAGAACACCTGGCAAAACATGGTGCTCTAACAGCATTTTATGGTCCGGAACCCTTTTGTGGACTCACGAAGGCCCACGTAAAGGAGACCATAAGCAACTGGGAAAATAAACAGTTTAGGCAGCATTAGCTTAGCAGCCTAGGGCAGAGGCAGGCCAAACTCTTTATAGAACCCTCACAAAGAGCATCAGCCAGACTCATTAATCTAAAGAGGGTGGATCTAAGAACCCTCACTGGGTATTTTACGGGACATTGCGGTCTGCGTTATCACCTGAGGAAGCTGAATCTTTCAGATACAACAATTTGTCGGTTCTGCGAACTGGACGATGAAACGCCGGTTCACATACTTTGCGAATGCATTGCGTTAGCAAGAAAGAGAGTCTGCTACCTATGTGGGGTCACTCTCAATCCGTTCGTAATATGGAATAAAAAACCTGAGGAGGTGCTCAAATTTATAAAGAGCCTCCGCATACAGCAATAATAAGGCCTTATAATAATAATAATAATAATAATAATAATGATGAGAGAGCTTACCAAACCACTACACAATGGGCTGGATTTTGAAAAAAATGGCCAAGTCGGTTTAGGCATTGGGACAAGTGAAGTATATTTTCGAAATCTACACCATTTTCACATTATAATGAGAAACCTTCAATTGCACATGAAAAATTTTCATTTGAAAATCAGATTAGTCAATTTAAAATGAGAAATTTTCATTTCAAAATCAGATTAGTCAATTTACAATAAGAAAGCTTCAGTTTAAAATGTGAAACCTTCATTTGAAAATCAGAATAGTCAATTTAAAATAAGAATATTTCAATTCGAAATAGGAAAACATCATTTGAAAATCAGAATAGTCACATTAAAATAAGAATATCTCATTTAAAAAGAAGAAACTATCAAATTAAAATCAGAAATTAGACAAATGTTTGCCCCGTTTGTTCAATGTGCAAGTATTCTCATTTTAAAACGAAAGTTTCTTATTTTCAAATGATGTTTTCCTATTTTGAACTGAAGTATACTTATTTTAAAGTGACAACTCTGATTTTCAAATTAAAGTTTCTTATTTTAGACTGAAGCTTTCGATACATAAATTTTTTCTCGAGTTATTGATTTTTGACCGCTTTTTCCAGATTTCAGCTCATTTTGCACTGCCAAAGGGCGAACCCATTTAGAAAAACTTTTTTCTTAGGGTTTTTTTTGATGTCGATTTTACCGGGTTGTGATCCCTGAATACATGGTGTAGTACGCCCAGCATACTAGCGCTGACCGGTATGTTGACGAATATTTGTGGAGTTTCTAGAACATAGCTTTACTATTTCAGAGTTCGTTTAACAATTATACCTAATAATTTTGTTTTACACTTATTATTAACGTACGTATGTAATATGAATGTAAAAGGTAGGGTTTCGTTTTTAATAGTAAACAATAGGTACTCACACAAAATATTTACTGTATGTGTTGAAACGACGTTCTCTGTTAGCTGCATGTTGAGTCCATGACAAATTACTACAAGAGACCTCTTGTTAGGCTCAACCGTGGCTGTTATGTTGGATACTGTAACCCATCCTCCTAAAAATATATACAGAAATATATTTGTAAATTCGTATGCCATACAGACACTCAGAGAAAAAATCACAGTTATATCAACAGTCCTCTAGTGTTAATACCAAAAATGGTTGAATTGGTGGAAATCTGGTCAAGTAAACAGATTTATGGGTTGATTTGACAAAAAATTAATTTAGTTTAACAAACGCCCGCTTCTCTTCATTCAATAGCCCCGTCCTGTTTAATATTGCCAATAATTACAGTTGATATAATTGGCGATCTGTTAATTTGCACGATAACATCTGTTGTTTCAACTGTTAAATGTATATGTTGATCCAACAGACCCAATACTCTTGATTATTAACAGAAATGCCAGTTGTGTTGCCAACTAGTACTGTTCAATGAACAGATTTGGTTATTTTTAACAGATTTAACAATTAATTCAAAAGCGAAGGAACTGTCGTTTGAAAAACAACAAACTTCTACAGTGAATCCAACAGCGAAGATACTGTCATGTTACGATAACATATGTTACTTCAACTGTTGAATTTATATGTTGATACAACAGACCAATACCCTTGATTATTAACAGAAGAGAGCAGAGCTAAACGTAGAATCATGCGACAGGCGCGTAAATATAAAAACCAAAATACGCCCATTGTCATCACTGTGTCAGAGGTCAAGGAAGCCATCAGACAGGCTAAGCCCTCAAAATCCATCGGCCCCGACGGCATTGCCATGAAGATGCTGAAACATCTAGGCCAGGAGGGACACAAATACTTAGCGGCTCTATTTAGTCTTTCGCTGAACACTTTCGTCATTCCTGAAATATGGAAAAAGGCGAGAGTGGTTCCATTACTAAAACCGGCAAACATAGGCGATTCATATCGTCCTATATCACTTTTGTTACCGGTAGTGAAGACGCTAGAGTCCATTTTGCTCCCGTATTATACTGCAAATCTGCACCTGGCTAGTCATCAACATGGCTTCCGTAAGCTGCACAGCACCACCACCGCACTCAATGCCATTACAACTCAAATAAATAGCGGCCTAAATCAAAACCAACCAAATCACAGGACTGTGTTAGTGGCACTTGACCTGTCGAAAGCTTTTGACACAGTCAACCATGCCACTCTCATACAAGATCTGTTTGAGACACAGATACCTGATGGTTTAAAGAGATGGACCGCTAATTATTTGAATGGACGGTAGGCGTCGGTTATCTTTAGAAACGCAACATCAAAACCTAGACGTATTAGACAGGGGGTGCCACAGGGTGGTGTCCTATCCCCGACACTGTTTAATTTCTATCTATCGAAGATGCCCCCACCACCAGAGGGCGTCTCCGTCGTTTCATATGCCGACGACTGTACAATAATGGCGACGGGGAAGGGCCCCTATACTGATGAACTCTGTACGAGAATCAATGGTTACCTCTGCGACCTTTCCAGGTTTTTCACTGAGCGAGATCTGACAATATCTCCGACAAAATCAACGGCGACGCTTTTTACGACATGGACGCACCAGGTGAGAAATGAATTAGACATTTTCGTTGATGGTACTAAGCTACCAACTGTCAGCCACCCAAAGTTATTAGGGATGACACTGGATAATACTTTCTCATTTGCTGGTCATGTGTCTGCAATGGTCTCAAAGGTACGTGGTCGCAACAAGATCCTCAAGTCACTTGCCGGCAGTACTTGGGGAAAAGATAAAGAAACGTTGCTGACAACATATAAGGCCATTGGCCGACCAGTCTTTGACTATGCTGCACCCATATGGTCGCCTAATGTACATAACACCAACTGGACGAAGTTACAAGTCTGCCAAAATACTGCCATCAGAACTGCTACGGGATGTCTCCTCATGTCTTCCGAGTCTCACCTCCATCAGGAGGCAAAACTGCTCAATGTAAAAGAGCATGCGGAAATGCTGAGCAGGCAATTCCTTCTAAACTGCCACAAGGCAGCACATCCAAACGGTCATCTTTTGGACATAGATAGATCCGCCCCCGAGAGACATAAGGAGACATCTCCGTAAGCATTATGATGAGAGCCGGCATCATATTACCTTGCCGTTTGATCTGCAGAATCATAAGCGGGATCTAACCGACATCCACACCGAGTCGGTAGACCCTTTTGTCGGATCTCTACCTGTGAATCCCGTTCTGAACAGTCCTCCACCGGATATTGCTGAAGAAGAACCTTACCAAGGGAAGAACCTTACCAAGGGAGACAAGAGTGACCTTGGCACAGCTAGTGGTAGGACCCCCCATGATACTCTACATCTCTTCAATTGTTCATCTGAACCTACTCTTCTAACCCCTCTGTCCCTCTGGAAAACCCTGTTGAAACTGCACGTTTCCTTGGACTCCCCTTAGAAGAGCTTGATGAAGATCTTCGGAATGATCATACACTCTAGACAGGGCAATGCATTGTTACCAACAACAACAACATTAACAGAAATGCCAATTGTGCTGCCAACTAGTACTGTTGAAAGAACAGATTTGGTTATTTTTAACAGATTTAACAGTTAATTCAACAACGAAGGAACTGTCATTTGAAAAACAACAAACTTATGCAGTGAATCCAACAGCGAATTACTGTCATATAACAAAGCTGCAATTCGACGCCATCAAGCATAAGTACGCGATGGCCTGACGGTTAACATCTCCGTTCAGCAGCCAAAGCAGGGTGAGCTCTATTCTCGGTGGAGGCAACAAAGCAACGTGGGAAAGTATCATTTCCCAGCAAACATGGCTCAACTTTTTCTCCAACCTTTGAAAAACTGTATAGTTATCAAGTTGATATCCAACACAGTTCTCCAATTTTTCTTCCAACATCATTCTCCAAGTATTATCCAGCCTTAGAGATATTTTGATAAATTTGTAGTTCTCAAGTTTATACCCAACATCATTCTCCAAGTATTCTCCAGCCTTAGAGATTTTTTGATAACTTTGTAGTTCTCAACTTGATATCCAACATCATTATCCAAAATTGGAGATATTTTGATAACTTTGTAGTTCTCAAGTTGATAACCAACATATTCTCCAGCATCTAATATTCAAATTAAATTTGAAGAGCTTAAACTAAAATTCATGTACCTAAATAAAATTTTTTGTCAACTACATACCATTGAGTTCAATTAGAGAATCCTAACGGAGTACAAGTTAAGAACTATCCCTTTCTCAACTTGAGAAACAGCGGTTTTTTTTTTTCAGATAAAAAAATGCCCTTTTGCTTGAGAACGCCATCGTTCTAAAATGTTTTTCCTGTTGAGAAACAACGCTTGAGGTTGGAGAAGCCCCTTAGTTCTCAACTTGAGATCAAGCCTAAATGTTTGAGGGTTAGAACAATTAGACGCTGGCAAGCATAAGTAAGCGATGGCATAATGGTTAGACTGTAGACACCTGGGTGGAGCGTTCAAGAGCCCTGAGTTCGATTCTCGGCGAAGTCACAATATAAGAACTCTAAAAAAAAATAATTTTTGTTTTGTTTTTGTATCACTTATTTTAGTTATATATAAAAAAAAATGATATTGACTTCACCGAGAATCGAACTCAGAATACCTAAAACAACAAAATTTTCCCCTAAAAAACAGCTTAACTGTTAACTTAACAGCATAAACATACAAATCTGGTATAAGAACAGTCCCGTTTGTTAAGAATTAACAGATGAAAGTTCAAGTGCACAGAAATTTTGTAAACTCGACAGTAAAATCTCGCGAATCAACTGTCACGGTTGTTAACACTTAACAGAAAACTGTTGAAGCAACGAATTAATTACAGTCGATTGGACAGAAATTGGTTATGTTAAGGGCGGATTTCTAGACTGCCTGTTAACGTCAAAGTTCACTGTTAATTCGTTGTCAGTTTAACAGCCAGTTCATTTGCCGTTTATTTAACAGGAGGATGAACTGCCCCATAAAATTTAAAGTGAGCGTTAAGTTGACGGCTAGTTGAGAAATCCGCCCTAAACGGTAAAACTGTTCAAATTTTAATAAACGAACAGCATCTGTTGTTTCAACAGATATATCGTGTCGATGGTTTTTGCCTGTGAAATCTGTTGTTTTAACCTGTAATCCAATTCATTCTACTGAAATTTTCTCTGAGTGTATAACACTGTGCAACAAGATTCTACCCTATCAATTAGGGAGTTCACAAGGTGTACTATGTGCTACTATTTTTCATGTTTTCTTAATCGTGCTATTAAATTAATACACGTGTAAACATGTTGTTATTGTTCTTATTTCAATAAATATCTGAAGTCTGTGTTTATTGTGCTATTTGTGTGTGCTATACAATCAGTTGATTTTGTTTACTACATATTTTGCATACCTTGCGAAAAAACGAAATTGGAGCTAAAGGTTAAAAAGAAAAATCAAAAAGGTATTAGGTAAATCAAAATAATAAATAAATGGCTTCAAAATAAAAACAGATATTTTTAAATAGCCCTTTTTCAGGGAAAAGGCAAACGCATTCGCTGCAACCCAACTCAGAGATGGACTGTAGAAGAGGAGAAGCCTATAATAGACTTTCTTTTGGAAAATCGACACCTTGAGGTTAGTGTTTGTAGAACAGTAAAATAAACAAGCCGACCGCTCAAGTTTATTATGAACGGTTTAGCCAGGAGCAATAGTGTGGAAGCTGGTGCGTGCAAAAGTGTGCAACTTTATGTCGAGCCGAAGCATGGGAGGGATCGACGGGAGCAGGGAGCACGAACGGCGACACAATGCAAGGTAGGTTTCTAAAGCGCATTTCATTACGATATCGAGCTCGAGCACTTCTAGTGTAACACCAACAATGCACATTCAAAGTCAGGTGGCCCACCGGGTATAACGTCTTCTCAGAGTTATGTGAGCACATCGGGTATGACTAATGTGACCATTTATTTTTTTCCTCAAGTCGGGACGCTGTCTTGCTTGGTATTTTATTACTTTTTATTAGAAATAGAATAAATAATTGACTTACTTTGTACAAGAGCAATTTGATAAGAGTACAACATATTTCGATATTAGTCTTAGTAATAAAAATAACTTTCAAAGTTTTGGAACTTAACTGAGTTTTTTGCAAAGAACATACTCAAAATCTTATATATAAATGCGCAATGTTCAAAAGTTTTTTCCCTTATTTGCAATAACCACAATTCTATAGTATAGTATATAAATTTTGACATGAATCGATAGGCTTCCCCGAGCAGGGTGTGAGAAAAATTATTGAAAGTAAAGAAAGAAATTAGTAGGAAACGAAAGGAAAGGAAATAATATAAACTAAATAAAAATAAAGGGAAATGAAATAAATAAAAGTAAAATAATAAAGGAAAGGAAGGGAAAGGAAGGAAATGGATCAAAGGAAAATAAAAGAAATGTAAGGTAAGGAAAGGAAAAGAGAGAAAAATCAAAGGCAAGTAAAGGTAGGGAAAGGAAGGGAATGGAAAAGAAAAAAGGAAGGGAAAGAAAGTAAAAGTAATGAAAGTAAAGGAATGAAAAATAAAGGAAAATAGTGAAAGATAAAGAAAGAGAAGAAAATAAAAAGAGAGGAAATAAAAGGTAGGGAAGGTATGGAAAAGAAATGAAGATAAAATGAAAGACAAATAAAGGAAAGGAAGGGAATGGAAAGGGAAACAAATAATTAAAGGAAATGAATGGAAAAGAAATAAAAATAAAGGAGTTACGAAAAGGAGATGAAATAAAGTAAGGAAACGTAAGGAACGGTAAGAAAAGGAAATGACAGGAAAGGAAAATAAGCTAAGGAAAAAAGGGATGTAAGGAAAATAAAGGTAAAAAAAGAGAAAAGAAAAGAAGAAAAGAAAAGACAAGAAAAGAAAAGAAAAGAAAAGAAAAGAAAAGAAAAGAAAAGAAAAGAAAAGAAAAGAAAAGAAAAGAAAAGAAAAGAAAAGAAAAGAAAAGAAAAGAAAAGAAAAGAAAAGAAAAGAAAAGAAAGGAAAAGCAAGAGAAAGAAATAAAAGGAATAAAGGAATTTAATGGACAGGAAAGGAGGTAAGAAAATAAAAAAGGAAAAGAAAAGAAAACACAAAAAATAAAAGCAAAGAAAATAAAATGAAATGAAAAAATAGAAAAGGAAAGGAAAAGGAAGGAAAAGAAAAGAAATGAAAATAAAATAAATAAAATGAAGGCAAACGATACGAAAGTAAAGTAAAAGATATGAAAGGAAAGGCAAGAAAAAGAAAATAAAAGGAATACAGGAATGTAATGAACAGGAAAGGAAAGGTAAGAAAAAAAGGAAAAGAAAACACAAAAAAGAAAAGAAAACACAAAAAATAAAAGAAAACACAAAAAATAAAAGAAAGGAAAGAAAATAAAATGAAATGTAAAGATAGAAAAGGAAAGGAAAAGGAAGGAAATGAAAAGAAAGGACAGAAAAGGAAAGAAGAGGAAGGAAAGGGAAGGAAAGGATAGAAAAGCAAAGGAAAGAAAAGGAGAGTAAAGAAAAGGAAAGGAAAGAAAAACAAAGGAAAGGAAATAAAGACGAATAAAAACGGCTTAAAATAATAGTTATAAACATTGAAAGTGTATTACTGAATGGTTTAAAGAGGGAGGAAAAGGCAAAAAGAAAAAGAAATAATAGTTAAAAACATTGAAAGTGTATTACTGAATGGTGTAAAGAGGGAGGAAAAGGCAAAAAGAAAAAGAAATGTAAAGAAAATGTGTAGAAAATATAAAAAATAAGGAAACTTTAAGAAACAACAAAAAAAGTAAAGTTAAGGAAACTGAACTATAAAAGGTAGAGAAATAAAATAAGGTTTTGTGGTTGAATTTCAACCACTGGGCAAACTCTAGTACAAATAATTGCTCTAAATATTGTTTACTTGCATTATAAAATTCGACAACAACGCTTTTTACATCTTTCACATCTTCAGCAACGCCGCTTTCGTTTAATTTTGCTAGCAGATTACGAACTGTCAGAGGAAGAAAAGTCGAGTCTGCTTTAAGTGCTATGTTTTCTCGTAGACGGTTAATTTCATTTCCAGACTCTAACGCCGGCACCTTTTGTCAGTCGATTTTTAAAATAACGCCATTGAAAGAAGCTGCCTGTGCATGTAAAAAATATAACTACAACTCAGACCTCGGGTTTTCGAAAAACGTTTTTAAAATATTTTTGCATTTATCTACGCTCAAGATGTAGTTTTTCAACGCTGTAAATATCTTTAAAATTGTCTTACGAGCAGGCATTAATGCAAGCCATCTTGTTTTACTGTAACCCAACAGCTTCTTATATTTTGTATCAGTGGAATCACAAAAATCTTTCAGGGCTTCTACTCGAACACTGTAGATATAAAAGAATGAATAGATTTTTACAATTATGCATTCAAAATCAACAGCTACAATCTGCAAAATGCAAAAATTTTCTTGTACAAATCATTAGCACATAATACTTCCATCAAATAGTCGATAATTAAATCAGACGTTTCTCCAGGCAGTTCTCGCAATTCTAAAATGTTGACCCTTACTCCCTCATTAGGTAAAAAATACCTTACTACAACGGGAAATAATTTTATTGATCCATGGTTGGAAGCATCTGTTGATAAAGATATGCAGTGGGCATAGCACAGCTGCTCATTTAGCTCCTCCATTGCCATAGGCGCACACATTTACAATTATTTACAATTATGGCCTGTGATTTCGTCCGAGCACATCTAAATTTTTGCTCGAAGCAAGTCTGAATTAAGTTTGAAGCACAATCATTCGAACAAAAACTATGGTTTTCTTGCACCGTGTGGTATGTCCAGGAACGCCAGGGTCTTTCAGAGCGTAAATTTTCTCCAATATCGCAACCACCGCCATGTCCAATATTAAAGTCACTACAACACTTTTCGCACGTAACATCGGATTTCCCACTTCTTTCTTTAATAAAGGGGTACTTATTTTGTAAAGTTATATTAAAAGCACACTTGCGTTTAGGCATTTATTCAATATAATGCTCACGAATTAATTGTTTTTATTTTCGTACTTTCCGATTGAAATAATTGGGCTGTTCGTTAACATAAGGACAGTAAACACTTTGGCTGGCTCCTAATGCCAGTGTAGTGAATGACGACGTGTATCAGAGAACACTTCAAAGTCCAAGCTATTACTTCCTTTGTGTTCAACGATCGAAACTAATATTGGCAAAGTTGACATAATCAGCTGTTGTTACAGGGTTGTCGTTATGAGACGTTTCTACAAAAACTGAAAGATTTATTTTAAAATTTTCGCGAAAGCGGGACACTTTCAGTCTCTTAGGGGACAGACAGCTTCACATCGGGCCTGTCCCGCCCAAATTCGGACGTATGGGCACGTTATTTGTGACGCAAACAACAGCTTCTCAGAGTCCGGGTTGTACGTCGTGTCCAACGGCAAGTACGAGTTCAAAAGGTATATACAGCCGTACAGCAGCTTCGGATAAAGTGCAAGCTGAAGCAATGTCATTAAAAAGACAGAAATTGGAGGCGGATACGGTAGCAAGAGATAAGAAGTTGGCCATACGGGAAAACGAGTTCATTCTTAAGCAACAGGAATTTGCTCTGAAGGAAATGCAGCAAAGTTTGGAGCAGAACTTGAAATGCAGGAACGTTTGGCTATGGAAGAGATAAGACTTAAGTATATATACTTATAAGTAGACATGATGTACTTCGCTGGATTTCGTTTTATTTAAATATGCACAACTGCAATTATTCACATTTTCATGAACTTAGTGGGCTAACCACAGCAACAGTCTTATGAAGTTATTTCGATAATGTTTGTCCGCAGAATGAATTTGTTTGCCTAATTAAACGAACTTAATTTAATTTGACTTAATTTGGTGATTAAATTCAATCTGCGGATGAACGGTCTCGAAAAAACTTGGCCAAAAGTGACTCATTTAGTACAGTGTAAATATGTATGTATATTAGGGTGGTCCTTATTTGTATGGAGACAAACCGAACATGAGATATCCTTAGTCTCACCCCCTAAATCAATAGTAATATAGCCAAGGATATCACATAAAAATTTTTAGCACGATAGGAGACAGTTAAGAGGTGCCGCACGGCGGTTAAAGTTTAGATTACCCTATGGAGACTCAAAAATAATAAAGGATACTTTTTTAATCTAACACCCAAAATCGATAGCACAATAGTCGAAAATATTATATTTAAATTTTGGTCCCGATTGGACACCGTTAAGGCATGTCGCAGAAGGGTCAAAGTTCAGATTAGCCTATGAGGTATACAAAAAATACAAATAATTGTTTCTTTTATTTCATACCCTAAACTGATAGCACTAAAGTCAAGGTATTCACATATAAAATTTGGGTCCGATTGGACACCGCTTAGGCGTGTCGCACAGGGGTCAAAGCTCTGACTAGGTCTAAAAAAATTCAAATTTCTTTTATTTCATACTTTAAATTGATAGCAATAAAATAGAAGTAATCACATATAAAATTTGGGTCCGATTGGACACCGCTAAGGCGTTAAGCCAGGGGGTCGAATTTCATACTAGGTCTAAAAAGTTTCAAATTTCTCTTATTTCATACTTTAAATTGATAGCAATAAAATAGAAGAATCACATATAGAATTTGGGTCCGATTGGACACCGCTAAGGCATGTCGCACGGGGGTCAAAGTTCAGACTAGGTCTAAAAAAAATTCAAATTTCTTTTATTTAATACCTTAAATTGATAGCACTAAAGTAGAAGTAATGACATATTAAATTTGGTTTGTGTTGGAGACCGGGGTGAAGGTTGTGGCTACTGAAAAAATTAAAATATATTTTTATACCCAAAATCGATATTATTATAGTTGAAGACATCACACATAAAATTTACTTTCGATTGAAGTCCTATGAAGCCCCATAAAAATTAAATAATAATTTTTATTTTAATTTTTTGCTTCCAACTTCACAACACTATGCTGTTTAGGCCTGAGGGGAATGCGAGCTTTTTGACAGAACACATCCGTCGCTTTTACCACAAGAGATGCACTCTCATGAACACTAAGCTTTGTTTTTCTCAGATTGTTGAAAAGAACCCGCAAGACTTGCCCATTAGAAGGCAGCTTGGCACCGGTAATTTGGCTTTCGGGGAAGCCCACTAAATATATCTTATTTTCTTTTTTGCAATTCCATATTGACACGAAATATTAACTTACGGTCCCGACCACTTGAGAACTCTACTAATTTTTTGTAATTCAATTGCTTATAATATTGACAAAAATCTCAAAAGTTGCTTTTTACAGACAATTTCTTACTCATTATTATTTCCCTCCATAGGTCAAGGTGGTCTCGAAGGTTATGTAATTAAAAATATTGTTATTTTTTCTTCTAACTTTGACCCCCTTCCGATACCGCTACGCGTTTTTCAATCGAAAGTAAATTTTATATGTGATATCTTCGACTATAGTATTATCGATTTGGGATATAAAAAGCTTATTTTGCCACATGCCTTAACGGTGTCCAATCGGACCCAAATTTCATATGTGATTACTTCGATTTTTTTGCTATCAATTTAAAGTATGAAATAAAAGAAATTTGAATTTTTTTAGACCTAGTCTGAACTTTGACCCCCGTGCGACATGCCTTAGCGGTGTCCAATCGGACCCAAATTTTATATGTGATTACTTCGATTTTATTGCTATCAATTTAAAGTATGAAATAAAAGAAATTTGAATTTTTTTAGACCTAGTCTGAAGTTTGACCCCCGTGCGACATGCCTTAGCGGTGCCCAATTGGACCCAAATTTTATATGTGATTACTTCTATTTTATTGTTATCAATTTAAAGTATGAAATAAAAGAAATTTGAATTTTTTTAGACCTAGTCTGAACTTTGACCCCCGTGCGACATGCCTTAGCGGTGTCCAATCGGATCCAAATTTCATATGTGATTACTTCGATTTTATTGCTATCAATTTCATCATCATCATTTATTGGCGCTTAACCGCCTAAGCGATTTTGGCCGTCGCCTATCAAAGCACGCCAGTCATTCCTTTTTAGCGATAACTGACGCCAATTGGAAACCCCAAGGGAGTTCAAGTCATCCTCCACCTGTTGTTTCCATCTCAGTCGAGGCCTCCCCCTTCCTCTGCTGCCGAATTCGGGTGACGATTGGAAAACCTTCTGGGCTGGAGCTTCTTTGTCCATTCGCATGACGTGACCCAGCCAGCGGAGCCTTTGGGCTTTAATTCGCTGGACTATGGTCAGATCTGCGTAAAGCTCGTACAGCTCATCGTTAAATCTCCTTCGATACTCGCCGTCGGCATCACGGGAAGGACCATAAATCTTCCGGAGAACTTTTCTCTCAAATACTCCAAGGGCCATCTCATCTTCTCTTGACATTGTCCATGAGTCTGAGCCATACATCAGGACAGGTATGATGAGAGACTTATAGAGCGCGATCTTTGTTCTTCGAGAGAGGACTTTACTTCTCAATTGCCTACTCAGTCCAAAGTAGCACTTGTTCGCAAGAGTGATTCTCCGTTGGATTTCTAGACTGATATTATTTTCGGTGTTAATGCTGGTTCCCAAATAGACGAAGTCCCTCACAGTTTCAAATTTGTAACTATCAACAGTGACGTGGCTGCCAAGGCGCAGGTGCGCCGATTCTTTCTTTGATGACAGCAAATACTTCGTCTTGTCCTCGTTGACCGCAAGACCCACTTTTTTCGCTTCTTTATCCAGTCCAGAGAAGGCAGCGCTTACGGCGCGGTTGTTAAGGCCAATGATATCAATATCATCGGCATACGCCAGCAATTGCACGCTCTTGTAAAAGATTGTACCATTGCGGTTTAGCTCTGCTGCTCGAATTATCTTCTCCAGCATCAGGTTGAAGAAATCGCACGAAAGGGAGTCGCCCTGTCTGAAGCCTCGTTTGGTTTCAAATGGCTCAGAGAGGTCCTTCCCGACTCTGACGGAGCTGTTAGTATTGCTCAACGTCATTTGGCAAAGCCGTATAAGCTTTGCAGGGAAGTCAAATTCAGACATGGCGGCATACAGGCAACTCCTTTTTGCGCTGTCAAAAGCGGCTTTGAAATCGACAAAGAGATGGTGTGTGTCGATTCTTTTATCATGGGTCTTCTCCAGGATTTGGCGTATCGTGAAAATCTGGTCGATGGTAGACTTACCAGGTCTAAAGCCACACTGATAAGGTCCAATCAGCTTGTCTACGATGGGCTTCAGTCTTTCACACAATACGCTAGAAAGAACCTTATACGCGATATTAAGAAGGCTGATTCCGCGGTAGTTGGTGCGGTTAGCGGGATCGCCTTTCTTGTGGATTGGGCAGAGCACACTTAAATTCCAATCTGGAGGCATGCACTCGTCTGACCATATTCTGCATAAGAGCTGATGCATGCTTTTTACCAGCTCTTCGCCTCCGTGTTTGAACAGCTCGGCGGGCAGTCCGTCTTTTCCAGGCGCTTTGTTGTTTTTCAGCCGGGATAAAGCTATCCTCACTTCATCATAGTCAGGTGGTGGGACGACTTTTCCATCGTCAGGGATTGGGGTATCGGGTTCGACGTCTCCCTCGCAATTTAGCAGTGAGGAGAAGTGCTCCCTCCATAATTTAAGTACACTCTGTACGTCGGTTACCAGGTCGCCATTATTGTCCTTACAGGAACTTGCCCCGGTCTTAAAACCTTCCGTCATCCGCCGGATCTTTTCATAGAATTTTCGGGCATCATTCCTGTCAGCCAGCATCTCAAGCTCCTCACACTCACGCCTTTCGGCCTCACGTTTCTTTTTTCTGAAAAGGCGTCTCTCTTCCTTCTTTGCCTCACGATAGCGTTGCCATACACTGCGGGTTGCGCCCGTTCGCAACGTCTCCCTGTAGGCAGCGTCCTTTTTGTCCGAGGCAGTGCTGCATTCCTCATCGTACCAGTTGTTTTTGCGGGCTCGCTGGAACCCTATAGTGGCCTCAGCGGCGGTACGTAATGAGTGAGAGATATGCTTCCATTGCTCGGTTGCATCGTTAGGTCGAGGATTGCTCTCCGATAGCAGGTGTGAGAGTCGAGTGGAGAAATTGTCAGCTGTCTGTGTCGTGCGCAGCTTCTCGACGTCAAACTTTCCTTCCGTTACTGTGCGCACTTTCTTTGCTACACAGAGGCGTGTGCGTATCTTGGCTGCAACAAGATAATGGTCCGAGTCGATATTGGGACCACGAAGGGTACGCACGTCCAGAACGGTGGAGCTATGTCTGCCGTCGATCATGACATGATCAATCTGGTTTCTTGTTCTTTGATCAGGAGACAGCCATGTGGCTTGGTGTATTCGTTTATGCTGGAACCTGGTACTACTGATGACCATATTGCGAGCAGCAGCGAAATCAATCAACCTAGTGCCGTTGGGGGATGTTATATCATGGAGACTAAATTTTCCAACTGTTGGACCAAAGACTCCTTCCTTGCCCACCTTCGCATTAAAGTCGCCGAGCACGATTTTGATATCATGTTGGGGGCAGCGATCATAAGTCTGTTCAAGTTTATCGTAGAAGGAGTCCTTCTCTGCGTCGTCCGTCTCCTCAGTCGGCGCATAGGCGCAGATAAATGTTATGTTGAAAAATTTCGCTTTGATGCGGATCGCAGCGAGACGCTCGTCCACGGGGGTGAACGCTAGTACTTGGCGGCGAAGTCTCTTTCCCACCACGAATCCTACACCACGCGCTTTGCCGCGTGTCTGGCCACTGTAGTATACGTCACAAGGTCCGATGGTCGTCTTTCCTTGTCCCGTCCATCGCATTTCCTGCAGGGCGGTGATGTCAGCCTTTGCGTTAACGAGGACATCAACCAGTCGGGCAGCGGTACCGTCCCTTGAAAGGGTCCGGACATTCCCGGTACATGCCCTAATATCCAAATCATTATGCCTTATTCGTTTTGCCGGGTCGTCAACATTAAAGGGGGTTCTCATCCGAGGCTTTAATTTATTTTTCATTGGACTAAATTTTTTACGTGGCGGGTCCCAAACCCAGCGCACAACCCGTTTCGGGGTTTTTGGAAAATATTTACACATTTATATAGCGAGCCGCTTGCTTCAAGACAGACGCCCGCTTGCAGCCGCACCTCATGGTGAACAGACGCTGCGCAAAAACCTCGGTGAGCCCTTAAACCAAGTATGTCAGAGTGGCCCCACCGGGGCTCCCTCTCTTTCTGCCGCGAGCCTAGGTAGCTCCCGTTGCCCAGAGTGCACGAACGAGGACGCAAGAGTCGGGATTGAGCAAGGTCACTTAGCAACCACACTCCATTACACTCCCTATCAATTTAAAGTATGAAATAAAAGAAATTTGAATTTTTTTAGACCTAGTCTCAACTTTGACCCCCGCGCGACATGCCTTAGCGGTGTCCAATCGGACCCAAATTTGATATGTGATTACTTCGACTTTATTGCTATCGATTTAAAGTATGAAATAAAGAAATTTGAATTTTTTTAGACCTAGTCTGAACTTTGACCCCCGTGCGACATGCCTTAGAGGTGTCCAATCGGACCCAAATTTTATATGTGATTACTTTGACTTTAGTGCTATCAATTTACGGTATAATAATAAAATAAAAAAATAATTTGTATTTTTTTTTAGACCTTATAGGCTAATCTGAACTTTGACCCTCTTGCGACATGCCTTAACGGTGTCCAATCGGGACCAAAATTTAAATATAATATTTTCGACTATTGTGCTATCGATTTTGGGTGTTAAATTAAAAAAAAATTGAATGTTTCTTATTGGAGCTTAGCTCGAAAATTGTTTATACCTGCTGTACTTTTTACTAGTACTTGGGTATTCTAATTTTTGATGTTACGAAATTTTTATGAATTTTGATACTTAGAGAAAATTGACAAAGATTTACACAGCGATGGATACCATGGCGCGTTTCGGACTTTCCAGGGTCCACATCAGACGGCTTTTCGGACACAGAAGTACTGTGTCTGCACCGAAGCGGTTAAAGCAATTGCTTATAACAAATCAGCTACGATGCCCTGTAGTATTTCTAAGTCAACTTTCTTATAAGCGTGCCCATTTCATACCTTTAGACATAAGGCCGCGACATATTTTCCATATGATACACGGAATATGAGTATATTATTAGGCGTGCATATTTATGCAGAACCACACTGAGGTTTTTAATTTGCGTTCCTTCATACCACTTTTTTGTGTATTATTGGTTTGCTCTACCTATGGTGTGTACTTATGTATCAATTATGAATGTTTCTTATTGGAGCTTAGCTCGAAAATTGTTTATACCTGCTCTACTTTTTACTAGTACTAGGGTATTCTAATTTTTGATGTTACGAAATTTTTATGAATTTTGATACTTAGAGAAAATTGACAAAGATTTACACAGCGATGGATACCATGACGCGTTTCGGACTTTCCAGGGTCCACATCAGACGGCTTTTCGGACACAGAAGTACTGTGTCTGCACCGAAGCGGTTAAAGCAATTGCTTATAACAAATCAGCTACGATGCCCTGTAGTATTTCTAAGTCAACTTTCTTATAAGCGTGCAAATTTCATACCTTTAGACATAAGGCCGCGACATATTTTCCATATGATACACGGAATATAAGTATATTATTAGGCGTGCATATTTATGCAGAAGCACACTGATGTTTTTAATTTGCATTCCTTCATACCACTTTTTTGTGTATTATTGGTTTGCTCTACCTATGGTGTGTACTTATGTATCAATTATGAATGTTTCTTATTGGAGCTTAGCTCGAAAATTGTTTATACCTGCTGTACTTTTTACTAGTACTAGGGTATTCTAATTTTTGATGTTACGAAATTTTTATGAATTTTGATACTTAGAAAAAATTGACAAAGATTTACACAGCGATGGATACCATGACGCGTTTCGGACTTTCCAGGGTCCACATCAGACGGCTTTTCGGACACAGAAGTACTGTGTCTGCACCGAAGCGGTTAAAGCAATTGCTTATAACAAATCAGCTACCATGCCCTGCAGTATTTCTAAGTCAACTTTCTTATAAGCGTGCCCATTTCATACCTTTAGACATAGGTTAGATTAGGTTCAAGTGGCTGCCGCAGAGGCACACCTAGGCCAGTATTAAAAGGCCCGTTGTGATACCACCAACACTAGGAAAGTCAGTTCCGGGACCCTGCCATATGGAAAATCCCGGTATTAACGGAAATCTCCACATAGCAGAATCCCGGAACTGACCCTCCTATACCGACACCGTTACTCCTCCTCGAACCATTTAGATGACTTGATGATGGCCATCAGGTCCTTTATGTCCAGCTCCGTGACCTGGCGTAGGCTGACCAGGAAGGGAACTCCCAAAAAGCGCATTCTTGCGCCACTTAAAGCCGGGCAGTTGCAGATGAGGTGCTCCACCGTTTCCTCCTCCTCATCATCCTTACAACTTCTACAGCATCGTCGGTAGGGCACACTAAGTCTTTCTGCGTGCCTGAGGCAGTGCCCAGTTAATACGCCTATTAATATGGAGATTTCTCTTCTCCTTAGGGCATAAATTTGTCTTGATCTTTTATGATCCCATTTCGGCCAGGTTTCTTTGGATATCCGGCATCCTGGAGATTGCAGCCATCTTTCGTTGGCTTGGCGGAGTGTGTATTCCTTCAGCATAAGCTTGCATGTGGCAAACGGCATACCTAAGCGCTCTTTATCGCGAAGAACCTGCTTGGTCGTGCCCTGCCTCGCAAGTTCGTCTGCCCTACAATTTCCCTCAATGTCCCTATGCCCCGGGACCCATGTGAGGTTAACGCGATTCTGTTGGGCCATCTCTTGTAGAGATCGACGACAGCTGAGCGTCAGTTCAGGGTTGAACGAGTAAGAGCCAAGGGATTTGATGGCCGCCTGGCTGTCGCTGAATATAAAAATGTCGAACGGTTCGAAGCTTTTAACCGCCCACCTAACGAATCATTTGTCGGAACTGACAAGATCGGACCAGTATAACATATAGCCCCCATACAACCGATTGTTCAGATATAAGGTTTTTTGGCCAAAACTTCCGCAATTAAAAAGTTAGGAACGTAAAATTTTGCAACTCGAGTAATTTCTATTTATGTAGTGTATATAGTGAAAATCAACAAGATCGGGCAAATGTAACATATAGCCCCCATACAACCGATTGTTCAGATATAAGGTTTTTTGACCAAAACTTCTGCAATTAAAAAGTTAGGAACGTAAAATTTTGCAACTCGAGTACTTTCTATTTATGTAGTGTATATAGTGAAAATCAACAAGATCGGGCAAATGTAACATATAGCTCCCATACAACCGATTGTTCAGATATAAGGTTTCTTGGCCAAAACTTCTGCAATTAAAAAGTTAGGAACGTAAAATTTTGCATCTCGAGTACTTTCTATTTATGTATTGTATATAGTGAAAATCAAAAAGATCGGGAAAATGTAACATATAGCCCCCATACAACCGATTGTTCAGATATAAGGTTTTTTGGCCAAAACTTCTGCAATTAAAAAGTTAGGAACATAAAATTTTGCAACTTGAGTACTTTCAATTTATGTAGTGTGTAGAGGAAAATCAAGAACATCGGGTAAATATAACATATAGCCCCATACAACCGGTTGTTCCGATATAAGGTTTTTTGGCCAATACTTCCGCATTTAAAAAGTTAGGAACGTAAAATATTGCACCTTTAGTACTTTCTACATATGTAATGTGTATAGTGTAAGTCAGTACAATTGAACACGTATAATATAGAGTCTCCATACAATCGATTGTTCCGATAACTCGGATCCTATTATTTTGTAAGTTTTTTTAAATTATAACAAAGATGTGTAATGTGTATAGTAAATATAGTTAAATTGATACAGGCTGTACTGGGGATCGAACAGTGAAAATCGTGACGCTTATTCATGAAAGGTATATATCCTTCGGCACAGCCGAAGACAGCTTTCCTTACTTGTTTTTTTTAATATTTGAAATTTTCTTTCAGTTTTTGGTTGGGTTGGTATAAGCCCTGAACCGGTTCACGTTTTTTCAAGGTGGTTCGAACCACTGAACCGAACCACCCAGATTTTCGGGAAGTGGTTCGAACCACTGAACCGAACCACAGCGATTTTTGGAGTAGTTTCAGCCCTGGTTTTGTCACCTCATTTTTTAAAATTGGATATTTTTTAGATGAAACCTTTTTCCAAAATGAAACACCTGTTTCAGAAATTGTTCGGAGATGTAAATCTGATTGGATATCGCAAAGTTCCAGTTGAAACAAGGGTTTTTGTTTGTAAATATCACATGTCATCGGGTTTAAAAAAATATCAGCCAGTGTCTCTATAGCTTTGAAATCTGTAAATCCGTGAATTAACTCTATTTCCATAGCTTGTATATTAGGGTGATTCAAATAAAAAAAATTTGGTTTTTTTTCGGTCTTACCCCCTGAAACTTTAGGTATTGACGAGAAAATAAGCCTTGCAAAAAATTAGTGCTCTAACCTAATCCTCAGGGGTGGCTATTTTTTTCGACCTTTCCCATACATTTTGTATGGGGAACAATGGTATTTTTTTCAATGTGAATTTTCTTTCAATTTTTGAATCTTTTTTGAAAATATTTTTACATAATCTTAAAGTTGAAGCTTCCAAAATGGTTAGTCATGTGCAAATATCTTATGGTGATTTCGTTTCATCAAAAAAATGCGCATTTTTGTTACACTCTTCAATTTTCCGTTTTCGTTTGCAAAATGAAGGTAAAACGTCAAACATGATATGTTTTCGTTTCCTAAAAATTTACACTTCAAGAGTGTAAAAAACTCACACTTTTTACCCTCTGAAGCTTTGACAGGGTAGCTGGTTGCACTGAAAATCAGGTGACGAAAATTTTATTTCATAGATAAATTTGGTGAAATAAATTGGATTTTGCAATAACAATTAAATATGGGTGAAAAACGAAACCTAATTATTCAAGCACATAGCATAGCAAACGGGGCAGTGTTTTATGTTCGTTTTATCGATAACAGGTTCATGCAGAACGGGTACACTTTTATCACATCTTTATAGTGTTCTGTGCAAGAGTGTAAACATGTTCAACGTGAAAGTGTACATTTTTTTCGATGAAACGAAATCAGCATTAACTATTAAAATAATTACAGCCATTTCAAATTTACTAAATTTTATACGTGTTACTGTGTATGTGTGTGCAATAGTACAAAACTCAGCCATTTTCAAATGACTGTAATTATCTTAATAGTTAAGATAATCGCACACGGCTTGCCATTTTGGAAGCTTCAATGGTTAAGTTAGAGCGCTAATTTTTTGCAAGGCTTATTTTCTCATCAATACCTAACTTTTTAGGGGGTAAGACCAAGTCGACATTTTTTTGAATCACCCTATTGTATATGTTTACTATACGGTTTAAAGCTGATATCTGGTATTTCGGATTGAATTTCCTTGCAGGATGGAAAATTTGAGAGCTGATTTGTTTCTAAATTAATCTGAAGAAATTTTAATTTTCTTCTAAAGCCATTTATTAATGATATCATTTCAACAATGCTTTGGTTTGGTTTTTGGAGCTGGACATTTAATATATTGAATATTGAGGAGAAGTCAGTTAAAAATGCGAGGTCACAAAGAAACTCTGGAGTTTTCATCTTAAGCGGGCTACTCACCTGCCAAGAAATGTCAAACTACACATGAAAAAACGTTCAAGAAATGGTCAAGAAATGTTTTCACACGTCAAATTTTCTTGAGGCGATACTCAGCTCATAAGAAAAAATACTGCAATTTTCGATGGTTGGCAACGCCAGTTTACCTCAAGAAATAAATAAGCTCGTATATATTTCTTGAGGTAAACGTGCATCACGGCAAAGATGAGTATATACACGGCTAAAAAAATTAACCTAAATTTTAAACCCGTATAAAGATTAATCAATTTCTCAAACTTTTTTGTACAATATTTCAAACCGTCCATATACATACCTACAAAGATTTTCAATTTCTTTTGGTTTCGATTTAAAATCTAAATGAAAAAGCTGTCTAAATTTTTTATTTTTGGTTTGTTTTAATGTCACATTTTTTTAGTTTTATTTTATTCTTCAAACTTTTCGGTCTAAAATTTAAACTTTTGGGTTTGAAAATTCAAATTTATTTTTGAAAGCTTATTCAAGATTGAATTTTGCCAACAACATTTATGTGTGCGATGTAGCTCAGTGGTAGAGCAGGCGGGCATGATGCGGGGTCTTGATTCGAATTCCCGCCAAAGGACAAAATTTATTTTATCTTTAAAAAATTGTTAAAACATTTCTTGTTTATAATTGAAACCCTATTCCTTTAGCCAATTTGAATGTAAACTGGTCTAGATTGAATTTGAATCCAAATTTGGTTTGGTCATATATGTAGTCCAAAAAAGTTTAAAATTTAGGTTCAAATTTTTAGCCGTGTACTTCCCTATACATGTTTTATACGTTTTTGTAATAGTTACATATATGCAATATAATGGAAAATGCCGTAAACGTCAAAATTTCTTGACCAGGTATAAGAAATATATGCTAGTTTTTCCTGGCAGGTGGGTAGCCCGCTTTAGCCTGTAGCAGCTCTGATTTTTTAACGTGCGAATACATAAAGCGTAAAACTTCTTTACGTATGGAGGAAAATCGTTTAAGGCATTGTCCTCTGCTTAGCCAACGCACCTCAGTAAACATCCTTATATCAGTGTATGTGGCCTTTAGTTCCAATAAAAAGGATTGAAATAGGCGGTGGGTAAGTGCGTGATGACCACCACGTATCTTGTTTATGATTTGTATGACGGCGTCCATTGTGTCTCTTAGCCCTATTGTTTTTGCGCACAGTGACTCTTGATGAATCAGGCAGTGGTGTTATACAGAGGAAATATGGTCAAAAGATCTTCTGAAATATTCAAATCTTCGTCGATATATTTTATAAATATAATTAACTGAGCCACGTCTTTCACATCTCGTCACCTCAGAAAACGAACGTCGTATGTTACAAAACACAGTTTCGAGAAAATCGACTTTAAAGTATATTTATTATTATTTCCTATTTTCAAAAGTTTAATATCTTCAAAGTTTTAGAAGATATACGACTTTTCATTCAGAATGCATTTGTCGTATGTGACGTCTGCTCACAAATATATTTTTGACTCATAGCACATACGTCAAAAGTATTGGGATTTGCCAACATAACTAATAATAAACTTTAAAAAATATGGGTTTTTAAAAAATGACTTACCATTTTTTACAAAAAAGTTCTAATTTGACGTCCGTATTTTATGTCAGACATATTTTACTTAGAAAATATGAGCACGATGAATGTATTTTAAATAAAAGGCATACTTTTTGTCCACAGTCTTTTTATTTAAATTCAAAAATTAACATACTTAAAAAAAACTTACATGTACGTATGTATATATCTATAAAAATCATAAATACTAAATAAATAAAAAATCCTTTGTTACAAAAAATTAGCGGCAGGCGACGACAGCTCCATCTTGCTTGCTCAACGATACACAGCTGACTGAATGAATTGCGCGCGTTACTGAGGTTAAGCTACGCATGAATGCGACCATTGCTTACAATTTCTCTGTATACAAATGTTGTATGTTGGCAGTTTAGCAGCACTTACGACAAAAGTTTTCTAATGATAACAAAAAATGAATTTCTATGGAAAATTGTCGTATGTGATATATTTCTGCTACATACGACAAAAAAAATCACACCCGAATTGTTATATTTCGTAACATACGACAAAACGAACAGTAAAAAAACTCAAAAACTTAAGAATATAGAAAAAAACGGTTTCAGAAATGAAAAGATCAGCCCCGAATTAGTTATTCTGCATCAAAACCTGAAAATGGTCAATTTGCACATTCGCCGTTCGTTTTCTGAGGCGCCGATCTGTGTTTTCATCTATGGCCAATGAAAAGGCTATGCAAGAATTTATTTTGTCTATTTTGTCGCCTGACAACGGTTCTTCGGGATAATGGTACACAGTGGCGTGCCCTCCATATAAGCCGAAAAGCCCGGCTTGCCTAGCTAATCCCCTATGAGCTACAATATGTATGTTCATTTGGCTTCTTAAAAGGATATCCGGTTTTTATTTCCTTGCCTGCTACCTACTACCTAATAGCTGTTAATAGCATGGAAACATACCTACAGCTTTTCCTGCCACCTGCCGGCTGATAGCTCATTTACATAAAATTATTTCAGAGCGTGATGGCCATCTCTTACTTACTTACTTAAAACAGCCTTTAACCTCCTAGGCAATGACGGCCATCTCGCTTTTACTTATTGGCTTTTACGGGGTTTCAAAACCAGTACGAATCTGCGTGCTGAAGCAATTGTTTTTTATACCTTTCATGAACATGAAATGGTATTATAACTTTGGTCCGATGTTTGTAAATATGAGAAGAAGAAGAGATAGACCCATCAATAAGTATACCGAAATGATCAGGATGACGAGATGAGTTGATTTAGCCATGTCCGTCTGTCCGTCTGTCCGTCTGTCTGTTTGAACGCAAACTAGTCCCTCAATTTTTGAGATATCTGGCTGAAATTTTGTATGTGGCCACCATTTTGTAATATAGGAATCATTTGTCGGAACTGACAAGATCGGACCAGTATAACATATAGCCCCCATACAACCGATTGTTCATATATAAGGTTTTTTGGCCAAAACTTCCGCAATTAAACAGTTAGGAACGTAAAATTTTGCAACTCGAGTAATTTCTATTTATGTAGTGTATATAGTGAAAATCAACGAGATCGGGCAAATGCAACATATAGCCCCCATACAACCGATTGTTCAGATATAAGAATTTTTGGCCAAAACTTCTGCAATTAAAGAGTTAGGAACGTAAAATTTTGCAACTCGAGTACTTTCTATTTATGTAGTGTATATAGTGAAAATCAACAAGATCGGGCAAATGTAACATATAGCCCCCATACAACCGATTGTTTAGATATAAGGTTTTTTGGCCAAAACTTCTGCAATTAAAAAGTTAGGACCGTAAAATTTTGCAACTCGAGTACATTCTATTTATGTAGTGTATATAGTGAAAATCAACAAGATCGGGCAAATGTAACATATAGCCCCCATACAACCGATTGTTCAGATATAAGGTTTTTTGACCAAAACTTCTGCAATTAAAAAGTTAGGAACGTAAAATTTTGCAACTCGAGTACTTTCTATTTATGTAGTGTGTATAGTGAAAATCAAAAAGATCGGGCAAATGTAACATATAGCCCCCATACAACCGATTGTTCAGATATAAGGTTTTTTGACCAAAACTTCTGCAATTAAAAAGTTAGGAACGTAAAATTTTGCATCTCGAGTACTTTCTATTTATGTAGTGTATATAGTGAAAATCAAAAAGATCGGGCAAATGTAACATATAGCCCCCATACAACCGATTGTTCAGATATAAGTTTTTTGGCCAAAACTTCTGCAATTAAAAAGTTAGGAACATAAAATTTTGCAACTTGAGTACTTTCAATTTATGTAGTGTGTAGAGGAAAATCAAGAAGATCGGGTAAATATAACATATAGCCCCATACAACCGGTTGTTCCGATATAAGGTTTTTTGGCCAATACTTCCGCATTTAAAAAGTTAGGAACGTAAAATATTGCACCTTTAGTACTTTCTACATATGTAATGTGTATAGTGTAAGTCAGTACAATTGAACACGTATAATATATAGCCTCCATACAATCGATTGTTCCGATAACTCGGATCCTATTATTTTGTAAGTTTTTTTTAAATTATAACAAAGATGTGTAATGTGTATAGTAAATATAGTTAAATTGACACAGGCTGTACTGGGGATCGAACAGTGAAAATCGTGACGCTTATTCATGAAAGGTATATAGCCTTCGGCACAGCCGAAGACAGCTTTCCTTACTTGTTTTTTTTTAATTTGGAAGTAATTTTATATGAAACTTTGAAGCTGGCTTCTGGCTGGTGTTATCGTACGCTATAAATGCTTACGATAAAACGAAAATGAAATTTGTTTTTGTATGTACCTACAATTTTAAAGTGCAAAGCGCGCTACTCAAAAATTATTGGCGAATATTTTAAAGTAGAAAAAAAGAATTCAATAGTGGTAGGTGCTGTAATTTTTTTTATTTGCCAGGCACTATAAAACGTCAAAAATATATTTATGATTTCTTAGCTTTTGCAATGTATCTAAATGGGAAATAGTGCGAATAAAACGTTTCCCTTGGATTGGAAAAGCTTACAAAATCTGCCAACAATAACGTGCCTATTAGCGGAACCTAAAATATCTTGAACTCTTCTTTGTCTGAAATGTTCTCTGGCAGCAGTAAGTGCTTTCGTTGGGGTTATAAAGACTGGGGCTTGCCTCGGTTGATACTTGTAGGCACGCCACTGATGGTACATTTGATATCTTAGCGGACATTTCAGATCCGCTAGATCCAAAAGAGTCCAGCATGTCAAAGCAAGATGATTTAATTATAGCCCCGTCGGCGAATGGCTTTTGCGCTTTAGCGATGTTATAGCTTACAGCATAGGTGGCGCGCAAAGTGGTTTCAACTAAAGTTGGTTCGGAGTAGTCCGAAACCATTTCCTGATTTATTGATTCTCTAATATGGTGTTTCCACCAAAAGCAAACACTGTGTTTTCTAGCCCTAGCGTATTTAAAATCAAACACTACTCGAAACCCTTGTCAAATCTCATACAAATTTCATAACCCAAACCCATTTCAAACCCCTTTTTTAAAGCGTGTTTGCTTTGGGTTTGGCGACCGCCGTGGGGTAGCGGTTAAGTGTTCGGCCTTCTACACTAAGTCGTGGCGGTTCGATGCCCGGCAAAAGTAACATCAAAAATTATTTAGAAAAAGGAACTTTTCTAAACGGGGTCGCCCCTCGGCAGTAGTTTGGCAAACTCTCCGGGTGTATTTCTGCCATGAGAAGCTTGTCGGCAAAAAATTCATTTGCTTTGCAAGTGCCGTTCGGAGTCGGCAAAAAACTGTAGGTCCCGCCAACTTGTAGGAAAACTCAAAAGCAACACACCACAAGTTGGAAAGAGAAGCTCGGCTAAAAATCTCGTTAGAGGTTATGATAACCTGTTGGTATATCGCCGCCATTAGTAGTTTGCTTTGGATTTGCATACGATCTATCATTAAAAGATGGAAATAATGTTCATTTACGTAATTATTTCCTTTTAGTTTTTAAATTCTTATCGAAATCATGTTACCATTGCTTTCAGTTTGTCAAAATTGTTGACAATTAAAATTTAATTAATTTATATTTAAAATTTTTAAATTTTTTAATATTTTTCAAAATGCAACGCAAAATCATAGGGCCAAACACTTGTTTGACAGGTCCCACCACAAAATTGGACTATGTTATAAAGGTTATAGCTTTTATAAGACCCAAATGGCTACCAGTGGGCTTTCGTGGCTGGATCTGCCTTTTGGCGTAAATAGTATTTTCCACAAAATTTTCGAATAATAAAATTACATTATTTCAAACCCAAAACCTACAAACACGGTGTTTGTTTTTGGTGGAAACACCATATAAGTCTGGCAACAATGTCTTCTCTCAAAGCACCTTCGATATTACTATATTTTGCCATATGCTTAACACGATAATGCCTTTCTATGTTACTGTGTTTCATGCCTGATAAAAGAACTTTGCATAAATGACATTGAGGTTTATTTAGGCGTTTATTTGCAATAAAAAAAGTCATGCTCCCAAGAGCTTTTAAAATGTCCATTAGTTTTGATTTTTTACAAAAAACTAAAAACCCAGATTTTTTCTGTGCTCTAAAAATTCACCGCAGCTGGTATGCAACGCAATCTCTACATATGTATAATAAAATTGTAACAGGTCGATGTCTATACATGGCAGATATCAACAAAAAATTGATTGTGGGTAGCATTGTTAAGCGAGTAGAATCCAAATCAACCATTTTAAAAATTTTTGTGTGTCTGTCTGTCTGTCCGTATCACTCTGAAAGTACTGAATGGAATTGAATCGTTGGATTGCTCGACGCTCAACTTAAAACTTAAGACATTACTTTTTTCGATATCTCAACCGGTTTTGGAGTTATCGCCCAATATGTGGACCATGTCTGTCTGTATATTTGTGGTCGTAACACTCTAAAAGTACTGAATGGAATTGAATCGTTGGATTGCTGGACGCTCAACTTAAAGTTTAAGATATTATTTTTTGCGATATCTCAACGGGTTTTGGGGTTATCGCCCAATATGTGGACCAGGGGTGACCAAAAATGTGTTAGTACAATGTGGGTGTCAAACGAAAGGTGTCAATGAGTGCTATAACATGCGATGTGATTCATTGAAATATCTGAAATGGTTTGGGATATATCTTGAAATTTCGATAGCTCGACCGGTTTCGGAGGTATCGACGAATATTTCCACAAAAATGTGTTAGTACATTATGGGCATCAAACAAAAGGTGTTTATGAATGCTGTCGTAAACCATTTGATTAATTTCAATACCTAAGCTATCCCGGAGATATCTCATAAAATGTGGGGTCGTTTTTTATTAAACTTTAAGCTTTATCAACATTTTTGTGACCGAAATTTGGGTTTATTGAGCAGACAAAACTTTAAAGCTTACATGACAACACGACCCTTAAGTGCTGAACTCCAGTATTTTTGTTGGATTTTATTCTTTGCTAACCCAGCTGCAAAAAAAAACAGAAAATATACGCATACGAAGTCGCGGGCACCAGCTATTAAAAAATGAAAACAAATACAACTGAACATATGTATGTACGTAGCTATATGCGTATATACCTATGAACGCGTGTTTGTACCGCTATACATTCGCAGCGAGGCACGACCAGCCAGCATGAAATCTGAATTCGAAATGAATTAAATGTGCGCCGTGGTGGAGACACTAACGGTATTCTAAGAATAATATTGCAATGATTTTTTGTCTTTTTTTGGTGTTGTTGTGAGCTAGAAGGAGCCAGATGTTGTTGTAGAGCGGCAGTGAGCTGACTGAGCCACTACTTGCCCATGGCTGTTTTACAGCGACACCTGCATGTCACGGCGAGGCATTAGGGCAGACCTAAACAACGGGTTTAATATAAATTCGCACAAAACTTTCAATTTAAAAGGGTAAATAAAAAATGTTCACATAAAATAAAGGAGAAACGTCCAAGTGCCAATAAAAAATTCAAAAATTTCGTTTGTTTTCAACAGCTTTTTTTTGTATTTCGTTCTTTGTTTTAACCTAGCTTGCCCGCTTGCACCAATATGATAGATATATAAGACCGTTTCTTTCGCATAATATGAAAAATACATGAAAATTAAGAGAAAAATACCTAGTGTCTTAGTGTCATATAGCTATAATAATAAATAATTTTGGTTAGTGCAATAAAAATCTCAACAACTGAAATTAGGAGTTTTTAAATTCAAAGAAAGCTCGAAAGAAATGATCGAAATAACCGAAATAAATGTGCGTGCGTTTGTATCTTTGCCTGTGTACAAACGTCAAATCGAAATGTCACGCAGAACAAAAATTGGAAATCAAGTTAGGTTTTTAGGCCGCACGATCAAATTCGGTTGCTCCCATACAAGTTGTATGTGCATGAGACATTTTTGACAGAAATCGCATTCCGTGCGTTTATATTAGGTTAGGCTGTAAGGCATGGGATTTGTTTTGTGCAGTTTGTGCGAATTTTCTAGGAAATATTAGAAGCATAAATAGCTATAGGACCTATAGTATAGGTAAACCTTCACTTGTTTTTTTCATTGCGTTATGCTGTTGTTATATTTCTTCCCAGGCGTAAATATATCCTTAAATATCCTTTCTCATTTGGACTTCTTTCCTGACAACCTGGGGGATGAAAGCGTGCTCATCGCTGAACGTTTCCACCAAGAAATAAAATAAAATCGATTTCCATATCAAGGAATAAATACAAGATTTCGAAAAAAATAAAAAATCCCTTATAACATTGTCATTTTTCTACCGATTATAATGCGGAAAGGGTCAAAATGTTCACAAAGAAATAGGCCACGAACGCAAATTGTCAAACATAGCGGGTATTTAGGTTAGGTTCAAGTGGCTGCCGCAGAGGCACACCTACTTACTTAAAATAGCCTTAAACCGTCGGCTCTTTGTTGAGCCAATTGGAGACACCGCGTGTTCTCAGATCACAAATCTGCCTCCACTTGGTCCTGCCATCGGAGTGGTGGCCTCCTTCTTCCTCCACTTTCCCTAAGCCGCCTCGTCAGATGGTGTCAGTGTCCATGCGTCTACACCATATAGCAGGCCGGGTACGATAAGTGACTTATAGATTGTTGATTTTGTGTATTGAGAGAGGACTTTACTTCTCAATTGCCTACTCAGACCAAAGTAGCATTTATTTGCAAAAGTTATCCCTCGATGGATTACCAGGCTTAAATTTTTGTTGGTATTAATGCTGCTTCCCAGGTATACAAAGTCCCTTACTATCTCGAAAACGCGAATGCGCTGATTCTTTGCTTGATGCCAGCAGGTTTTGTCTTCGTTCGTTTTGGAGTACGCAGATGTTACGGCGCGGTTGTTGAGGCCAATGATGTCGATGTCGTCGGCATACGCCAACAGTTGTACGCTCTTGTAATATTTATATTGTTCCAGCGCGATTAAGTTCTGCAGCTTGTATTATTTTCTCCAACATCAAATTAAAGAAATTGCACGATAGGCGGTCGCCCTGCCTGAAACCTCGCTTAGTTTCGAACAGCTCGGAGAGGTCCTTCCCGATTCTGATCGAGCTGGTGGTGTTGCTCAGCGTCGTTTTGCACAGCCGTATAAGTTTTGCTGGGAAACCAAAATCAGACATAGCGGCATATAGGCAACTCCTTTTCGTGCTGTCGAAGGCGGCTTTAAAATCAACAAAGAGATGGTGTGTGTCATGCATTCATCCGACCATATTCTGCAGAAGAGCTGGTGCATGAACCTTACCAGGTCCTCGCCACCGCTTTTGAATAGCTCAGCGGGCAGCCCACCCGCCGCTTTATTGTTTTTAGCCGCGATATAGCTATTCGCACCTCGTTATAGTCGGGGTGTGGAACTTCGATTCCATCGACTTCGATTGGGGGGTCGGGTTCGTCCTCTTCTCTGGTTTGTTGCTCTGTTCCTCCGTTTAGAAGGGCAGAGAAGTGATCCCTCTATAACCTTAGTAATCTCTGAACATCTGCCACCAAGTCGCCGTTGTCATTTTTACAGGAGTTTGCCCCGGCGGCCGCCGTGGTGTAGCGGTTAAGTGTTCGGCCTTCTACACCAAGTCGATGCCCGGAAAAAGTAACATCAAAAATTATTTAGAAAAATAATTTTTCTAAACGTGGTCGCCCCTCGGCAGTAGTTTGGCAAACTCTCCGGGTGTATTTCTGCCATGAGAAGCTTCTCAGCAAAAACTCATTTGCTTTGCAAGTGCCGATCGGAGTCGGCAAAAAACTGTAGGTCCCGCCAACTTGTAGGAAAACTCCTACACTTCTCCAGGAGCACGGAATATAACTAAGAGCCAGGCAGGTTAGCTGATGTCTCCAACGTGTTTATGAGTTGTGCGGGAATAATCCCGTCTAGCCCGGCCGTCTTGAACGGTTCGAAGCTTTTAACTGCCCATCTAACCCTTTCCTCCGTGATGGGTATGTTTACAGCCACGTTTGCTGTAGGTGCTAAGGGTTCCTCATGCAAGTTCCCTGGAAAGTGCGTATTCAAGAGCAGCTCTAGCGTTCTCCCTCCGTGCTGCTCCAGGATCCGTCAGGATTGCGCAAATAGCAGCTTGTATTATTTTCTCCAACATCAAATTAAAGAAATCGCACGATAGGCGGTCGCCCTGCCTGAAACCTCGTTTAGTTTCGAACAGCTCGGAGAGGTCCTTCCCGATTCTGATGGAGCTGGTGGTGTTGCTCAGCGTCATTTTGCACAGCCGTATAAGTTTTGCTGGGAAACCAAAATCAGACATAGCGGCATATAGGCAACTCCTTTTCGTGCTGTCGAAGGCGGCTTTAAAATCAACAAAGAGATGGTGTGTGTCATGCATTCATCCGACCATATTCTGCAGAAGAGCTGGTGCATGAACCTTACCAGATCCTCGCCGCAGCTGTCAGCCCACCCGCCGCTTTATTGTTTTTAGCCGCGATATAGCTATTCGCACCTCGTTATAGTCGGGTTGTGGAACTTCGATTCCATCGACTTCGATTGGGGGGTCGGGTTCGTCCTCTTCTCTGGTTTGTTGCTCTGTTCCTTCGTTTTGAAGGGCAGAGAAGTGATCCCTAAATAACCTTAGTAATCTCTGAACATCTGCCACCAAGTCGCCGTTGTCATTTTTACAGGAGTTTGCCCCGGCGGCCGCCGTGGTGTAGCGGTTAAGTGTTCGGCCTTCTACACCAAGTCGATGCCCGGGAAAAGTAACATCAAAAATTATTTAGAAAAAGAATTTTTCTAAACGTGGTCGCCCCTCGGCAGTAGTTTGGCAAACTCTCCGGGTGTATTTCTGCCATGAGAAGCTTCTCAGTGTTGAAGACATGGGACGAAACCTCATAGAGTTTTGAAATGCTATTTACATAAATTATAACATCTACATATTTTATGCTTACCTGTAAACCTTTATACTTACCTGTTTAGTTTATACGTACCTATTAAGTTTATACTTACCTGCTCCTTTGGATACTTACCTCGTCATTTTTATACTTACCTATTACACTTATTGCATTTTCGTACTTACCTATAAAATCCAACTTAAATTATAATGTTAGGACACCCCTAATGCCGCATTTCTTAAAGCACAGGAAAAATACCGCTTCCTTTTCTTATGTACCTACATATACATAGTTACCGGCAAGCAAGCGGCTTAGCGGGCGTCGCAAAAAGATCAAAGTTTCAGTTGTCGTTGAGCGCGCAGTCAATACGTCACCCCCTTTTCGAACTAAAAGTTGATAATTTAATTTGAGTGCAAAGTATAAAAATAGAGGTGTTTCCAAACATAAATAAAAGTGAATCTATTGTTAAAACAAAAAACTTAAAATTTGTAAAACTATTGTACATTAAACCAACGAAACAAGAATTAAAGAAACTGAATTATAATATTAAAATAGAACGGTGCGGTTATTAGTTAAAAAGGAGAAACGAGTAAGTGGGAGTTGCTGAGGTGCAAAAGTGCAGCAACTAAGGCAAAGGTTAAACATGTTCCTTCGGTGCCAAAGTGAAAAAAAGGCGTACTCCAAAAAACAAAAAAAAAAATCCTGAAAAAGAAAAAAAGGTTATTATAGCAAGGTGCGGTGATTGAAAAAAGACCTGAAAAGAAGAAATTTATACCTGGAAAAGAAAAGAAATATACGTGTATTATAAAAAGAAGCCTGAAAAAGAAAAAGCAATTATATTAAAATTAAAGTGCGGTGATATATATAAAGAGCCTGAAAAGAGAAAACAAAAGAAAAAAAATCAAATTTTGTAATTAGAAAGGCAATCAGTATACCTGAAAGTAAACTTAAAAAAGAAAAATTTATAAAAATTAGTGCGCGATCAGTAGACCTGAAAATAAGAAAAAAAACACAAAAAGTGCATGAAAAGGAAATTTCAAAATTTATAAAAAAAGGCGATCAGAAGACCTGAAAATAAAATTAATACAAAAAAAAACAAAGTCAGGTACAAAAGAGGCAAAAACCCAAAATAAAAGTTTGAAGGTACAGTGGTGAACAAGTTAGAGTGCCTGAAAATATATAATAAAAAGGTCGAGGAAAATAAACGGAAAATCGACGAGAAACATCTAAGGTACAGTCACCAGCAGCAGATCCCGTTCCAGCACCAACAGCAGATCCCGTTGCAGCACCAGCAGCAGATCCGTCACGCCACGGCAGCAGATCCCGTTCCCAAAGCATACACAGTACGGTAGTTAGAAGGTATCCCTGGAAAAAAGTAAGTGAGAACAAAATTTTCCTACCAGACATACATGCTTTTATATAACTTAGCGGACCTCTAACAATTCTATGAGAAACCCCCTATGCTCTCTTTTAATTTTGCTACAATAAATATACATAAATTCTCGAGAAACCCCTTATGTTCTCATTTTTGCTGAAATTAATAAAAATTCACAAAAATCCGAATTTCATATATAAAAACCCCTCTCTAATCCACTAAGATATATAAATCTCACATTTTCATATACTTACAAAATATATACAAAAACCACGCATATAACCCGTGCCCTCCCGTTATTATCCCTGAAAATAAATCATTATAAAAACCCGTCAGTTACCTACCTCAAATTACATATTAACTTACCCGTACATGGTAAATGCCCTCCGCTATACATATTTTGCATATCACCAGACCCAGCAACAACATATTTTTTGGCATAGATATTGCGCGCTCAATATATAGGCACGCACCCAAATAAGTACAGTAACGTGATTTTCTCATTCGCACCAACTCTCATAACTCAACTATTTCCTTATTAGTTTCCAAAAAATTGCACCCATTTACATACATATATACACTTGTGCTCAGAAGCGCTGAGACAAGTGCATCACCTAACAACCGCTAGCAGAGCGACTCCGTTCCACTCAATAATTTGTATATACATATATTCATACCTACACTTGGACTCAGAAGCGCTGAGACAAGTAAATAAGCTCCAAAAAGCACATCAAGGGTGTACATATAAATATATATACACATTCCAGCAAGTGCAGCTACTGACAGTGGGCCGCACTCAGTTAAAACAGTATCAAAATACAGTGGGAAAAAACAAAAAAAGATACCCAATTTTTTATAAAAATTTAAATAATTTATACTAAATATTTACAACCCCTCTTGTACTTCTACTACAAAAAGTTTCAAATATATTCCGGTATACCTCTTAATACCCAGGTTATTAAAAATAAAAGTTTCTTGTGTACTTCTCATACACAATCTCTTAAATATACCCTCGTGTACCCCTAATACACAGTATATAAAATACAGCTTCGTGTACTCCGAATACACAAATAACGCTATATTCTCGTGTACCTCTGATACACATTATAGTACTCCTAAGACACTCTTTAATAAACCTCCCTAACAAAAATGACTGATGAAAAAACAGAGAAACAAATGTCTCTAAATCCACCCCCAGGACCCAGGACCCGGAAAAGGTCCCAGGCGGAAGAAGAAGAATTTATGAGAAAATCCCAATTCGAAATAGGAAAGCTCACAAGGACTTGCGACAAATGGTGGAATATTAGTGAGACAGATCACACTAAACCCGGTTTGCAGACGTACATGGAGGAAATCAACCGACTCGTAATCGCAGTAGAACGGGCATATGAGGCAGCTCACATGAACATAACAGATGGCAGCACCCTCCCAGCACTGGATGAAAAATATGACACGGCAATGGAAACAACACTGAATACCAGGACCAGGATAAACGAGTTGCTCGCGCAACTCGAGCCGAACCCCATCACCCTAGGACAAACCACAGTGCCAGTGATAGTACCCAGGTCGGAACCCTATCTCAAAGTCCCGGCATGCGATACTGAGGTTTTCCACGGGAGCTACGAAACATGGCCGTCCTTTAGAGACATGTTTACGGCGGTCTACATAAATCATCCGAAATTATCCCCTGCGCAAAAACTCTACCACTTGAGACAGAAAACTCGTGGAAAAGCTGCCTTAATAATTCAAAAATATCCCTTAAATGATCAAAATTTCGAGCTAGCCTGGGGGGCACTCAAGTCCCGATACGAGAACCGTAGAATCCTCGTAGACAGCCAATTAAAGACTCTCTTTAATATGCAACCGGTATTTTACGAAAATGGTGAAAGGATCCAAGAGATCCAAACCACAATTAATAACTGCATCTCAACCCTCAATTTAAACAACGTGCCCACAAATAACTGGGACCCCATTCTCATCTACCTCTGCTCCTCCAAGCTTCCCGATGAAACACTGCGTTTATGGGAACAATCACTTGAGTCCCGAAAGGAATTACCTCTTTGGTCGGAAATGGATAACTTCCTCACTACCCGATACGAGGTAGTAGAACGGCTTGGTACTTATAGGCCAAGCAAACCTCGAAACCCCAACTATACTCACCGATCTTCCACGCCCCAAAATAGTTCGAATAGCTTCAAAAATAAGTCCCATTCGTTTCACAGTGAACAAATTCGCCAAGTCGCCTGCAAATTGTGCAATTCCAACCACTCCATGATGAACTGTGTAAAGTTCAAACAGTTAAATGTAGCGGAGCGCAATAAATTCGTAAGAGACAATCAATATTGCAGAAATTGTTTGTCATTTTCACATTTAGAAGCTGAGTGCCGTAGCAACTTTAGATGTGTATATTGCCAAAAGCGACACCACTCCCTACTCCATTATCAGGGCACCCAATCATCCAACCCCCATAATTCTCGTCACTCTTCCCGAAGCAACCAAACAAGGGTAGAGCCTCCAGTGACAAATGACTCCGAAACCCCCTCTATCTCAGCTCAAGCGGCTAAGCTTCAAAATCAGGCAGCGCAACAAGAAAACAATAAAACTTTGTCGCACTTCTCATGCAGCAAGGAAAAAACGTTACTGCCAACGGCTATAGTCCCGATTCTCCATCGAGGAGAAATCTTTAAACTCCGTGCGTTAATTGACCAAGGCTCCGAAAAAACATTTGTTTCCTCACGTATACAAACCCAACTCAGTTTGCCTACCCAAAAAACTAGCTACAGAATACTAGGTATGGGCGGAAGCGTAGTCCAGAATTCGAACAAAACCTGTTTGTTAACAATTTGTTCAGCTGACTCTGAAACTCAAATAAGAACTCAGGCGATAATTCTTCCGAAGCTAACTCACTTCCTACCCTCATTTAAAGCGGAGAAGATAGACTTAAAGGATTTGTCTTCATTCACTTTAGCAGACCCCAACTGTTTCTCCCCCGGAAGAATAGATATGGTACTTGGTAGTGATATAATCCCGAAAATCATGCTAAATGGCCTTGAGACCAATGTGGCTGGGAGTCTTATCGCCCAGAAAACCATATTTGGATGGATTTTGAGTGGTCCTCTCAACGAAAAAATTTCTGCATTCTCCACCCAAGTAACGGTTACTCCAGATGACCCCCTAAATGCCCTCCTTAAAAAATTTTGGGAGCAGGAAGAATTCCAAAACACAACCACCCATCTCACAGAGAGCGACACGTTTTGCGAGGATTTGTATAAAACGACCACGACCAGAGGAGATGACGGCCGATACACGGTCAAACTCCCCTTTAAACAAAGCTTTCCAGACGCATTAGCCCTTGGTCACTCACGACCCGCAGCCCAACAACAATATATTAGCGTAGAAAGGTCGGTAGAGAAAAAACCCGAACTAAAAGATAAATATTCCGAAGTTCTGGAGGAATATTTAACCATGAACCACATGGAACCCTCCCCTCCCAGCGAAATCATAAAGGAAGGAAAATACTTTTCCTTTTATTTGCCTCATCATGCTGTTATCAAACCCGACAGCAAAACCACAAAGGTGCGAATCGTGTTCAATGCCTCTAAACCCTCTCATTCAGGAAATTCATTGAACGACGTATTACACACGGGCCCTACTTTACAAAACGACTTAATGCTTATAATTTTACAATGGCGCCTCTACAAGTTCGTTTTTAACGGTGATATCGAGAAGATGTACCGTCAAATTCGCGTACACCCTCAAGATCAAGAATACCAGCGAATCCTCTTTCGTAAACCGTCAAGCGCAAGGCTCGAAGGCTTCAAGTTAAAAACTGTCACCTTCGGCGTCAACTGCGCCCCATACCTTGCAATTAAGACCCTTCATCAACTAGCAGAAGACGCCAAAGACATTTTTCCTCTCGCCAAAAATGTACTTCTACATGAAACGTATGTAGACGACATCCTCTCCGGCGGATATGAAATACAGTCCACTATTGACTCGATGAAACAGGTTATCGAAGCACTCAAATCAGCCGGCTTCCCTCTGAAGAAAATAACGGCTAATCACCCTGAAATACTTCAATCAATCCCAAACGCGGACCTCCTCGATGAAGATTTCCTCAAGTTCCACGATGCCAGCTCGACAAAGACGCTTGTTATAAAATGGAGCGCCCTGAATGACTCATTCTCCTACTCCTACGATCCTCTTCCAGCTGCCAACTCCCGAACTAAGCGACAAATTTTATCGGCGGTTGCGAAATTGTTCGACCCGGCAGGATGGCTAGCGCCAATCATGATATCAGCCAAAACGCTTCTCCAACAACTCTGGCTAGAAGGAACAGGCTGGAACGAGCACGTGAAACCCCTCACCTTCCATAAATGGAACAATTTTCAGGAAACCCTCGCTGCGATAAGCAACATAAAAATCCCCAGATGGATTGAATTCACCCCCGATAAACAATATCAAATGCATGGATTTTCAGACGCCTCAGAAAAAGCGTTCTGCGCATGCGTGTACTTAAGAGTACAGCATAGTGAAAACACTTTTACCTCTCATTTGTTAGTCGCAAAGAGCAAAGTAGCCCCTCTAAAAACGGTCAGTCTACCTCGACTCGAACTGTGCGGGGCCGTCCTTATCTCAAAGTTAGTGAAGAAAATACGATCCCATCTAAATTTGCCCCCTCATGAGTTAACCCTCTGGTCCGACTCCTCAATTGTCCTAGCATGGTTAGAAAAACCACCCCACACATGGAAGACCTATGTGGCAAATCGTACTGCCGAGATCCTCGGAAATGTGAACAACGCCGTGTGGCGTCATGTGTCAAGCGGCGACAACCCAGCGGATCTTGGCACACGCGGATGCAAACCCCACGAGTTAGCAGACTCTTCCCTATGGTGGAAGGGTCCTGAATGGCTCTCTAAATCCACCACTCTTTGGCCAAGAACGGTACCACAAAACTCTACCCCGCCGGAACAGAAGCGCATCGAAGCATTTCACACTACCGAGACCCCAGATCCATTAGAGCGGTTCTCCTCGTTTGGGCGAGCCCTTCGCGTCATGGCCTACGTGTATCGGTTCATCCACAAAGCGCAGAAACAACCCGTTTCCTCCACATTTTCGCTATCCCAGAAGAAATAAGTTATGCCAAAGAACGACTTATCATCCGAACTCAATACCTCTACTATGCAGAAACAATTCAATTGTTAAAAGCCTCCAAACCTATAAATAAGAAAAGCTCATTGCTGACACTCAGTCCTATGTTGGACAAAAAAGGGATATTAAGGGCCGCCTAAGTCACGCCGCTCTCAGTTACAACGAACGCCACCCCATTATAATCCCTGAAACGTCTAAGTTCTGCACCCTTTTTATAGAGTTTACCCACACTCTTATGCTACATGCCGAAAAGCAACTCATGCTCCGAATGATACATCAAGAGTACTATATACCCCGCTTGAAGCAGAAAATAAAGTCGTGTATCTTCCACTGCAAACCATGTACGATCCACCGACAAAAGATGAACTCACAGATCATGGCAGCCTTACCAGCAGAGAGGTCGACGTACACCTTGCCCTTTCACACCGTAGGAGTCGACTTTGCCGGCCCGTTTCTGGTAAAAACCTCCCCTCTTCGTCGCGCCCCCCACACCAAGGCCTATGTATGCGTCTTTGTCTGCTTCTCAACCAAAGCAATACACCTTGAAGTCTGTTCGGATTTGACTACGGAAGCGTTTAGAGCCGCATTTGCTCGTTTCGCTGGTCGTCGCGGGCTTCCCCATAAAGTCATGTCTGACAACGGAAAAACTTTCGTTGGTGCTCAAAGAGCCATCCAGAAAGAACTCTCTCTTTTCCTCAAGGAAGCAGGGCAAGACATCGCCGAAAAGTATGCTGCACATGGCCTCTCTTGGCAATTTATCCCCCCTTACGCTCCTCACATGGGTGGTCTATGGGAAGCAGCGGTTAAAAGTTTCAAAACCCATCTGACCAAAGTAGCCGGCAACCATAAGTTCTCATTCCAAGAACTCACGACTCTCATCGTACGCATTGAAGCAGTCCTAAATTCCCGGCCTATATCTCCTATGTCCGAGGACCCGACCGATTTACTCGCCTTAACCCCCGGGCATTTCCTCCGTGGTGGCCCACTGCTCTCGCTGCCAGAACCAAGTGCAGAAAATCTCAGCCTAGTGCCTAAATGGCAAAAACTCAAGGTCCTACACCACCAGTTTAGCAATCGCTGGAAGAACGAATATCTCCACGAATTGCATAAACGCCAAAAATGGAAAACCCGACAACCAAATCTCAAAGAAGGCGACCTAGTCGTCGTCAAAGATGATCTGCTGCCACCCAATGAGTGGCGATTAGGGCGTATCTCCAAATTACATGTAGGTCCCGACGAAAATGTGCGCGTCGTAGACATTCGCACTCAGAATGGCACAATTACGCGAAACATAACAAAGATATGCTTATTACCCATCTCTTAGTTTACTCACACGCACACATTCCTCTGGCCTATTCCCCCCGCCCTCCTTAGCACCCCTCTTTAATACAATGGCTGATTCTCGTTTTCGTTCTTTTTCTGTTTTTTCTCTTTCTCCACAGCTCCCATCATGGACCGTGGAAAATGCAGGCTATGCTGCCGCCAGCACTCATTGCGTTATTGTCATGCATTTTTAGCCATGACTCCAGCAGAGCGGCGGGAGTCCGCCCGCGTTCACCGATACTGCATCAATTGCCTGGCCACATCCCACCAAACAGGCGAATGTACCTCGACCAGTAGCTGCCGACACTGCGGTAGAGCCCACCACACGCTACTACATCGTCCGACCGTGTCAGCACCGACACGTACTCGTCGTCCGGCTACTCCGCCACCAGTACGTACCAGCAGGCGCAATGACCAGCGGGGAAGAGTCGCCCCACGTGCGATCGAGAGACCAGCTGCTCGTTTGCAGAGCCGTAACGCTGACCAGCGGAATCTGCGAAAGCTCTTCAGCAAAGCAGTGACTACGCTCGAAAAATTACAAGAGCTCCTGCATCTTACAAACCCGCAGGCGGGCCGCCATGTTGAAGACATGGGACGAAACCTCATAGAGTTTTGAAATGCTATTTACATAAATTATAACATCTACATATTTTATGCTTACCTGTAAACCTTTATACTTACCTGTTTAGTTTATACTTACCTATTAAGTTTATACTTACCTGCTCCTTTGGATAATTACCTCGTCATTTTTATACTTACCTATTACACTTATTGCATTTTCGTACTTACCTATAAAATCCAACTTAAATTATAATGTTAGGACACCCCTAATGCCGCATTTCTTAAAGCACAGGAAAAATACCGCTTCCTTTTCTTATGTACCTACATATACATAGTTACCGGCAAGCAAGCGGCTTAGCGGGCGTCGCAAAAAGATCAAAGTTTCAGTTGTCGTTGAGCGCGCAGTCAATACGTCCCCCCCTTTTCGAACTAAAAGTTGATAATTTAATTTGAGTGCAAAGTATAAAAATAGAGGTGTTTCCAAACATAAATAAAAGTGAATCTATTGTTAAAACAAAAAACTTAAAATTTGTAAAACTATTGTACATTAAACCAACGAAACAAGAATTAAAGAAACTGAATTATAATATTAAAATAGAACTGTGCGGTTATTAGTTAAAAAGGAGAAACGAGTAAGTGGGAGTTGCTGAGGTGCAAAAGTGCAGCAACTAAGGCAAAGGTTAAACACTCAGCATAAACTCATTTGCTTTGCAAGTGCCGATCGGAGTCGGCAAAAAACTGTAGGTCCCGCCAACTTGTAGGAAAACTCAAAAAGCAACACACCACAAGTTGGAAAGAGAAGCTCGGCTAAAAATCTCGTTCGAGGTTATGATAACCTGTTGGTATATCGCCGCCATTAGTTTTTTTAAACCTTCCGTCATTCGTCGAATTTTATGATACAATTTTCGGATGTTTCTGGCTAGCATTTCAAGCTCTTCGATTTCACGCTTTTCCGCTTCCCTTTTCTTCGCCCGGAAAAGCCGTCTCGCTTCCCTCTTCATCTCACGGTAGTGTTCACAAACGCTCCTCGTTGCATTCGCTTTTAACGTTGTCTTATAGACGTCGTCCTTTCTTTTAACTGCGTCTTTGCACTCTATGTCATCGTACCAGCTGTTTTTTTTGCACTTGCCGGAATCCAATTACTTCCTCGGCTGCGGTACGAAGTGCTCCGGAGATATGTTCCCACTGCTCATGCACTCCGCTGGGTTGAATTCTGCTCTCAGAGAGCAGGTATGCGAGTCGTTCTGCGAAATCATTGGCTGCCTGTTGTGACTGCAGTTTTTCGACGTCCAGCTTTCCTTGCGTTTTTTGTGGCGGTTTTGTTGTACTTAGGCGGGTACGAATCTTGGCTGTTACCAAGTAGTGATCGGAGTCGATGTTCGGGCCCCTCATCGTACGTACGTCCATAACGCTGGAAGCGTGCCGTCCGTCTATCACAAAGTGATCGATCTGGTTGCGTGTTTTCCGATCTGGCGATACGCAATTTGCTTGATGGATCTTTTTATGCTTGAACCTGGTGCTGGATACGACCATGTTTCATGCACCGGCGAAGTCAATCAGTCTGAATCCATTTGGCGAAGTCTCATGATGGAGGCTAAACTTTCCGACAGTGGGGCCAAATATACCCTCTTTGCCTACCCTGGCGTTAAAGTCGCCAAGCATGACTTTGATATCATGACGGGGGCAGCGCTCATAAGTTACTTCTAATTTCGCGTGGAATGCATCTTTTTCCACGTCGTCCTTGTCCTCGGTCGGGTCGTGCACGCAGATAAGCGATATGGTGAAAAATCGTAGTTTTATTCGGATTGGGGCGAGATGCTCATTCACGGCTCTGAAGGACACTACATGTTTCACAAGTCTCTTTCCTAACACAAAACCGACGCCGAATCTGCGCTCATTAGTATGGCCGCTCCAGTAGACATTGCAGGTTCGGATGGTCTTATAACTTTGCCCCGTCCATCGCATTTCTTGTATAGCGGTGATGTCAGCTTTTGCCTTATTGAGGGCCTCAACTAGGCGGGCGCCGTCACCTTCCCTAGTAGGGGTTCGGAAATTCAACGTGCATGCCCTGATTTCATTAACCGTAGTCCTACTTCGTTTGCTGTGGTCGTTATCTGAAAAGTGAGTTATCATATCTGAAGTCTGTATGTTAGATGTCATTGGAATTTTGTTTTATGTGGTGGGTCCCAAGTCCTACGCACAACCCGTTTCTCGGGTAGTTGGCACACCTAGGCCAGTATTAAAAGGCCCGTTGTGATACCACCAACAATAGGAAAGTCAGTTCGGGGACCCTGCCACATGGAAAATCCCTGTATTATCGGGAATCTCCACATAGCAGAATCCCGGGACTGACGCTCCTAAGCCGACACCGTTACTCCTCCTCGAATCATTTAGATGACTTGATGAAGGCCATCAAGTCCTTTAAATGCAGCATGTGACATAGCGTGATAAATCAACCGAGCAGTGATGAAACTATTCGTCTACCCCTTAGTAGTTGATCAACAAGTCCAATAAGAGACTTGCTTATGCCCAGACTTGTTAAAGCGGTGTTTGTAGCATCCGAGCTTATGTTATTGAAATCTCCTTCAATGTATCGGAAGGCCATGAGACAGTAATCCTTTTTATACAGCGATTTTTCAATAAGAGAAACTAGGCTGTGAAGCGCTGTTTATATAGATTTCTCTTTGGTGTATGCATGTTGATAGCTAGAGATAAGGTTGCTATCAATAGTAGTGGAGAGGTAGTCGTTTATTATCTTCTCGAAGGTTTTGAGTACAAAGGACGAGAGACTGATCGGTCTGTAGTCCTTGGGCTCGTAATGGGACGCCTTCCCCGCCTTAGGAATAAACACTACCGTGGCACTTCTCCAGGAGCACGGAATATAACTAAGAGCCAGGCAGGTTGGCTGATGTCTCCAACGTGTTTATGAGTTGTGTGGGAATAATCCCGTCTAGTCCGGCCGTCTTGAACGGTTCGAAGCTTTTAACTGCCCATCTAACCGTTTCCTCCGTGATGGGTATGTTTACAGCCACGTTTGCTGTAGGTGCTAAGCGTTCCTCATGCAAGTTCCCTGGAAAGTGCGTATTCAAGACCAGCTCTAGGGTTCCCCCTCCGTGCTGCTCCAGGATCCGTCAGGTTTGCGCAAATAGCTCGTGGCTGTTTGAGTTTTTGAGAGCACCCGTCTAAGTCTCACTGTATCGTCGACATTTTCGACCCAGTGCAGAAATTTCTCCACGATACTCTCTTCGCCTGCCACAGAGCTTTTTTGTAGGTCCTAAGTTTAACTTTATATTAGATCCATTGAGTCTCCGCGCCAAGATTCTTGGCCTTATAAAATTGTGTCCTACATGATTTGCAGAGCGAGTCCAAGTCGTAGGACCACCAATGCAGCCTATGTTTACCGTGTGGTTTTGGCACTGGACAAAGGCTAGGCTTCTCTCGTGATGTAGTACCGGACGGCGCTATGATCACAAGGGCAGCGTAGCCCTGTGGCTGGCGACTTAAGCCATCGTACCACGGCAAGGTGTCCACCCTTCACAAGGGTAGGGGGTATTTATTATTTTGTAGAAAAAAAATGACAAAAAAGTGGAAATATGTCGAAAAAACTGAAAATTTGGATGAAGAAAACTTTTTGGTTGGTCAATAATTTTCGATTTGGTGGAAAGGTCATTTCTCCTCTCAAAATGAATTGATATTGACATATTAGTCATCCTACTTTTTTATTGTATCGCAAAAACTGAAATTTCAAAATATCTCGAAATGGTTTTAGCATTCCGAAAATTGTAAGTTCGATATTAAAAAGAAAATCTTCTCATAATATGTGATTTCCCTTTGAAAACATTAATAAGATTTTCTCTACAATAATATGTGATCTCTCTTGGAAAACATTTATAAGATTTTCTCTAAAATAATATGTGGTTTCTCTTGGGAAACATTAATAAGATTTTCTCTACAATAATATGTGGTTTCTCTTGGGAAACATTAATAAGATTTTCTCTACAAATATATAAAGCACAGCTCCTGAAAAAAAACCATACAAATATCTTATCACTGTTGTTCTATTTTAATAGGTACTTTTGGCTCTGTGCGTCTCATGTTACCGTCCCCGTTTCTGTTACTTTCTAATCAGCTGTCTCATGCCGCGACCTTCTAGTTGGATCATGGATGAAATATCCCCAGCAATAACTTGCAGTGGATTGCAGCTCTCTCTCTCAATTAAATGTCAAAATCCTCTCTTTCGCTGAGATTTTTTTCCTTTTCAAGTGTTTCAGGAATAATTATTCATAACGACAAAGCAATATATACGTTTAAGTGGAACCACCTTTTCGCTTTTTTAAAAAAAACGGTAAATTGTAAATATCTCGAAAAGGTTACCTTGATAACCTTGACTTTGACTCTGTTGCATGTTGGCCGTAAACTAGTGTAATCAGCCTTTACGTTATTAATTTAGCCTTGGTTTCATCAATTATGGAGATATGAGCCCAATATTGTGTCACTGTGTACTCGTTTTAAATAAAAAAAATACATAAATAAAAAGGCATTTAAGGACATCCTTACCTTCGGGGCTGGCAGTTGTCTTTGATGTGGCATTGCGAACTTGACGTCCACCAACCATCCATTTTATTTCCGCTGGAGGATTCGATGGAGCCGTGGAACATGTTAGAGGTGCCATATCACCAACGCGTGCTTCGGTGGGTCCCGTAATGGATACATGCGTAGGGGCAACTTTATATTATATAGGTTATGAACGCACATCAGAATGAAAAAAATATAAAAGAATTTGAATTAAAACGTTTATAGCTATTACATTTCCTTATATTATATAGTATGTGAAAAGCTACTATGTAGCTCGATCAAAATAGACATAAAAATAGTGGTTAACTCTTCGTCAGACACATGTTTCGATATTCACATTCGGCGCACATGAGTCCGGCCGGACCCACATGCAAATTGAAAGCATTTACGCAGAAATATTCGAATTATAGCAAGATTTTTTAATTTAAACTCTTTAATTGTGTGTTACTCAAATATCTATTATATATAAATGCGCAATGCTTACAAGTTTTCTCCCTTTTTTGCAATAACCACAATTCTAAGGTATATAAAATATGTGTCGATTGGTCTCGCCGAGCAGGGTGTGCGACAACAAACCAAAAATAAAAAAAATTAAATATAATATGATTTGAAAGTCACACCACTACAAGTACTAAACACGCATTCACTTTATAGAGCCGCTGTTATGTGTGTATGTAGGTACACTTGCATTGTTGTGCTTGCATTCATTGCAGTAGGGAAGAGTATGTTGTTTTGTTTGCAGCAATAATAAACATGGGCCAGCCCGTCAACTTTATTGAGCGTAGGTACAAACAGTGTTTACAAAAACAAAATCTGTGCGTGGGTATTCAGAGAAGCAAATGCTTGCTCAGACATGATGTTTTGAAAAAAAAAGCACAAAGCCCTTCGTGGCTAGACTTAGTGAAATAAAATAAAAAGGAAAATTGATAAAACTAAAAAAAGTAAAATAAGAAATAGAAAAGTGATTGCAAGTAAAAAAAGAAATTTGTTGGAAATGAAAGGAAAGGAAAGAATATAAAATAAATAAAAATAAAACAAAATGAAATAAATAAAAGTATAAAATAAAGGAAAGAATGGGAAAGGGAAGGAATGGATAAAAGGAAAATAAAGGTAAGATTACGTAAGGAAGGGAAAATATGAGAGAAAAATCAAAGGCAAATAAAGGTAGGGAAAGGAAAGGAATGGAAAAGAAAAAAGGAAGGGAAGAAAGGAAATGTAATGTAGGTAAAGGAGTGGAAAAGAGAGGCAAATAGAGAAAGACGAAGAAAGGAAAAAAGAGAAAAAGAAAGGAAAGAAAAGGTAGAGAGGAGGAAGGTACGGAAAATAAATGAAAATAAAAAAAGGAAAGAAAGGTAATGAAAAGCTAAAAAAATAAGTAAAGGAAATGAATGGAAAAGAAAGAAAACTAAAGGAGTTACGGAAAGGAAAAAAAGATATTAAGGACACGGTAGGAAAGGAAAGTTAGGAAAAGGAAAGGTAAGGAAAAAAAGTGAAAGAAAAGAAAGGTAAGAAAAAAATGAAAGAAAAGAAATGAAATGAAAAAAAAATGAATAAAATTAGAGGAAACTAAGGGAAACTCTTCCCTTGACCCTAAGCTGGCCGTGTCCGGCGATGGGTCGTACGAACAAGATGAACTCAAATAACCCAAATAAAATCGATAAACCTAAAAAACAAACAACGCCAAATTTCACTCCTCAGCAAAGGAGAGCTATGGAGGAACAGGCGAGAAAGCAACAACAACGCCGGAGGACAACCTCCGTTCCACAATCAAGGGGGGGATCGACAGCGATGGCAACTACGAGTCGGTCAACCAACCCTCTATCGACTAAGATTGACTTGATGGGAGCTAGCACCAGTGCGGTTGCCATAGCAACTAAGCGGGCAACGGCAGATGCTAAACTCCCATCAACCGCTGATATGAAAACCAGTATCTTTACGTCTGTGGCAGCGGTCTCACGACCTGGCCTCGGAGTTTCGAAGGAGAAGGAAGCTGCAACTGAGATTTCGGCAAGGAGAGCGACCGCGATGGCAACTACGGGTCCGCACTCCCAGGAGACATCTCCCCGCCGCTTCACATACCACGAGAAAAGATTGGCTGCAAAGATCCTGAAGAGGTATGAAGGGGTACCGCAGGAATCGCTGTCGCCGAATTCCAGTAAATCGGTAGAGCTAGCGAAAGCTGTGATACCGGATTTCCAAAATTCTTACCGAGGCAATGACCGTCTGGCCATCCCTAAGGACCGGTGGCGTTACGTGCGAAATGAACTCGGCAACATTCTTCTCAATGTTGCTCCAGAGTTTCCGGGTAGTTCGGCGCGAGTAACGGATGCGGGTTGGCACCAGGGTCAGATTAAATTACTCGCATGCGAGGATGCAAAAACCGTAGCACTGTACAAAGCAGCAGCTGCCAAGCTGGGTGAAGTCTACAAGGGCGCAAAGATAGAGGTCGTCGACTGGAAGGACATTCCAGCTCGTCCAAGGGCAAGGGCGTGGATTCCGGCCATCCCTGACGAACCCGAGAGAATTCTCGGGATGCTACGGCTAATGAATCCGTCCCTGCCAACGCATGACTGGAGTGTCAATCTGGTCGGGGATGCGGTAGGGCCCGACAGACAAGTGGTGTTCACCATGAATAAAGAGTCAATCGAGCCCCTGAAAAGGTGCAATGGCCTAGTACACTACAGCGTAGGCCAGATCGTTATCCACGTATATCGTGGGGATGCTCAGCGCGCTGCCTTCTCGGCTGCTCCGGGGGAACCGGAAAACGAATTACCAGAAGAGGAAGCGGAGGATTCCGATGCGGAAAGTATGTTATCCGCCACGTCCCTTGGCGATAGTGCTGTGAACAACTCGGAGATGGAGGACAGCCTACAGGACGAGGAAGCCCTCGACGTCACGGTGGTAGCAGCCAACGCTGAGCGATTAACATCTAACGCTGCAGACAGCAAGACTCCTGCAACGCCATATCGGGCAGTTAATCGGAACAACTTGTCGTTGATACGCAACCTCCGGGATGGGGCAAACCTCGACGATATGGGGACGGCAGGGAAGTCTGTGCGCTCTCATGTTGGTGGTGCTTCAGATTAATCTGCACAAATCTAAAGTAGCTTCGGCTGCTTTAAGTAGTCGTCTTTCTAAAGGCGACGTGGATGTGGTCCTCATCCAAGAACCCTGGGTCAATAGCTCGAGAATCTGCGGATTGGGGACTAAGGGCTTCAAGCTCATTCAAGCCAGCGAGGAGAGCAAAGTCAGAACATGTATTTTGGTCAAGTCTGAGTTGAACTCCTTTCTCCTACCTAACTACACCAATGGTGATATTACCGCTATCAGTCTAACGGTCGACAGCACCCGCCTGACGGTGGCGTCGGTCTATATGCCCTACGACGCCGAAGAACCCCCACCACAAACGGAGGTGAGAGACCTGGTGTCAAATTTCTGCACGGGTAATCTTATTATTGGAGCGGACGCTAATGCTCACCATGTCCAATGGGGGAGCTCCGACATCAATGCCAGGGGCGAGTCTCTGTTTGATTACCTCTTAACAACCAACCTGGTGATTTGCAACGTGGGTAATGAGCCTACTTTTATCACTAAGATCCGCAGGGAGGTCATAGACCTCACTATCTGTAGTGAAGGCGCTTATGAGTGGGTCAGAAAATGGCGGGTTCTGGAAGAACATTCTTTCTCCGACCACCGTTACATAGAAATGGTTTTAGACTTTATTGTAGAACAACCAATCATGAAGCGCAATCCACGTAACACTGATTGGCAGTTACACAATAAAATATTAGACAGAGACCTACCAGTACTGCCCTCACAAGCCCCCTCATCAGTAGAGGAGCTGGAGGATCTTGTTACTACATTTACATCGGCGCTCTCAAATGCTCTAGGACAGGCTTGTCCAGTGCCAAAACCACGCGGTAAACACAGGCCACATTGGTGGTCCTACGATTTGGACTCGCTCCGAATATCATGCCGGAAACAATTTAACAAGGCCAAGAGCTTCGGCTCTGAGCCTCATTGCCACGAATATAAAGCTAAACTAAGGGTCTACAAAAAAGCTCTGAGACAGGCGAAGAGAACCTCGTGGAGAAATTTCTGCACTGGCGTCGAAAAGGTCGACGACACAGCGAGACTTAGACGAGTCCTCTCGAAAAGTCAAACAACCATCAGCTATTTGCGAAAACCTGACGGATCCTGGACCAGCACGGAAGAGGAAACCCTTGAGCTGCTCTTGAATACACATTTTCCGGGGAATCTGCATGATGCACCAGTAGCACCTGCAACAAACCTGGCAGTAAATATACACATCACTGAGGAAACAGTAAGGTGGGCAGTTAAGAGCTTTGAACCGTATAAGGCTGCCGGGCCGGACGGGATTATCCCCGCGCAGCTTATAAACACGTTGGAGACATCAGCTAAATGGCTGGTATTTCTCTTCACAGCCTGCCTGGCTCTCAACCACATTCCGGGCTCCTGGAGAAGCGCCACAGTAGTGTTTATCCCTAAGGCTGGGAAGGCATCCCACTACGAGCCAAAAGACTACAGACCGATCAGTCTCTCGTCCTTTGTACTAAAAAAATTGAGAGGATACTAAGCGACTACCTCTTAACGACTATTGATAGCAATCTTATCTCTAGCTATCAGCATGCATACACCAAGGGTAAATCAACAGAAACCGCTCTGCACAGCCTAGTGTCTGTCATTGAGAAATCGCTGTGTGAAAAGGACTACTGTTTCGTGGCCCTCCTAGACATTGAGGGGGCTTTCAACAATATAAGCCCAGAGGCTATCAACTCCGCTCTAACTAATCTGGTCGTAGATAGACCTCTAACTGGTTTAATTGACCAACTTTTAATGGGAAGGAAAATAGCTTCTTCACTTGGTACGGTTGAGTTATCACGCTATGTCACAAGGGGAACACCCCAGGGTGGTGTTCTTTCCCCGCTTTTATGGAACCTCACAGTCAACTCGTTGCTACGCGACACAAGCTGGGGGGGCGGGAAGATAGTGGCATACGCAGACGATTTAGCTATTGCATTCAGAGGCAAGTTCCCACAAACTCTATGTGACCTGATGCAAGTAGCACTGCGAGAAGTTTCGACGTGGTCCTCTCGCTGCGGACTTAGTATCAACCCAGGGAAGGTGGAACTTGTTCTCTTCACCAACCGGTACAAAATACCGCCACTAAGCCTACCAGAACTAGATGGCACGCGCCTGGGCTTGTCGGATAAGGCCAAGTTTCTAGGCATAGTTCTGGACAGGAAATTGAATTGGAAGGAGAATGTTCTTCAGCGCCAGAAGAAAGCTTGCATCGCTCTTTACACATGCAAAATAGCCATTGGCAAAAAATGGGGGCTCAGCCCTGGAGTATGCAGTTGGATCTACACGGCCATCATTCGCCCAATCATGCTTTATGGAGTCGTCGTATGGTGGCCTGCGCTGAGCAAGGCAACATACCTGAATCTGTTGCGGAAAGTCCATAGATCCAATATGATCTGTATAAGCGGTGCGCTAAGGACAACGCCCAACGAAGCCCTCCAGGTCATTCTGGGCATTTTGCCACTTGATCTGGAAGGGTTTCGGTCAGCGGCGGCATCAGCTCTGCGCCTAAGAGAAACCTCCAGTTGGGCTGCGGGTACTATTGGACACTCCAGTATTCTGGAATCTTACAGCTTTCTCCCTCTAAGCACAGATCGTTGTGCGACTACTACAGTCGGGGATAGCTGTTTCAAAATAAACATTCCCAGCAGAGAACACTGGGAGAGGACGGATTGGCGTCCCGAAACAAATGGTGGCACTTCCATATACACCGACGGCTCGAAGTTGGACGGCAGAGTTGGAGGAGGCGTTTATTCAAGGGATTTGGACCTTGAGCTCTCCTTCAGACTACCTGATCATTGTAGCGTCTTCCAGGCGGAAGTCTCGGCAATCCTGGACGCCGCGGCCTGGTTAAGCAAACGTGTTATCGGAGAAGATATCGCTATTTTCAGCGATAGCCAAGCGGCCATCAAATCCCTTGGCTCATACACGTTCAACTCTGAACTGACGCTCAGCTGTCGTCGATCTCTTCAGGAGATGGCCCAACAGAACCGCGTAAACCTCATATGGGTCCCGGGACATAGGGACATTGAGGGAAACTGTAAGGCAGACGAGCTTGCCAGGCAGGGCACGACCAAGCAGGTTCTTCAGGATAAAGAGCGCTTAGGTATGCTGTTTGCCACATGCAAACTAATGCTGAAGGAGCACACACTCCGTCAAGCCAACGAAAGATGACTGCAATCCCCAGGGTGTCGCATATCGAAACAAACCTGGCCAAAATGGGATCTTAAAAGGTCTAGACGCATTTATGCCCTAACTAGGAGGGAAATCTACATATTGATAGGGGTATTAACCGGTCACTGCCTCATTGGTAGGCATGCAGAAAGGCTAGGTGTGCCCTACCGACGATGCTGCAGGAGTTGCAAAGATGATGAAGAGGAGGAAACAGTGGAGCACCTCATCTGCAACTGTCCGGCTTTAAGCGGCGCGAGAACGCGCTTTTTGGGAGTTTCGTTCCTGGATAGCCTAAGCCAGATCGCGGAACTGGACATAAAGGACTTGATGGGCTTCATAAAGTCATCTAAGTGGTTCGAGGAGGAGTAACGGTGTCGGTTTAGGAGTGTCAGTCCCGGGATTCTGCTATGTGGAAAATCCCAACAACTCAGGGATTTTCCATATGGCTGGGTCCCGGGACTGACTTTCCTTGTGTTGGTGGTATCACAACGGGCCTTTCAAAACTGGCCTAAGTGTGCCTCTGCGGCAGCCACTTGAACCTAACCTAACCTAAGGGAAACGAAACTAAAGCAAAGGAAACGAAAGGAAATAAAAGAAAAAGAAAATAAAATTAAAAAAGGAATGTAATGGAAATAGAAAGAAAGGTCAGGTAAGAGAATTAAAGAAACGAAAAGAATGGAAAATAAAAGAAAAGAACAGAAAAGAGAGAAAGAAAGAAGACAAATAAAATGAAATGAAAGAAGAGAAAAGGAGAGAAAAGGAAAAGAAAAGAGAGGGAAGAAAAGGAAAAAAATAAAAGAGTAGGGAAGAAAAGAAAAGCCAAAGAAATAAAATGAGATGAAAAGAGAGGAAAGGAAAGGAAATAAAAGCAAAGGAAAGGAAAGAAATACGTATGAAAACTACCTAAGAAGAATAAATAATTATCAACATTGAAACTATCCCTGCAGCGAAAGCAACTAGTTGAAAACTACTTTACAACTAGTTGGTGCACCGGGCCCAACTAGTCAATGTTCTGTCTTTTTTCCATATAAGCAACTGGTATTTTTGACGTGTTGATGTCGTACGAGATGTCAATTGTCAGATTTTGACCAGAATATACCAGTTATCTACTAGTCAGGAAATACCAGTTTCATACTAGTTGTAAAATACCAGTTCCATACTAGCTCATCCTGGACTAGTCCAATAAGGACTAGTATGAAATATACTAGTCCCATACTAGTCCAAAAAGCATTGAACCTGGACTAGTATTATTTCAACCAGAATTTTTCTGGCTTACCCTTTATTTTATCATTTGACTTTATTTTCATGCTTATTTTAAGAAAGCAGCGGCTATTTGTATTTAACCTATCACGAAAAAGCATCTATGAATTAAGTATAAGAGAACACGAAACTAAGGAATTTTGAATTTTTTTAACTGGTATAATTTCATCCAGAAAAATTTAGTTGTATACTAGTATGGAATGGATATTTCCTGATTAAGATGAATTCAGACAAAAAATTCTAGTTGTATACTGGTATGAAATGGATATTTCCCTGACTAGTATGAGTTCTACCAGAAATTTATAGTTGTATACTAGTATGAAATGGATATTTCCTGACTAGTATGAGTTCCGCCAGAAAATTATAGTTGTATACTAGTATTTAAACCCCCCTTGCCTCAGAATCATTTGATTTTTTAGGTCGTTGCAATTCAAATATTTGACGTTTTTATGTCTATGTTAATAAATTTCTTTATAATTCTGCAACGTATTTACTTTGTTGGTGATATTATATTTTTAACTAGCAAGTACCCGGCTTACTTCGTTACGCCGCAAAAATTAAATATACCGATGTTTAGCTTCGAGTAGAGTGTAAAAATGGGTTACACATTCATATTTTTGAACCTAATTTGGCGCCTGTTTCCAGAAGATATAGATAACTGCGATTTTGCTTTTGGCATGTCTAAGAAATTGTTTAACAAAATCATAAACTTATAATTAACTTAGTTGGGTAAGAGCTTAATTTAAAATTTTACCTTTTTATGTACGCAGAACTTTTCATACCTTTGTACAATACAATCATAAATACAATGAAGTTTGCATGCATGTAAGTAGGTGTGTTTTTTTCTACAGAATGCACCGCTTCGATTTTCAATATTTGTCAACATAAAAATCAAAGCCAAACGCAATTTTGTTTGCCAAAAACAGTAAAGAATGCGAGTTAATAGGAATTAAGAGGCATAAGGTAAAAGTGACTTTGCTTTTGCCGTCCGTATGTTCCATTATTGTACGTGAGGTTATGGCGCAGCAAAAAAATGGCCTTAGCCATCAACGTTCACTGTGCTGCGCACTCCTTAAATTTAGCAATCGCAGATTCGTGTAATATCAGCTGCATACGTAACGTTTTTGGCACATTAAAGATGATCTATAACTTTTTCAATACGTCGAAACGGCAAATTCTTTTGCAAGAATGTATTGAAAAATATCCTTGCCCCATTATGCGAAAAAAATTGAAAAATGTATGCCCTACAAGATGGGCTAATAGGGGTGAATCCGTTGCAACTTATCAAGAACTGCAAGGCGCAGTCTTAGAGGCACTTGAGGCATATCAGTTATTGAAAGCTGTTAAATCTGCAGAATTTCAAACTTCGATTGTTGTCAGCACCGTAATTTTGTCCGTTACTCTGCCGTTGAATCAGCAGCTTCAAGAAAAGAAAATCGAAATGAAAAAAGCCATACGACTTTGCGATTTAGTACACGAAGAGCTCAAAGATATGCGTAGATCAGCTGGCGAGAAGTTCAAGAATATGTACCAGACAGTAGAAGCAGTATGCTCTTCTAATGAAATCCCTATTATTTTGCCTAGAAAAAGTGCTCAAACAAACGCGGAGGATCACTACCGTATACAAATTTTTATCCCATTTCTAGACTCAGCAATTCAGAATTTGGAATTACGATTTTTGAACCACAAAGAACTTCTGATGTCTTTTGACGCATTGCTTTCAATTGATGACAACGACGTTCAAGCAAAAAATTTAATTTCTCGATATGCAAAAGTTTTGCATTGTCGTGGTAATGAAAATATTGGCATGCCTGAAATAAAACTTTGGCAACGCCTTCTCAGATCTCTTTATGCCCAAAAATCAGAAAAAAGCTGGAATACTCACGATTTGTTGGAGGTAAGTTGGTACATTAACAGCACAGTCCGGTTTTTTTTATCAATCTATCTATGATTAATATCTATTACAGGAATGCGATTCTGTGGCTTTTCCTAATGTTCACATGTTGTTGAAAATCTTGTGTACGCTTCCAGTAACAACGGCAACGAACGAGAGATCTTTTTCAACCCTTAGGCTGATTAAAAACTATTTGAGAAACACGATGAGTGAAAATCGATTGAATGGCTGTGCATCACAAGCATCCACCGTGATCAAATTGTTACCGTTGATGAAGTTTTAGATGAAATGGCAAAGAAAAGCCGACGCATGCGCTTGAGTTTTTAATATAAAATTTTTCATATCATATTCTAAATACACGTACTTTAATGTTAAAGCTAAACACAACATTATTTTTTTTTATTTAACTGAAAAAAAAATAATTTTTTTTTGAACCCCCCCCAAGGCAATCTTCTGGCTACGCCCCTGCTCTGGACCGTAGCTTTTTCAGGATGGGGTGGGTTTTTGCCATGTCCACAGAGCCAAAAATGCCTAATGCGGAAATGAAGAAAAAACTATAGGGAAATCTCTTTGGTTTTAAGAAGAAATTCTTATTAAAAAAACTATACATTTAGTACAAAGCTGTAATTTGACGCCGGAAATTATAAGTATACGATGGCCGGATGGTTAGCAGCTGGGTTTAGCATTCGAAAAATTGTAAGTTCGATTCCCTCTCTTTTTTTCCTAATTAGAAATGTTAAAAATAAATCGTCTCAATTATATTTATGTGAGTTTCCTTTGAAAACATTAACAACTATACATATATCAGTAATTAGACGCTAGCAATCAAAAGTGAGCGATGGCCTGATGGTTAACAGCTGGGTTTATCATTCCGAAAATTGTAAGTTCGATTCTCGGTGAGGGCAATATCATTTTATTTTTCATTTAAAATATTAAAAAGTAAATCTTCTTAATAACATTAAAAAGACTGTCTCTACAATAATAAGAAGCACATCTTCTTGAAGAAAATCTATAGAGATATCTTATGACTTTTGTTCTATTTTGTTAGGCATTGTTGGCTCTGTGTCTCAACCGACATTACATAAAGATTAATTTTAGGACCCCAAAATAGAAACTAAATGCGGGATCTAAACTCCCTTAACTTAAAAACTAGATAACTAGACGAAACCAAAACTTAAAAGAATCAAACAACGAACTCTATATGCTTAAGAAGTGAAGGCGGTCATCTGCTTAAGGGAATATTGGGGCGAGGTCAAAGGTGTTGGTCGACACTCGCTTTCTTTACCCTACCCTACATAATCTTCGATGTGCATATGATCCGAAGATCCCGAAAAGAAATATATACTACCTTTTATATCATCAACACATTTGCCTCCAGGAACAAACCTATTAAATAACTTATTTCCGCTGGAGGATTCTATGGATTATTTTCAAATCGAAAAAAAATTTCAAGCTTTATTAAACATTAGAAGTAAAATGGCAACTATAATCAAAAAAAAAATTCAATCCTTAAACTGATTAAGAAATATGTTTATTATTAACACTACTTCTTACTATTTGCTAAGAAAATAGGCAAATTATTTAGGACAACCCTAACATAACAAGCTTATTAGCAGCGTATGTATAACGGCGTTATACTAAAATATGGCTACCTTTAACGTTACTGGCCATACCAGGCGATCAGCAAACATGCTAGCTTATTATATTTATTTAGACTTAGGTTTCATATTAATAATCATATTTTTAAATATTTTTATACCCAGCGTACTAGTACAAGGGTATAATAATTTTGTTCACATAACGGTAGTACGTAACGGCACTAAATAATCGAGATAGAGGAAGAGTTCCATATATGAAAGTTCTTAGGTTGAAAAGAGGAGTTCGTTTAGGCATGTCCGTCCGTCAGTCTGTGTACACGATAACTTGAGTAAAAAGTGAGATATTTGCATGAAATTTTATATATAGGTTACTTTTTGGCCAAGGTAGGTTGCTATTGAAAATGGGCGAAATCGCAAATCGCACACAAATTGACATATCTCGGTAGCTGAAATGGCTAAAATGATGGAATTTTATAGGTGAATCCCCCTGGTCATCCTCTTATGATTTTTCCATAAATTGTTTATAGTGGGCGTGGCACCGATGGCCGGAAGGTAAGCAGCTGGGTTTAGCATTCCAAAAATTGTAAGTTCGGTTCTCTCTCTTTTTTTTCCTAATTTGAAATGTTAAAAAGAAATCTTCTCAATTATATTTATGCGATTTTCCTTTGAAACATTAACAACTATACAAATATCAGTAATTCGACGCTGGCAATCAAAAGTGAGCGATTGTGGGATGTGTCCGACCACTAGTGCCTTTACCCTAAATACAAATTCTTAAAGGAAATTGGATGCTAAATAAGAATTCGATATCAGAATTTAACAACGGGCCCGAGGTCGGCCTTAACCTTGCAAAAAAGTCCAATATTATTTTGTGATGGTTTTGTTAGGTTAGAGAAGAACTGCGACCTGTTAGGCTAATTCTGATCACGGATTTGGATTTAATGTATTGAGTTCACAGATCCGACAAGTTTTTGTTTTTTTGTGGCTGCGCCATTGAAGACCGTAGAACTACACCCTCGCAGAAAAAGCCTATATTAAGCAAAAATATGTTTGAACGTATATGAAAATGTATATTTTTTGTTATAATAGTGATCATATAATGATAATTAATCATGTAGAATATCAATAAACAAAATTTAGTAAAAAAAAATTGGATCAAAATCACCAAAAAAAAATCGGAAATATGTTTTTTTTTTTTTTTTTTTTTTTTAATTTAATACTAAATAAGTTTTGAAAGGGAAAAAAGTTGTTTAACCTTTTTTGTAGACCACTCAATTTCCTTTAAGAATCTGTATCTATCTTTGTTGTGCATGGATATTTGCATTTTTGACAATTTTTGAAAAAATGGGAAATCGAAAAAATGCAAAATGAGAAAAATGCAGTAATTTTTTTTTTCACCTTTCTTAAAAAGAAAATCAATAAAATTTTTGAAAAAAAACGAAATTTTTAATTTTTGGCCCAGTCTAATGTATATGCGTATAATGGTGACAGGTAACAAAGTCAATGGAAATAGTGTCAATTGACACTATTTCTATTTTGTAAAGAGAAGTAAAGTCAAGAGCAGTTTGGCAATATAGTCATTGATTTATTTCCTAATTGAAATGGAAATAGCGTCAACATTGCTTACAACATGTCAAGTAAACATAACGAGATGTTTAAGTGCGATGATGTGATTTACAAAAAGCGTCGCATCTAATTTTTCGGTATCATCCCGTCCCGCGCCCGCGGTAGGCAAATATTTGAAATTAAATTCAAAATTTTTATTTTCTTTTAGTATGATATTATTTTAAAAAATGTAATAGCTTGACTTTAAAATTTATTTTAAAAAGCGCCGCAGGCAAAAATTTGGAATAAAAAATCGCGCGATTTTTAATTCCAAATTTTTATTTCTTGGTATGATATGATTTTAAAATATTTCATGGCATGACTTACAAATTTACTTAAAATGGAAATAGTGTCAATAATGCTTAAAGAATGCCTATTCAAAGAAATATATACTGATTAGCTTAGTTAAACCGTTATGATGACCGTTTGTTAGTAAGCAAAGTGAGTAGGAAATAAACAGTTGTATATAACCATTGATCAGTTTATAATTGAGTTTAGTCAAAAGTGAATCAAAGTCCAAAATGTCGTTAAAGTACTACTTTATAGAAGGGCTTAGGAAAAATTCAAAATTATTATTGGAATCAAGTTCTTCCTTTCAAAGTATGTCGTGCATAACATATACGCGTTCGCGGCCCAGCCCAGGGGTTCCGCGTCCCGGCCCGACGCGACAACGCTAAAAATGAGGTTGTGTTTGGGTAGGTAAGATGTACCTCTATGCAAAATTTCATCAAATTCTGAGGGGGCCGGGTTCAATGCATATTGGGTTTGATATGAAATTCATCATATGTCATTTTCATAGCAGTTTACTAGGTTTATACATTTTATAAGCTTTACGAGGCTTTTATAAATGAATCCCCTGAGTTTCCGCGCTAGACGCTTGCGAAGTTGTTCCAATTGTCCATAAGATATGCGCATACAAATATTGAAACTTACTTCACCAAAACTTAATATTTTTTACAATTGCGTCATTATAGAACCAGGGAAGCTATATTGCATTCTCAATTATAATATTAGCTAGTAGAGTTGGGCTTTTTAGTTCCTTTCAGTGATTGCGGTCTTTTGTTCTTTTTCTAATGAATGAACAATTTGTTCTTTTAGTTCATTAGTTCTTTTTTTTGTTAACTGCTGCTCGTGCAATGCGTGTTGAATTTTTTTGCTCACTAGCTCTTTTTTAGGAAGTTTGAGTTTACGAACAATGTAATTTCGCTCATATAGGGTTTTATACGAAATGATGAAAGCATGGAACTAACAAAAAACTAAGAAACGCTGGAGGTGGCCGTCGAATAAAATTGCTAATAATTTGTTGGCCAACAATAGATACAATTGCAGAAGTTGATGTTGACTGCTGTGCATCACCCACTGATGTTTCTTGCCGTGCGGAAGATAAACTAACTGTTGGATGTTTCGTCCTCAATTGCCTAGCAAGATTGCTGTGTGAGTTCCCCGAAATGCTCAAAGTGTCTTTGCAATAAATGCATTTTCCACCTCTGTTGTCTTCTGTAACAATAAAATGATTCCATATTTCAGATCGCTTTCTTCTTGATAACGAAGTATTTAATGGTTTTTACTTTATTTCACAAAAATTATAGAGTAAATTTACTTTTTAGCTAATTAAATTTGCTTTATAACTCCACCCAGTACTTCGCCTTGATTTGGATGAGAAATTTTCATTGCAGAATGTACGTTGATTGATACAAAGGTGGTGGTAGCACTGATCAAAGCTCATAAGAAAATAGCATCATTTCCCTTAATTGACAATTTGAAGTACTAGCAACAGCGAGTGGAAGAACAATCAATCAGCTGTTTCCAGTCGTTCACCTTCTTTAAATGAGTTCGCCTTGAGTGCTTGAACAAGAAAAGCGAAAAAGGTAACAACAAACAAAAAGAACAAAAACCAATGACTTAGTTCACTTGTTCACTTTAAAGAATCGTTCAATTGAACAAGTTCAGAACAGAACGATCCAACTCCATTAGCTAGTGGAAACTATAATGAATTATATTCATCCTTTACCTTCTGAAAAGCAAAAAAAAAAAAAAGGTTAATTTGATAGCCGTAGGTACGTACCTTCTGCAACAATTATTCCAGAAAAAAACTTAATAATCTAAAAGATTTAATGCAATATCCGCTAGTTCTTATATACTAGGTGGTGTAAAAGATAGTAAAAGTACTTCGGATTATTAAGGAAAAATGATTTGTTATTTAGAGAACATATGTGTGCTATTATGAGGTTAAAACAAGAGTTATCTACATCTATCACCTTTTTATTTCATCGTTTTTGGCTTTAATAAATTTAATCTCGAACGATTTTTTCTATATGCTACAACAATAAAAAACTTATAATACTTTAAAAGTTTAAAACACGAATATCTCAAAACATACTTTTCAGAGAAGTGCCCTTTTTGCCCCAAACTCCTCACCATGAAAATTTTTCAAGGTACCTGTTTGTAAGAGAAAATACCTATGTTCCCACTAAAACCGTTTACAACCGGTTCCGGCTTTTGAAACGGTGTCGGTTTCGTTTTTTTCTGATCAAAATAACGGTTTCGGTTTCGGGCTTGAAAAATGAATAGGTTTTAATCGGTTACGGTTTATGTCCTTGTAATAATGTCTTTTTAATAACTTAAACTTTGAGCATAAACATTGTGATGCGCCCTTGACTTTATAAGCCACTTTTTATTGAAGAAAGGTTGTAGGTTTAAGTGGCTGCGGCAGAGGCACACTTAGGCCAGTTTTGAAAGGCCCGTCTTGATAGCACCTACACTAGGAAAGTTAATTCCGCCACTCAGCCATATGGCAAATCCCCGGAGTAGTTGGCATTCTCCACATGGCATGATCCCGGGGCTGACACTCCTAAACCGACACCGTTACTCCTCTTCGAACCATTTAGACGACCTGATGAAGGCCATAAATTCCTTTATGATCCCGACATGGCCAGATTTGCTCGGATACCCGGCACCTTGGGGATTGTAGCCACCTTTCGCCGGCTTGACGGAATGCGTACTCCTTCAGCATTAGCTTGCATGTGGCAAACGCCATACCTAAGCGCTCTTTATCCTGAAGAATCTGCTTGGTTGTGCCCTGCCTGGCAATTCCGTCTGCCCTACAGTTTCCTTCAATGTTTCTGTATCCCGGGACCCACGTGAGGCTCACGCGGTTCTGTTGGGCCATCTCTTAAAGAGATCAACGACAGCTGCGCGTCAGTTCAGAGTTGAACAAGTAAGGGCCAAGAGCTTTGATGTCCGCTTGGTTGTCGCTGAAAATAACGATATCCTCGCAGAAAGCGCGCTTACTTATCCAGGTCGCGGCGTCCAAGATTGATGAGACTTCAGCCTGAAATATGCTGCAATGATCAGGTAGTTTAAAGGAGAGCTCAAGGTCCAGATCCCTTGAATAAACCCCTCCTCCAACTCTGCCGTCTAACTTCGAGCCGTCGGTGTAAATAAAAATGCCGCCATTAGTAGCGGAACACCGATCCGTCCTCTCTCAGTTTTCCCTGCTGGGAATTTTTATTTCGAAGTATCCATCTCCGACTGTTGTGGCCACTCAACGATCTGTGCTCAGAGGGGGAAAACTGTAAGATACCAAAATACTGGAGTGTCCAATAGTACTTGCGACCCAACTGGACGTTTCCCTTAGACGGCGAACCGGTGCTATTGCTGCCCGATACGCTACCAGATCGAGTGGCAAAAAGCCAAGAATTGCCTGGAGAGTTTCGTTGGGTGTTGTCCTTAGCACACCACTTATACAGATCATACTGGATCTGTGGACTTTACCCAACAGATTCAAACACTATAATTGAGAAAACTTTAGACAGAACCAATTTTTTCAGAAAGCCAAAATTCAGAAAGTTAAAAATTCAGAGAGCCAAAATGTGGAAAGTAACACTGTGCAACGAGATTCTACGTAATTGATGAAACCCACTGGAAATGAAACTTTGGCCCTCCCATATCAAAACTTCATACAGGGTTTTTGGCATATAGGTATGGTTCTTTGTTATTTTTATTCAAAGGTGGTAACCCTGTGAATGCAAAAATTTATTAAAACTTGATAAAATGAAGAAATTCTAGATGGGTTTATTTACATATCGCTATTTTTTGATCGAAAAACTCATTTTTGACATTAATTTTACCTAAGTTTCACGATAGGTGGCGCTGTCATACAATTTGTCTTCTTTTTTTATAGTTTTTCATGCAAACGAAGCAATTTCAGATTGACTTTTTTGTGTATCGCTATTTTTTGGACCGAAGTACTTATTTTTGACACTAATTTTACCTAAGTCGTAAGATAGGTGGCGTTGGAGATGAAACTTTAGCCCTCCCATATCAAAACCTCATACTGGGTTTTTGGCCTATAGGCCCTGTGTATGAAAAAATTGATTAAAACTTGATGAAATGAAGCAATTTTAGATGGTTTAATTGGTTATACAAAAGTATATCGCTATTTTTTGGCTCAAGGAACTCCTTTTTGACATTAATTTTTACTTAAGTCTTACGTTAGGTGGCGCTGTCATACAATTTGTCTTATTTTTGATAGTTTTTCATGAAGCAAGTTTAGATTGGTTTTTTTTATGTAGTAGTAGTAGTAGTAGGAGTAGTAGTAGTTTATTTATTTTCTTTTAAAATGGAATTACAAAAGTAAAAGCAAAATTAATCAGAACTAAATATAAAAATAAATAAAATTTTAGACAATAACAATAAATGTTGTGTGTCTTAATATCACTTATATCTAAAACAAACATTTAGGAAAATTCGTTCACAATAAGATTTCTATATTTTAGACAGTTACTTATATAAACGTAAAGCGAATGATAGTTTTTTTATGTATGTATATCGCTATTTTCTGGATCGAGGAACTCATTTTTGACATTCATTTACCTAAGTCTTACGATAGGTGGCGCTGTCATACAATTTGTCTTATATTTGATAGTTTTTCATGCAAATGAAGTAATTTTAGATAGTGTTTTTTTGTATATCGCTATTTTTTGGCTCGAGAAACTCATTTTTGACATTAATTTTTACCTAAGTCTTACGATAGTTTTTCATGCAAAAATAGTGTGAATAAAAATAACAAAGAAACCAGACCTATAGGCCAAAAACCCAGTATGAGGTTTTTATATGGGATTGCTAAAGCTTCATCAATTACGGAGAGATGACCCCTCTTTTTGTGTCACAGTGTATTTTATTGAATGTAGTGTTGAAGTGCCAAGAGATGACTTGCAAAACTGTCGTTTAAGGAGCAGTCGGTAATTCATTTAGTAACAACTTGGGAGTAATTTACTCACATAAAAAACCCTGGTGCCGCACCCAAGTACAGTATTTTTTTACGGTTAAATTTATGTTTGGTCTTTAAACAGTATCACCGTAGCAGTCAGAAAACTCTAGTTGTAAACTGGTAATTTTTTCTGATTAGGTAGTTCGTTGTTTCACTTTACAGGTCAATTCTACTGTGGTAATAACTTTATTATTACCGGCAAACAAATTCACTCGGCAACTTTTACTCCTTTTTGGTATTCCGAGGGCAAAAGTTTTCTGGTAACACCGTTACCACCAAAATAGGTGGTAACATGTGGTAACATCAATATAAAACAGCTGATGTTTACTTTGAAAAATAAAAAAGCGAAAGTACAATTGAACAAAATAAAGGGAAAATTAAACAAAATAAATAAAAAAAAGTGAAAATCAAACAAATAAACAGGTATATAGTATTAATAAATCACAATAAAAACTGTGTATTCCCTGCTGGAGCTCAGGATGGTCTTTGCAAAAGGCCACATACAACCGCAACTGCGCTGGGGTGGTGCGTGCATATTTCTGTAAATAAAATAAACAATTTTTAATAAATTTCATAAAATATTTACCAAATTTACTTACTTGTTCATTTCCATTTTGCAGTCTTCTTCTTTTTGATAAACAAAAAACATATGGCAGGTGACTAGCAGGGTGGCTTTTCAATTCACCATACACACTGGTGAGTTTTTTTGCCATTAGAGCGTTACCATCTGCTCAGAATCGCAGCCACTTTATTTGGTAACGTATTTTAGGGAAAATTGTTTGCCGATAGCAATTTTACCGGTAACGCGCAGCATAGGGCTGTTAGCGTGAATTACTTTCCCATGTACAAATTGGTGTACGTAAATATATACAACAGAGTAGTTTCGAGTATGAGTGCGTTTGACAATTCATGGCATATTACACAGAAACAACGCCTTGGGAAACAACAGATGCCTCTGCACCATCAACTGTTGAGTCTCAGCTCCCCCGCCAAGTGGAAAATGCAAACACTCGTCCTCTGCAAGGACTGAAACCGTAACCGTAACCGATTAATACTGATTCATTTTTCAAAACCGAAACGGTTATTTTGATCCTAAAAATAACGAAACCGAAACCGTTTCAAAAGCCGAAACCAGTTCCAAATGGTTTTAAAATATTTGTATGTCTCACTTCTTTTAGCGTGCACATACCTAGGTATTTTCTTTTACAAACCGATACCTACCCTAAAAAATTTTCATGGAAGACTTTCGAGCAAGGTTACGAAAGACGTGTATAAAAGTACAGTTAATTTTTAGATTTTATTTTTACATAGCGTCAATAATATTTATTATTATATTGGAGAAATTCCATCATAGCCGCAGGGAAAATTTTTTTAAGAGTTCAGGCCCATTTTGAAGCTACATACTTGAGTTTTTAGAAGTAAATTTTATTGTGTTCGTGTTTTTATTAGGAAACTGAAACCGGGACGAAACCGTAACCGAACCCGAAATAAAAGTTGAAGAACGAAACCGTAACCGAAACCGAAACCGGAGCGTTATTTTAATCGGTGTCATTCCTTGGTCCTCATGTAGGTGTGCGCGGTTGTATTGAAACACACAATTCTTAAGGCTTGGATTTTATACGTTCAGCATACGATTGTGAGATGCAAAGAGAAACACAATTAACGTCTAGTATACAATTATGTATGTATGTATATTAGGGTGATTCCAATAAAAACAAAAGGTTATTTTTTCGGTCTTACCCCCTGAAACTATAGGTTTTGATGAGCAAATAAGCCTTGCAAAAAATTAGCGCTCTAACTTAACCCTTAGGGGTGGCTATATTTTTTCGCCCTTTCCCATACATTTTGTATGGGGAAAAATGCCATTTTTTTTAAGTGAATTTTCTTTCAATTTTTTAAACTTTTTTCAAAATATTTTTGCATACTCTTAAAGTTGAAGCTTTGAAGCTTCCAAAACGGTATGCAATGTGCGAATATCTTAAATATTCAAAAATTAAAAGAAAATTCACTTTGAAAAAAAATGCCATTTTTCCCATACAAAATGTATGGGAAAGGGCGAAAAAAAAAATAGCCAAGGGTTAAGTTAGAGCGCTAATTTTTTGCAAGCCTTATTTTCTCGTCAATACCTAACTTTTTAGGGGGTAAGATCAAGTCGACATTTTCTTTGAATCACCCTAATGTATATGCATATGTACGTATGTTTAAAGTTTAAACATACTAAAAATACGCGGTTTATTCCCAGTGATGGCCAAAAGTCTACATACGTCCCATACTCCCTGTCCAAAAACTTGTTTTGAAAATGTGTTGATACCTACAGTTTTATTCTTAAAATTTGTCTAAGCACAAACTCCAAGAAATATCTATTCTTTAATATATTTAAAAAAACTCAATGCGTTTGTGAAAATTGTGAAAAAGCAAATTTAACCAAAGTAATTGCCGATTTATATTTTTATTTATAGATTTGCGGTTTGAATGCTTGGTTAGTTTTTCCCTAAGCAGGTTCAGCAGTAGATCAAATATGGGCTTCTCCATTCTAATATTAATTCTGAACTCCTCAGGGAATGCAAAATTCACATCAAAAAAGCCGTGGATGTTCCTGTCCTGTAAAGGTGGACGTACCCACCATCTGCGGTTGTAAAGCCGCCTGAAAAGATCCATTGCTTCTATTAGCATCACTATAACAAGTATTACTTGTATATTTTCCATGTTTTTAACCGAAATTTTGCATTTGTTATGTTTTTTTTTAATAATTTTCGTTTTGCGCCAATTACTTTGTTGACATATCTGGGTACTTCAACATGACGTACGTCAATCGCTATGTGCCATCCCTGTGCGGCACGTACGTTTTGTCACGACGTACGTCACGTACATGACGTATTGAAGGACTGATTCTGCTTAACGCTTAAGACCTGCATACAGTTTTGTGTGAACGTAAGCGTGAATGAGTGGAGACTTTCTATTGCGTACGCAAAGGCAAAGAATTCCAAATCAATTCTTTTGTGTATTCACGCACATCTGTCAATTGAGTTCAATTCTCCAAAAAATGTAAAAAAAAAATTTGGCGTGGTAATGGCCAAAATTCGTTGCGTTCGCACACATTATACTGTGATATGGTAAAATAACCATTTCAAAGCATATTTAACACTTTTACTTAATTTTAAATGCACTAATATCAAAGATATTTTAGTTATTTATCCACTTACACATAATTTTTTTTTTTTTGGAAAAGTGGAGTAATATCAACATATTACACAAAAGAAAATTGTTCACGCTCACCCGTGTTCACTAGACTGGGCCAAAAATAAAAAAACTCGTTTTTTTCAAAAATTATATTAATTTCCTTTTTTAAAAAGGGGAAAAAATTACTGTAATTTTTTCAAATTTTTAAATAAAAGTCTAAAGGTCTATCATCGCTAGTTTAGATTTTACAGACTTTACCTCATATAAACACCATTTACCTGAGCATACATATTTTTGAAGGAAATTCCTACAAAATTTGCATTGGCCAAAATTTTCTCAGACCATCCGTTTTCTAGTATTCTAGCCTAAAAAATTAGCATGTTTTTTGAATTTCCCATTTTTTCTTTCAAAAATTGTCAGAAATGCAAATATCCATGTACAACAAAAATAGATACAGATTCTTAAAGGAAATTGAGTGGGCTACAAAAAAGGTTAAACAACTTTTTTTGTAAAGTTACTTTTTCAAAACTTATTTAGTATTAAATTAAAAAAAATCACATTACCGCCTTTTTTTGTGGTTTGGGTCCAATTTGTTTTACTAAATTTGGTTTATTGATATTCTACATGGTTAATTATCAATATATGATGAATATTATAACCAACAAGTACGGAAGTCTAAGTTCGGGTAAACCGAACATTAAAAACCCAGCGATAGTTTTCATATTATTTTCGAAATATTCCATTTCGGAAGTGGGTGTGGTTGGGAAGCGATTTCGTCCAATTACATCAGGTATACTCCAATCACATCAGGTATACTCCAATCACATCAGGTATACTCCCTATATGCTAGTATACCTTGTACCAATTTCATCGTTCTACCGTGATTAGTTTAAAAGTTACGACCAGTCGAATTCTCAAAAATGCCTCCCTTAAAAGTGGGCGGTGCCACGCCTACTTTTAAAAATTTATCAAAATATCATAATAGAATGACTAGGGGGCTCATCTTAACAAACTATATCATTTTAGCCATTTCCGTTACCGAATTATGTCAATTTAGGTGATTTTCGAAGCTTTCGATATCGAAAGTGGGCGTGGTTGAAGGCCGATTTTATCCAATTTTATCAGGCGTACTTACAACGATACTAGTATGCTTTGTGCCAAATTTCATCGTTCTATCTTAATAAGTTTAAAAGTTGTGACCCGTGGAATTTTCAAATATGCCTCTCTTGAAAGTGGGCGGTACACCGCCCACTTTTTAAAATTTAACAGAAAATCATAACACTGTGGTACCAAAACGAACTTTTTTCTGTCCTATGAACCAAATAGACTTTTTCGGAAAGGGGACCAAAAATAAAAATACACGTTTAGCGGCGATTTTCACGTACACGTCAGAATTTTTTTTGTTATGTACAGTGGCTCACAGAACAAACAAAATTTTAAACTTTTTTGGCAGAGTTTCAAGCGAATTTCTGAGTACGCAGTTTTGTAGGCCGCTAAATTTCACGGTACTAATGTGCAAGCTACAAGCAGCTCAAAATTTCCGCTGATTTTTAAGAATTTTTTTCGTCGATCGTGTTGAGCAATTTCTTCTATACAAAAAAAAAAAGTAATTTTGTACGGAAGAAAAAAATCTTGAAATACTTCTAGCTTGCACATTAATCTAATCTTGGCTTGCGTCATAATGACGCTTAACCGCCTAGGCGAACTTTTCTCTCAAATACTCCAAGGGCCATCTCATCTTCTCTGGACTCTGTCCATGATTCCGAGCCGTACATCAGGACTGGTATGATGAGAGACTAATCGCAGTTAATGCGCTCAGCTCCGATCACTTAGCAGTCGAGTTCAAAATGAAACTCGATATTTCATTTAATCAGCCCATACGCTTTGACTACAAGCGTGCCAATTGGTACAGATACAACCGGTTTCTTAAACGAGAATTCAATAGCATGTCTATGGATATAAGTGAAGCTCCAAGCAAAACTAGCATAGATAAAGCAATTTCTTTACAGGTAAGATTTTAGACGCTGTGGGACTCTCTGTTCCTAAAGTAGCCTACAATAAATATCATTCGAATTTGCCTGCATCCATTTTGAACATAATACAATTAAGAAACTCTTATCGAAGAGAATGGGTACGATACCGACAACAATCAGACTTTGAGCTGTTGAAATACTACAACGCTCTGATTAAGAATGAGATTTTTAGATTCAGGAACGAAAAATGGAACAATAGACTTAGCTCCCTTGAAGAAAGGTCAAAGCCCTTCTGGAATATAACCAAGATATTGAAAAAGAAAAGTATTGTATCGAACAACATTACATTATATACAAACGAAGGAAAGGCGGACAATTTTTCTAAAAATTTTCTAGAATATCACACGGTGTCCGAAAACCTCGGTTGTCCATCCCACACCGACAGAGTTAACGGCTTTGTAGCACAATTTGATAGTCAGGTAGTTGACTCCCCTCAATCTTTTTATGTCACACAGAATAACGTATCTACTACTATTTCTTTTCTAAATTCCAAGAAAGCTTCTGGCCTAGATGAAGTCAACAATAGTATGTTGAAACTTCTCCCAGAGAATGCCATTGTATATCTAACCTCTATCTTCAACTGTTGTCTCAAACTCCAATATTTTCCTGACACTTGGAAAGTAGCCACCGTCATTCCAATACATAAAAAAGGTAAGCCTAATAATCTTAAGTCGAGTTATCGGCCCATTAGTCTACTCAGCAGTCTTGGCAAAGTACTAGAGAAGATCTTAAAAGAAAAAATCGGGGAGTTTTTAGAATCCATTGACATCATTCCTCATGAACAGTTTGGATTTCGTAAATTCCATTCAACTGCTCATGCCATCAAACGAGTTTGCGATCGAATTACAATGTGCCTTAGATATATTAGTTGATTATTTCTATACATGGAAAATCAAAATTAACCCTGGAAAAATACAAGCTATCTTCTTCACGAGAAGAAGAAAGCCTTGTTATCTTCCAACTTCAATTCTTCAAGTCAATAATTTCGGGATCACCTGGTCCGACAAAGTGAAATATTTAGGAGTAACGCTTGATACTAAGCTGGTATTAAAAGATCATATACAGAGTGTATTGCAGAAAATTGATTTGAGAATTAAAATGTTATACCCTCTAATAAATAGGAAATCAAAACTTAGCAATGCCAACAAAATTATAATAGCAAAGGTAATTTTCCAATCTATGGTGTTATATGGTTTTCCCATCTGGGGAATCTGCGCTAAACCCCACATACTGAAATTACAAGTGCGTCAAAATAAAATTTTAAAAATGATGTTTAATTTACCATGGCACCACTCCACAAAACGCCTTCGTATTGATTACAACATTGAACTGGTCTCGGGCCAAATACTTAAGATTATTGAAAAATTCAATAGACACTGTCAATATTCAAATAACCCCGTTATAAGCTCACTAGTTGATAACTTAAGCTAAGTATTAATTAAGGTGACTATATATAAACATCAATACAAAAATGTGTATATGTAAATATGTATTTAAAGTTTTTTTGTAATTACTTTTCCTTTAATCTTAACTTTTCATTACCAAACTAAATATATCTAAATATTAAATTGCCTGTTATTGTAAATGTATCTCTTAAGAAAATATGTGATAACTCTGAATTTGAAATATCTTACTTAATAAAAAAAATGAATGAAAAAGCCTTGCAAAAAATTTGCGCTCTAACTTAACCCTTAGGGGTGGCTTTTTTTTCCTTTCCCATACAATGGTAATGAAATTGTATATACAGTAGGGTGATTCAAATAAAAAAAAAATTGTTTTTTTTCGGTCTTAACCCCTGAAACTTTAGGTATTGATGAGAAAATAAAAAAAAAAAAACTAATGGCGGCGATATACAGGTTATCATAACCTCTAACGAGATTTTTAACCGAGCTTCTCTTTCCAACTTGTGGTGTGTTGCCGAACGGCACTTGCAAAGCAAATGAATTTTTTGCTGAGAAGCTTCTCATGGCAGAAATACACCCGGAGAGTTTGCCAAATTACTGCCGAGGGGCGGCCCCGTTTAGAAAAATTATTTTTCTAAATAATTTTTGATGTTACTTTTGCCGGGCATCGAACCGCCACGACTTGGTGTAGAAGGCCGAACACTTAACCGCTACACCACGGCGGCCGGCTGTAATTATTTTAATAGTTAAGATAATCGCACATGGCTTACCATTTTGCTTCAAAGCTTCAACTTTAAGAGTATGTAAAAATATTTTGAAAAAAGTTTCTAAAATTAAAAAAAAATTCACTTTGAAAAAAAAAAATGTAATTTTTCCCCATACAAAATGTATGGGAAAGGGCGAAAAAATAGCCACCCGTAAGGGTTAGTTAGAGCGCAAATTTTTTGCAAGGCTTATTTTCTCATCAATACCTAAAGTTTCAGGGGGTAAGACCGAAAAAAAACATTTTTTTTTAATTTGAATCACCCTACTGTATATACAATTTCATGCAAATATCTCAATTTTTACTCAAGTTATCGTGTACACAGACGGACGGACATGCCTGAATGAACTCCTCTTTTCAAGCTAAGAACTTTCATATAAATATGGAACTCTATATCTATCTCGATTATTTTGTGCCGTTACGTACTACCCTTATGTGAACAAAATTAATATACCCTTGTACTAGTACCAGTACGCAGGGTATAAAAATATACATTTCTCATATACGTTCAAAAATATTTTTGCTTAATATATGCTTCCTCTGCGAAGGTGTAGTTTTACAGTCTTCAAATGGCGCAAAAACAAAAAAAAAACAAAAAGTTTACGGATCTGTGAACGCAATACATGAATTTTCAAGTATTTTGGCGAGCTAATTCCAAATCCGTGATCAGAATTAGCCTAACAGGTCGCAGTTTCTCCAACCTAACAAAACCATCAAAAAATAATATTGGACTTTTTTGCAAGGTTAGGGCCGAACTTCGGGCCCGTTGTTGAATTCAGATATCGAATTCGAACTCAGCAGCCAATTTCCCTTAAGAATATGTATTTAGCCTTATTCGATGTTGATTTTTTTTTCATTTTTTCGTTTCGCAAATTTTCAAACCAAAATCGGGAAATCAAAAAAACTTTGTTTGAGGCTAGAATACTAGAAAACGGCTAGTCTGAGAAAATTTCAGTCTAGGCAGCTTTTGTAGGGAATTCAATTTCCTACAAAAATATGTTCAGGTAAATGGTGTTTTCCAACCATGTTTTGTCGTTTTTATACCAAGTTGTAGGTTAAGTCTGTAATATATAAACTAGCGATGAGAGACCTCTAGACTTTAATTTAAAAATCTGAAAAAATTACAGCCATTTTTTCACTTTTCTTAAAAAGAAAATCAATATAATTTTTGAAAAAAACGAAATTTCTTATTTTTGGCCCAGTCTAGTGTTCACGCTCAAAAAGATGTGGATATAGGACTTAACCGAAATTAACGTGCGTGCGTTTGTAGCTTTGCCAGTGTACAAACGTCAAATCAAAATGTCACTAGAGCACCCGCCGAATATATGAAAAAGACCAACATATCTGTATGTTCGCTCCCCGCGCATTTTCGGATAGCTTGAGCAAAAAAAATAAGATCTGCATTTAAAAAAGTTACCCCTAATCCCACGCCCCCGGGACCTAAAGGTCAAAAATGGGGGAAAAAAAGATACAAACAGAAAACTAGTTCTAACTCTTTATTATGTGGTCCTATGCAAAAAATGCATATAAGCAATATGCTTCATAATTAATCAGGGAATATTTCTTGGGCAACAACTTTTTACCACTGATGCACTTTGTTGCATTTTTGTGCAATTGAATGCAAAATTTTGTGAAAAGCATTTGTTTGAAGCGCTTTTTTGGTATTTCTAAGAACGTGAATTATATGAGCTTGGTAACGTTGAATGAAGAATTGAATGCACTTTAACCCATGCTAAAAATTTTTAAAAAATATTTATTTTTGTAGTTCGGAAAATCAAAAGAATAAAGTTTTTTTTGTTATATTATGGTAAAAAACAGTAGAATTGATAGTGTGGCTGGAAGTAACTTGGGAAGTTTGAACATTTTATATGTATTTTATATAATTTGGAGATTCGTGAATATTTTTGGATTAACACTTTTGACCACTGATGCACTTTATTGCATTTAATGCAGTTGAGTTCAAATTTGATAGGAATAAGTTTTTAAATCTTTTTTTTTTTTATAACCTACTATTATTTATACCATAATTATATGATGATAACGATTTTTAAAATGCCATAAACCCCCACAGAACTTTACAATAAAGGTATTTTTATTATCATGGGTTAGGGGTAAATAGTTGCATAGCTAAATTTTTAGGGAACTGCATCGATAATACTGAAAAAACTTAAAAATTGTATCACGAAAAAACAGGAAAATGTCCCAGGAGTCACACCCTTTAACCTTTGTAAAAAGTTTCTAAAAGCTAATACTGATCTTATTTTTAAAGAATATGATACTATGTAGTAGGTACTTTCGATCATATACAAATTGTAGTTCAAAGTTGAACTGTAAAGCTAAAATTCGTTTTCGTGCTCACAAAGGTGCAACAAAGGGATTTTTCGGTTTCCCAGGAGTCACACTCACTTACTGAGTAGTTATAAAGCTATTTGTTGTTATTTCGCCAATTCTTTTAATGCATTTTTGTATTGGATATTTATCCATGTCGATATATATGTATATTTCATAGCAATTGAAATCCCAATGTCAGTTTATTAAGTCAAAGTTGACTAAGCTCTCGAGTCAAATGTCCCAGGAGTCACGATGGAATGTCCCACATACATCATTCAAAATTTAAAAAAAACTAAAATTTTAATTAGAATTTATTTTTTCTGTTACTCATATGTATGTATATTTCCAATTCAATTCAATCCTTGGTAGCAGGATTTAGTTAAAATTAAAATAGTGAAAACTGCAAACAAAAAACTTAAATAAAAGTAATGTTGCAAGTTATCAGTTAGTTAAGTTTTGCAACTAGGGTCTGGCAGAAATTTTGGGATAGTTGTTGTTCAAATATTCTAGGAATTGCAAGTTGGAGTATTGTTTCAATGGCAAAGCCTTATAATAATTTTCCATCGTATGGAGGATGAACTGTTTTGTTGCTCCTGATGCGTCAAAACTGCATTGAACCGTGTTATAAGTAAGACCCCTCTTTCGGCAATGTCATTTACAACCAGTGTTATAAGTAAGACCCCTCAATGAGACAATGTCATTTACAACCAATAGTTTTGTAATAATTTTTTTGGCCGAAAGGTAGTTCAAATTTTGTTCCCAAATAGCTGATCTTCTAATAAAAATGTTGGACTGATACCAGTAATTTTCTCGTTTAAAATTGTTTCGAAAAAGAAGTATGTATTGTTGGTGACAATAAAAAAATAACAAAGTAATTTTTTCATATTTGCGAATACAGTGTTAACCTTGTACAAAGCTAAAAGCAAGATTGTTCTGTATTGTATTTTTTACACTTTGTTTACAATTCGGAACTGATACATTTTTTGCTGCGATATTTAAAAAAAATTGGCTAAAATGGGTTAAAATGTATAAATTTTTTTATTTAATGACTGCTGAAGCATTATATAATTATGGTAATATCAGGTTATAAAAAAAAAGATTTAAAAAATGATTCCTATAAAATTTGAACTCAACTGCATTAAAATGCAATAAAGTGCATCAGTAGTCAAAAGTTTTAATCCAAAAATATTCACGAACCTCCAAATTATATAAAATACATTTAAAATGTTCGAACTCCCAAGGTCCTTCCAGCCACACTATCAATTCTACTGTTTTTTACCATAATATAACAAAAAAAATTTATTCTTTTGATCTTCCCAACTACAAAAATAAATATTTAAAAAATTTGTTTAGCATGGGTTAAAGTGCATTCAATTCTTCATTCAACGTTACCAAGCTCATATAATTCACGTTCTTAGAAATACCAAAAAAAGCGCTTCAAAAAAATGCTTTTCAAAAAATTTTGCATTCAATTGCACAAAAGTGCATCAGTGGTAAAAAGTTGTTACCCAAGAAATATTCCCTGATTAATTTTGAAGCATATTGCTTACATGCATTTTTTTACATAGGACCAAATAATAAAGAGTTAGAACTAGTTTTCTTTTAGTATCTTTTTTTACCCCATTTTTGACCACTAGAGGTAACTTTTTTTATGCAGATCTTATTTTTTTTCCTCAAGCTATCCGAAAATGCGCGGGGAGCGAATAAATTCGTACTTTTGGTTTTGCGGGTGGTCTAATGTCACGCACAACGAAAATTGGAATTCAAGTAAGGTTTTTACGCTGTGCGTTCAATTTCGGTTGCTCTCATACAAGAGGTATGTACATGATATAAATTTTGGCAGATAACTAACGGCGCGCGTTTATATTAGGTTAGGCTTCTCCCCAAAGTTTTCGTACTACTTAGCTATGATCGGTAGTATCAATATTGAACAGCTGTTTTATGTACTCCACTCATCCACTAGCACAAGGAATTCCTGGTGTGTGCTATGTACTACTATGCTAAAATCAATTACCTGCTTAAAAATTAATGTTGCGCAATGTTTTAGAACCGTGTATGTTAAAACTCTCATTCGGTAAAATTTGTATTTGCGCATGGATTTTGTGTTATCTAGTTGAGAAAAAAACCGGCGTACAATCAACGATATTCGCCATCAGTGTTTAAAATATGCTCGAGATAGGTATGCTTGTTGTAAGAAGCGACCAAAATTCATAAAAGGTAAAGACGTTCAAATTGATGGCGGTAGTACCGGAGCGTAACGTTCATAACTATGACTATCACTGTAGACAACACACCCCAAAAGAGTTGCAAAAAGGACAAAAAGTAGCTATTTTAGTCCGGTCAAATTAAACATTTGAAATAACAAAAATTCCGACAGAGCCCAATTTTTGCAGAGTTTACCCTCACTACAAAAACTGGGGTCTAAGAAAAATAAAAAAAAAGTTACAATTAAGAAAAAATCTCACACCATGACTGTAGTCGGCGGCAGCGGCGGCGTTGATCGGCGCCGTATACCTCTAATTAATACATATATAAAAAATAAATTGTTGGTCATTTTTTATGTGCAAGTAAGCGTCCTATCTAAAGTTAAAGGACTAAAGTTGATCGGCTCTCTCTTACTACAAGCAAAACCGCGAAATGAATTTAGAACAAAACTGTAGTTAGACGCTAGCCAGCAGCATAATGCACGCTTGTCCAAATTCGTTTGAATTCTACTGAAATGTTTGAAAGCCGGCCAAGTGGCAGCCTTACGTTGCACCGGGAGTCCTACTATTACAAATTTTTTAAGAATTTCCCAGTGAACACTATGTTTTAGAAACATACAGTGTTTTTCATAACATTTTAATCAATTACCACAAAAACCTGCGTATTTAAACCTCTATAAAGGCAATCTTCCAACAAAGGCCGCCATTCTTTCCATCGTTGCACCAATTAGAGACGCAAGGAATCACATATGTGGCCTCCCTCTTTCTCTGCTTGCACCTGCGGGTGCAAATAAGAATACCTTCTAAAGGCTAACACGTACATAGGGGAGACTGGGGTACCTTCGGCACTTTTTTTTAACCTCCATATCTCAGAAAATATTCAACGAATGGCAACTTATATAACCTTAAACTAATCTCTCATTATTTAAAAATAAGATGATGTGAAGCCATTTCTTGAAATTTAAGCGGAGACTAATTTATTTTAAGTTATATGAAAAAAGTCAAATTTGCTGAATGTGCCCCATGCCGGGGTAGCTCCGGCAATTGCTGGGGTACCTTCGTCGGCCATGTTGTGGAGTATAGTTATCAAGTAAAAAGTCGTTTTTAAATGGTATCTGGTTTTATTTCATATAAACCATTTTTAAATACCTAGATAAATATATAAACAAGAAAAAAGTTTACTTAAGACTATGCGGGCTACATTCGGCGATCCTGTATTTCTGTCCGGGGCACATTCGGCATGAATATATGTTCGCCGAATGTGCCCCAACAAAAATTGCTGATTCTACCCCGAAGCATCACTTTTCACTTTCCCTATTTTTTTCAACGGTTGACTTTTTTCATCCCTAAATAACACTTTTTCTTAAAAGTAACATTCTTACCATTCCGTTTTATTGAATTTTGTAAAAAAAAACGCACAACAAAAACCTCAACACTTTTTCACTTACCAAACGAAAACACCATCAACATTCCCGAAAACACAAAAACACGTGTAATTTTGTAGAATGCTAAAAGAGAGTGGTGAGACATCAAATCGATAATTCTCACTAATGGTGGGTATGTTTTCGCTACCTAATGGCCATGTCAGATAATTATAATTCTTTCATACGGAAAACGCAATTGCCGAATGTACCCCAAAGCCGGAGGTACCCCAGTCTCCCCTATATAAATTTTCATTGACAGCTTAGATAGGCTTAACAGCTACACTTCACCTAACTGATAGCGGTCCAGCAGAAAAAGTAACATTTAATAGAAACCGGTACCAAATTACCATCAGTAAAAAGATGTACCACTTTAGGTACTAAAGTACCAACTTCGGCAACCGTGAGCCCAATATAATTTTTTATAATATTTTAATTGAAGCTTTTCGGCCGGGTTTTTTTTCTTTCTTAATAAAACTACTTTTTATTTGATCATCCTACGCCTTTCGACGCTTTTTTTTTTCTTCATGAGGGATTTTTTATTTATCTGTTTGTTAAAAAACGAAAAACAAGTACATTATAATTGATGTTTTTAACCTTACATTAGAATTTAAGAAATTTAACTTACAATTTTTTGTACATTAACAACTAATTATTTGTTGAACTCTGCCTCAGAGAAAACAATTATTCTGTATACGACAACAAATACCCTCAGCAAAAACGAGACAAAATCTCAAAGTTGTAGTTAAGTTTTTGAAAGGGGGGTTATGGAATATTTCTACAATTGGCAATTAAATGCATTTATTTGGTATTTCTTCTATTACTTGCAACGTTGGCCATCGTTAGTTATTTCTTCTGAAAAAATATGATTTTATTGCCTTGTTTTTGAAGAGTATAAGTTGAAATACTGTTAGCCAGTAAAAATATGAAATACAGTAAAACCCGCTTAAGTACCTTCATTCGGGTACTAAAGGGAACATATGAAAAATTATATATGAAATGTGAACTTGTGATTTTTAGCCCTTTGCTAGGCATTTATCTATTTTAACTTGGACAACTAGCGATTCTCGATAAATTAGTGGTGTAAATCAAATCATATATCGATTTTATAGGGCTACCATTGAGCTCCAAAATATGTAAGTACCAAGTAGGTACTTAAGAGGGGAAAATTATATGAGAAATGGATATTAGTGCACGAAGTAAATTGTCATACAATTTTTAAGACTTTTTTCAAGCATCCTTTACATAGTCTGAAAGCTGAAGCGTCCAACTTTCCACCAAAAAAACCGCGTGCAATTATTATAACTATTAAACTAGCTACATGTATTTAATTATACTAGGATCGCCCGTGGTCGAAATTCGACCTACTTAAATTTTCTTCATACCTTCTTAATATACATATCTCCCGTACACAAAAAAACCAAGTAAGTGACTCCCCCGTCACAAATGCAAATTTGGATTGAGTGATACCATACAAACAATCTTCACATTAGGGTGGTGCAACAAAGTGGTACAACAGAATAGCTGAGTTGCTCTAGGAGGGCTTTAACGACAAAACATTTGGATATATCTTCAAAAGATTTATATGCACATAAACCCGTTATGAGCTTATAATATTTCGATATATGGAAACTTTTTTATCGGAACTTTTTTATCGTAACCTTGTGGAATTTTACTTTAAAAAAACCATATATAAACTTTTTAATTGACAAAAAACTAAATATAGAAATCCAGAAGTGCTCTGCAAAAAACCTTGGATTATGTGAACTATGTGATTATGTGAATGATGATGGCGTGAAGATGGCGAGGATGCAATGATATTTATATGACTTGGTACATTTTTTTTTTGCACAAAAATGAAGGCAAGTGTTAGCTGCCTGGATCGCTGTATATTTATGTACGTTCATGTGAGAGTAATGAGCGCGGAAAGGGGTGGGAATGGTTTTCGAAGCGCAGAGTTTTCGCGGGAGAGTGTTTGTGCAATTTGCAAGGTACCGTTTTGCTTCCTTACTTCACGCATATATATATATTAGAGCGTATCACAAAAGTCGGCCGTACCTCCCCTCATATGAAGTGTTTTTGAAAATCATTTAAACAAAATTTTATTTTTTTTTTCTGGCAACCCTAGATGTCGCCCAATTGTATTTTCCTTCACATCTTCGGCACTTATTGTCGGATTTTAATGTGTGATACCACACCGTACCTCCCCTCATATGAAGTGTTTTTGAAAAACATTTAAAAAAAGTTGTATTTTTTTTCTGGCAACCCTAGAAGTCGCCCAATTGCATTTTTCTTCATATCTTCGGCATTTTTTGTCGGATTTTAAAGTGTGGTACCACAACCGAAACAAATAAACTTTCTTGAAAAAAAACCTCTTTGAGACGATAAAATTGATGTGTCAAACTTTAAAATCCGACGACAAATGCCAAAGATTTTAGGAAAAATGTAATTGGGCGACATCTAGGGTTGCCACAAAAAAAAAAATTTTTTTTAATGTTTTTCAAAAACACTTCGTATGAGGGGAGGTACGGCCGACTTTTTTTTTGTTTGTAAGCCCGAGACGCTCTAATATATATGATATTTGCGATTTTAAACATTTAATTTGAGTAATACCATGCAAAGAATTCACACATTAGGGTGGTGTAGTATATTTCGACGTGCCATACGAAAACTAACACTTTTCAAATTTCTTACGAAAACTAACACTTTTTAAATTCTGTAAGAAGACTAACACTTTTATTTTGTGTCTCACGAAAACTAACACTTTCAAGTTGTTTCTGACGAAAACTAACACTTTTATTTTGTGTCTGACGAAAACTACCACATTTGGCTAGTACATTTTCTTCAGAGAAAACATGAAAGTGTTACTTTTCGTTAGACACAAAATAAAAGTGTTAGTTTTCGTCAGACACAACTTGAAAGTGTTAGTTTTCGTCAGAAACAAAATAAAAGTGTTAGTTTTCTTCAGACACAAAATTTTAGTGTTAGTTTTCGTATGGCACGTCGATTTAAATATTTTTTCATTTAAACAAATTTTTTTAAAGCTATTTTTTGAAAATTGCAATCCTGGTGTTGCGATCAAAATTTTTAATTCTATATAAATAACTTCACTTTTTAGTTTGACAAACACATTTTGTGCTTAAAAAATATACTTTTCCAATATTTTATTCCTCTACAAAATTCATAAGTAAAAAAACTATTTAAAAATCGAAAAAGCTTAGCACATCAAATTATCAAAGTAGAAAATGTGTTTTCATACAAAAAAGTGGAGTTACTTATGTAAAAATGTACATTAGTAAAAGTTCGTATGTTATTTCCCTGCAAAAAATGCGATGAGTCCGGGATCAATCGCAGAGGAACAGAAGACTACTACTTTTTTAGTCTCTTTTAGATGGAATAAATTGGCCACATTTGTTCGAGCATGTCCTATGAAGAGACTTATTGTACCCTTTTTATACCATAAATGTATACTGCTTGCAGGACACCAGACTTCTATTCTCGGTGGAGGCAAAAATTTAATTTTTTTTTTTTTAATTTTTCGTTTTTATTTTATTTTTTAAGCAAGGAAAATTAAAAAAAAATCAGAGTTCTGTCAATTGAGGTGTCTAAATGACGCCAGCAACTACTTTGCCAGCGTCTAAATACAGCTTTGTTCTAAATGAGAAAATTAGGGATATTTTTCTTGCCAATCTTCAACTGTATGAAAAATATATTTTCTGCTTAGAAAATATACTTTTCCAATATTTAACCCCCTAAAAATTACATAAATGAATTAAACTTTTAAAAAATCGAGAAAGGCTTAGAACATCAAATAATCAAAGTAAAAATTTGTTTTTCGTAAAAAAAAGTAGAATCTTTGACAGGGTAGCTGGTTGAAAATCAGCTGACGAAAATTTTGTTTGACAGATAAATTTGGTGAAATAAATTGGATTTTGCAATAACAATTAAATATGGTTGATAAGCGGCTGGCAGAAATCCTTGGGCTGAACCCTCCCAGAGGGTGCCGGCTGGTAATAGACACTACAGAAATCCCTATGCAGGGGAGTGCTAGCTAAGTTCAGAAATCAGTGCCATTGGTGCCTTAGCTCTTTAATAGCTCTGGCATATGGAAATGTTTCTTAAACGTGGCCCCAAGGTGGGAACCGGGCCACACCCAGATGAATTGTTGCCCGGGTCGAATGGGCCAGCCCTTAAGAGACAGCGGTCGTTAGTAAACGCCTCGAGCGTTCCTAAAAGGCATAGGCCCATAACCTCTGCCCCTCCCCTACCTGCCCAAACAAAACCGTTCAACGAGGTTGCCAGGGGCAACATCACGCTGGCAGTTTTGAACCGCGGCCATCCGGATGGAAACATTACCCCGGACAATTGGAAGGATGTCCTGAACGGCAGTTCAAGGACATAATGGACAAGAACGCGGGTGCTGCTCCCATAATCCGCGATGCCGGCTGGTATCAGGGCAGGATTAAATTAGTTTCCTGCGCAGACGAGCGCTCTTGCCGTCTGTACACACTCGCCATAGCTTCGGTGGGGGAGCTGTGGCCCGGGGCATAGCTGCTAAGTTTAGAAGAAATTCCAAACAGACCGAGAGCTTGGGCCTAGGTCCCAGACGAGCTGGCGGAGCCTGGCGAGATTTTGGGCACCATCGCGCAAAGCAACCCGGGACTACCTTCAAGCGATTGGAGGATAGTCCCCGTGGGCGAGACAAGGGAGAAGCAACGCTATGTCGGTTTCGTCATTAGCGAGGCGTCCCTCCCTTGGCTTGCTAAATGTGATGGAGTGTTAAGCTGAGGCTTCTACTTCATCACGTTGAAAGTCAAGCGGGATGGTACCCAGAGAGAGGAGCCGGAGGATATGGAGACGAAGCCCGAGCTTCAGAGTGATGTGATGGCAGGAAACACCTTGAGTGCACCTGTTACGCCTGACTCTGAGGCAGCAGCAACCTCCATCGAGTTGGCTCCGATGAATTTGGAGGAGGTGGGCAGCGCCTCGAGTGTACCCACCTCCACCGCAGCAATTCTCACTCAGGAGGTGGGCAGCGCCTCGAGTGTACCCACCTCCAACGCAGCAAATCTCACGACCCCATGCAACACCTCGAGTGTACATGAGGTCGATATCGAAATGGCACGTAGTGCTCCAGAGTCCGAGAGTGATACACTCTCGGTATCTGAGCTGGCAGGGCAGTTTTCTACCAGCATGGACGAACACCTCCTCCTGGAATCCGACCAGTCAGATGTTGGCTTCGACGATACAATCGTTGAGGTGGCACCGGGCGGGACGGAGCAGGGGGAGATGGACGTCGATGCTGAGTTTTCAGAACGGTCCTAATGGTCCGGGTACTGCAAATTAACCTGCATAGCTCTAAGGCAGCCTCCGCTGCTCTAATCTTACGTCTCTGCAAAACATCGGAGGCAGTCGTTCTAGTCCAAGAGCCATGGGTCGTCGGTACCAGGGTCTGTGGGCTGAATACCGACGAGTACCAGCTGGTGACGCCACCTGCAAAAGGTAGACTCAGATCATGTATTGTTATCAGAAAAACTCTTTCTTATTTTCTACTATCTCCTTTCAGCGATGATGAATTCACCTGTATCAGCCTCGAGCTGCAGGACTATACCCTCTGGCTGATGTCCGCATTCTTTGCGCACGATCGCCCCATCTCTGCACAGGATAGGCTCAGTAAGGCGGTAAAGGAGGCCCAACTCAAGGGGCTTCCGATACTCATTGGAGCCGACGCCAATGCGCACCACCTCGCATGGGGCTCAACCGACACAAATACAAGGGGTGAGTCTCTTTTTGATTTATCATAGATAACAACCTCTGTATCTGCAACTCTGGGGACAAGCCAACTTTTGTCACCTCGAATAGGAGGGAAGTTCTAGACATTACTCTGTTTCAGAACCTTTCTCTGACTTAGTTAAGGAATGGAAAGTTTCCGATGATAACTCCTACTCTGACCATATGTACGTAACTTTTAATCTGCTTTTGCGACCTCCGCCTATGGCGGTTTACTGGAACAGGAGACGTACGGACTGGGACCTTTACAAAGTGGTCCTCTACCCTCCAAGAAAACACTTCTCACGGTAGGTCTTGCCTACCGATAAGATCTGATGATGCGCCTCTCTCAGACATAACGTTTGCTTCTCTCGGTGAGCTAGACTCACCCTCTAAGATAGACGAAGCAGTTGATCTTGTCACAAATTCTTGTCACGGTGCCTTCATAGCAGCCTGCCCGGAGATTAAAAAAAGGGGTACAAAGAAACCGTACTGGTGGACCCCTGACATCTCCGAGCATAGGAAGAACAGCAGAAAGCTCTTTAATCAGGCAAAACAGACAGGGATCTGGTCCCCCTATAGGGACGCCTTAAATTCTTTTAAGAAGTGAACCAGGAGAGCCAAAAGGGAATCCTGGAAAAACTTCACAAGCAATATTGAGGAAGTCTCGGGGGCAAATCGCCTACGTAAGGTCCTCTCCAAAAACCCTACTCCTCTCAGCTGTATTCGTACAGCACCTCTCAACCATACCTACCCTCGAACTCGCAATCTGACCCAAGGCTGTCGCGGCCCTTGGACCACATAGTCAACAAAAAGAGATGGTATATTCCCCGCCGAACTACAAGCGGCGAGCGATCTTATAAGTCCGCTGCTAACTCAAATCTACAAGGCATGCCTCATCCTCAATAACCCAATGGATCTCAGACCTATAAGTCTGACCTCTTTCCTCCTAAAAATTCTTGAAAGACGTCAAATCCAGGACTAATCTCCAGGACTAATCTCCAACAGCCAGCATGCTTACTCCAAAGGCAAGTCCGTAGAGACGGCTCTACACGCTATCACCTCTGGGATAGAGAAGGGACTTGCTTTCAAGGAGTTTACGCTCGGCATTTTTCTTGACATAGAAGGGGCTTTTAACAACGTTCTTCCAACAGAGGTAACGAACTCCCTGCGTTTGCTGGGAGTGGAGGAGCCTCTGGTGGAGTTCGTTGAACTCCTTCTCCAAAGAAGAACCATTATTGCCGAAATGGGCAATTCTTCACTTACAAGAGGCCAACAGAGGAACCCCCCAAGTGGGTGTTCTCTCTCCTCTACTTTGGAACCTGACGGTGAACACTCTTTTATCTAGACTAAAGCACACCGGCTGCCAGGTCATTGCCTATTCAGACGACATAGCCCTGACGGCTACTGGCAAGCATCCGTCGGTGCTTAGCGAACTTTTGCAAAATGCGCAAAAACCTGGCCTGAGGAATGTGGACTAAGCATCAGCAGTGAAAAAACTGAGATGGTGCTCTTCACCCGCAGACGCAATATACCAGATTTCACCACCCCATCGCTGAATGGGAGGGTGATCAAACTCTCTACCGAGGTTAAATACCTTGGCGTAATTCTTGACAAAAGGCTGGACTGGAGGCGTAATATGGAGGAACCCTCCAGGAAAGCCACAATGGCGCTCTACGCCTGTAGGTCGGCAATCGGAAAAAGTGGGGTCTTCAGCCCCACATTGTCCACTGGATCTATACGGCAGTGGTGCGACCTATACTTTTCTACGCTGTCACCATATTGTGGCCGGCTCTCGAGATCGAATCTAACAAAACCAAAGCCACAAAGGTACAACGGATGGCAGCAATGCTTATTAGCGGTGCCCTCCCCTCCACTCCCACCAAGGCTCTTGAAACCATACTGTTTCTTCTTCCCACGGACCTGTATGGGAAATTTACTGCCAGTTGCAACGCAGCTAGGCTCAACGCACTAGAAACCTGGAGGGAAGCAGGTTTGGGAATACCCAAATCCTAAAGCAACTCCCCAACTCTTACTTAAAGCTGGACCACGCAATACCACTGCCTTGCTGGGATAACAAGTTCGAAACGTGGATCCCAGAGAGGAGCGAGTGGAAAAATTGCGTGGAACCGGGAAGTCAAGAAATCTCCGTTTTCACGGACGGCTCTAAACTAGACAACAAAGTTGGCAGTGGAATCTTCTCAAGTAAGCTCGACATTAATATGAGCTTACGCCTTCCAGACCACTGCAGTGTCTTTCAGGCTGAGCTTATAGCTATCTGGGAAGCTGCTCGCTATCTGACTAACCTGCCAGTGACTAACTCTATCTCCATCTCTTCCGACAGCCAAGCTACCATAAAATCCCTGCAAAGTTGTAAGACGTCGTCACTAGTGGCGATTAAGTGCAGGGAGGCTCTAAATAAGCTAGCCGATAAGTGCAGCCTGAGTATAATATGGGTCCCAGGCCGTAGTTTTGTATCGGGTAACTGCGCTGCCGATGAGCTAGCAAGGAAGGGCACCTGTCTACATACAATCACCTCCGGCAGCTGGGTGAGCCCCCCTTCAATACATGCCAGCACTGGCTGCGTTCCCGGTTCATAGAACAAGCCGACGCAAGATGGGCCATGGAGCCGACTTGCAGAACATCCAGGCAAATTTAGCCCAAACTTAACGAAGAAAGGTCGCAATCGGTAATTCATCTGAATCGCCTATTCATTAGCCCACTAGTGGGCCTTCTTACAGGACACTGTCTTATGGGAACCCATGGCGCTCTCATGGGCCTGTATACAAATGACTTCTGCCGCAGCTGCAGGGACGAGGAGGAGATAGAAAGTGTAGAACACTTTATATGCTACTGTCCCGCTCTGTCGAAAACCGATGTCTACGCAAACAATCCTTTGGATGCCTCGCGGAGCTAGAATCTGCAAATATAGATGATATTGTGCGCTACATCAGACAAACGCGCTGGTTTAGCTTCATGGGTGTATGAACTCCGGCCCTAAACACATGGAATCTTGGGGGATCCGTCTATCTGTCATCTCCATATAGAGTGGCAACGTATACGTTGTAATTTGTATGGGGGTGACGGGCGGACGGATCCTTTCAAGGTATTTATGTGTTTTGGGGCCTCCTGCCTCGACCCGTCCCAGCGGAGCGGTCGTATCTCGGAAGGTTTCTTACAAAACTTTGTGGGGGATGCGACCGTTCTGTTGGGTTAGGTCGATGTACAGAAAGGGAAATCAGGGCTCTTTTCGTGGTATCACAACGGACCAAACTAAGGCCCACGTGAGCCTCCGCCTGGACTGAGGAGGCAGCCACTTTAACATAACATAACATATGGTTGATAAGCGAAACCTAATTATTCATGCACATAGCGTAGCAAACGGGCAGTGTTTTTTGTTCGTTTTATCGATATAGCAGGTTCATGTAGAACGGGTACACTTTTATCACACTTTTACAGTATTCTGTGCAAGGGTGTAAACATGTTCAACGTGCAAGTGTACATTTTTTTCGATGAAACGAAATCAGCATTAGTGTCATGTAAAATTATTCTTTAGTTAAAGTCCGTACGTTATATAAATTTCTATCTTAACGTTGCGGAATTTTGCTTATAAAATCATATCGTTAAAAAAATTAACTTTACCAATAGTTAAAAAAGTTAAATATATAAAGTGAAGCCGGATTTCTTAGCTTACAAATGATGTTTAGATGCCGAGGAGGATATGATTTGGAACATTTTGTTGCTTTTTTTTGGCACAAAAATAAAAGCAAGTGGCAGGTGCTGGATCATTGCATAGATATGTACGTGTGTGTGTGCGGAAAGTGGAGATAACAAAATAGCTGGAGAGTTTGTAGCATAGTAGCGCAACTCACAGCTGATCGCAAAAAACACACTAATACACACGCACAGCATATTCCCCATAAGCAGAGAAAAATATTTTCTCAAACCTTTGGCAAATAATGAGGGTAAAATTTTAGAATAATGTACCACGATTTGGACAAAATTTATTTTAGGAAACGATAGATGGGGTCGTATGTACAAAAAATGTAAAGGTAGAAACTGTCGGACATTTATATTATAATTTTTATATTTCATTGTACCTCAAGTTAATACTCATTTCGCAAAAATGTTTCTGCTACTGGTAGTTTATCATTAATCGAAAAATTATTATTCTAAAACACGGCGCTTAGCTAGACTAAACTACAATACGTATATAAACGAAATGTATATCAGATGAAATCTTATCATGAGCATGTTTGCAAAAAATTATAACAATTCCAATAGGTTAATTTGTTCATGAGAAATTAGCTTTTAAAGTTTGTACCCAAGCTCTTTATATGGTACTATTAACATGCTTTGTAAATGCATATACATACATATGTACATACAATGCTCGCATGGATTTCAGTCGAAATAGACAAACATTGAAAAAAATGTAAATATGTATGTATATAAGTTGCCAAACTATAGTAGGGATAAACAATGACTTGTAGACCTCTTTTTTGTTCAATAATAAATGAAGGGCTTAGAACCAAAAGGATCTAAGTGACATTTTTTTTTTTTAATTGAGTTATACCCATATTTGTATAGTTAAATATAGTGTATATTTGTTGACAATGAGATCCAAGCCATTTTGGACATTTTAGTGCCATATATTTCAAAGGCCAAAAATGTACTAAATTTTATTGCATTATTGATTGGAGCCAAAAGGATCTAAGCGCTCTCCTCCAAGCAATAAAATTCAATTGCTCGGACAAAAGAACATGTAGAATTTTTTCGAGTGTGCAGTTTTGTAGCCCGTTTAATTTTAGTATAATAAAGTGCTAAGCTTAAGTTCGTAGGAAGTCTCGCTGATTTTTGGCAATTTCTTTTTCTGAATCCAAGAGTACTTAGATCCTTTTGGCTCCAAAAATTGTTGCAATAAAATTTATTACGTTGATTGCTCGGCCAAAAGTACATGTAGAATTTTTTCGAGTATACAGTTTTGTAGCCCGTTTAATTTTAGTATAATAAAGTGCTAAGCTTAAGTTCGTAGGAAGTCTCGCCGATTTTTGGCAATTTTTTTTCTGGTTCCAAGCGTACTTAGACCCTTTTGGCTCCAAAAATTGTTGCAATAAAATTTAATACGTTGATTGCTCGGACAAAAGAACATGTAGAATTTTTTCGAGTGTGCAGTTTTGTAGCCCGTTTAATTTTAGTATAATAAAGTGCTAAGCTTAAGTTCGAAGGAAGTCTCGCTGATTTTTGGCAATTTCTTTTTCTGGATCCAAGACTACTTAGATCCTTTTGGCTCTAAAAATTGTTGCAATAAAATTTAGTACGTTGATTGCTCGGCCAAAAGTACATGTAGAATTTTTTCGAGTATACAGTTTTGTAGCCCGTTTAATTTTAGTATAATAAAGTGCTAAGCTTAAGTTCGTAGGAAGTCTCGCTGATTTTTGGCAATTTCTTTTTCTGGATCCAAGAGTACTTAGATCCTTTTGGCTCCAAAAATTGTTGCAATAAAATTTATTACGTTGATTGCTCGGCCAAAAGTACATGTAGAATTTTTTCGAGTATACAGTTTTGTAGCCCGTTTAATTTTAGTATAATAAAGTGCTAAGCTTAAGTTCGTAGGAAGTCTCGCCGATTTTTGGCAATTTTTTTTCTGGTTCCAAGCGTACTTAGACCCTTTTGGCTCCAAAAATTGTTGCAATAAAATTTAATACGTTGATTGCTCGGCCAAAAGTAAATGTAGAATTTTTTCGAGTATACAGTATTGTATCCCGTTTAATTTTAGTATAATAAAGTGCTAAGCTTAAGTTCGTAGGAAGTCTCGCCGATTTTTGGCAATTTTTTTTCTTGTGCCAAGCGTACTTAGACCCTTTTGGCTCCAAAATTGTTACAATAAAATTTAGTACGTTGATTGCTCGTCCAAAAGTAAATGTAGAATTTTTTCGAGTATGCAGTTTTCTAGCCCGTTTAATTTTAGTATAATAAAGTGCTAAGCTTAAGTTCGTAGAATGTATCGCTGATTTTTGGCAATTTTTTTTTTAAATACTGTCGTGTTCTGCATTTTCATCTTCCTTCTGAGTTTGACTTTTTTTTTTTTTGGGAATTTTTGATGTTTGTCCCATGGGGAATATTCATATAAAAATCGTGGTGGACAGGTGGAATATACGGAAGAAGCTGGGTCAAGTTTTCCCATTTTAAGTATGGAATCTTCAACGGAGTTGGGTGTAGCTTGGATCCAGAAAAAAAATTGGCAAAAATCGGCGAGACTTCCTACGAACTTAAGCTTAGCACTTTATTATACTAAAATTAAAGGGGCTACAAAACTGCATACTCGAAAGAATTCTACATGTTCTTTTGGCCGAGCAATCAACGTTCGAAATTTTTGGAAATTAAAAGTTATTATTTTTGGAAATTAAAAGTAATTTTTCATCTGCAGTAAACACCCTTTGAATTAGTTGACTAACCTGCATTCATTTAGACAGGAATCATTTCAAACGCATTTAGCCAATACAATAAATTTACTTTAACCTTAATTAGCTCAAAACAACGTCGATGTTACTTAGATCCTTTTGGTTCTAAGCCCTTCAAATAAACTAAGCATAATTTTCAAAATTTTTTTTGGCGAGACAGCAGAATTAGTCCATACTAAGGGCCGCTTGCATAAAAGCCGATAACGACTAATCGGAGTTTAATTGACGTATTTTGTATTGTTAGCTGTCAAGTTAATCACCGATTAGTCGTTATCGGCTTATATGCAAGTGGCCCTAAGTTCCAATACAACTTTTATAGGGATCTATCTCTAAATACTACTGCTTTACATTCTTTGCAGGAATTTTAATATTTTTCTTTTAAACAAATTTTTTTAAAGCTATTTTTTGAAAATTACAATTCTGGTGTTGCGATCAAAATTTTTAATTCTGTATAACTAACTTCACTTTTTAGTATGCAAAATACATTTTCTGCCTAGAAAATATACTTTTCCAATATTTATTCCTCTAAAAATTTCATAAATAAAAAAATATTTTAAAATCGAAAACGCTTGGCACATCAAATTATCAAAGTAGATAATGTGTTTTCATACAAAATAGTGGAGTTACTTATGTAAAAAGGCACATTAGTAAAAGTTCGAATGGTATTCCCCTGCAAAAAATGCGATTAGTCCGGGATCAATCGCAGAGGAACAGTAGACTACTACTTTTTTAGTCTCTTTTAGATGGAATAAATTGGTCACATTTGTTCGAGCATGTCCCATGAAGAGACTAATTGTACCCTCTTTATACCAGAATGGGTATAACTGTATACTACTTGCAGGACACCTGACTTCGATTCTCGGTGGAGGCAAAAATCGAAAATTGTTTTTTTTTTAATTTTTCGTTTTTATTTTATTTTTCAAGCAAGGAAAATTAAAAAAAAAGTCAGAGTTCTGTCAATTTAGGTGTCTAAATGACGCCAGCAGCTACTTATACTTGCCAGCGTCTAATTACAGCTTTGTTCTAAATGAGACAATTGGGGATATTTTCTGGGCAATCTTCAACTGTATGAAAAATATATTATCTGCTTAGAAAATATACTTTTCCAATATTTAACCCCCTAAAAATTTCATTAGTGAATTGAACTTTTTAAAAATCGAGAACAGCTTAGAACATCAAATAATCAAAGTAAAAATTTGTTTTTCGATGATTTCGTTTCATAAAAAAAATGCGCATTTTTTACACTGTTTAATTTTCCGTTTTCGTTTGCAAAATGAAGGTAAAACGTCAAACAGAATATGTTTTCGTTTCCTCACACTCGTAAACTCACACTTTTTACCCTCTGATGCTTTGACAGGGTAGCTGGTTGCACTGAAAATCAGCTGCCGAAAATTTTATTTGACAGATAAATTTGGTGAAATAAATTGGATTTTGCAATAACAATTCAATATGGTTGATAAGCGAAACCTAATTATTCATGCACATAGCGTAGCAAACGTGTCCAACATCCATGTGTACATATTTTTCGATGAAACGAAATCAGCATTAGTGTCATGTAAAATTGTTCATTAGTTTAACCCTTTCGCCCCTACTGGGACAATATGTCCCAGCAAACTTCAAACATGTGTATAACTTTTATTTTCCATCCAATTACGCATTGAAATGCACCCAATAAAACTTTGAAGCATTCTTATTTCATCAGTAACGGTATTCCATTATTATTGTCATCAATTTCCCGTTACCGAATATTTTTGCACAGACAAGTCGCGAAATTTCTTCAGTAACGCGTTGTATTTAAGTGTGAGACGTCTGTCTGGTCGCGTTTTTATTCGTAAAATACCTAGAGTTTAGGTGTGAATAAAGATTATTCCTTCGAAATTGGAAACAAATCATAGTGGAAAATGTAAGTTTTTGTTGCTTTTTTGACTTGTAGTCTATTGCTGTAAATACCGACGGTATTTACAAGCAATTTTCGGGATTGTATGAAAATGAGTTTTTTATATTTCTAATTTCGTTGGGACATATAATCCCAATAATGCATTTGTTTGGGATAATAATATCCCAATATTTGTTTATACCTTTAGATGAGTACAAGAAAAAAATTGGATGAGAACGAAATTTATGATTTTCTACAAGACGATAGCGACGATATGAACGATGATTTTAGTGCATCTGAGTCTAGCTATGAGCCATCGGATGAGGATGACGAAGAATCAGAAGTTCCTGTAACAAAAGCCAAATATGTAAGCCAATCAAGTGATGAGTCTTCTCCTGAATCGGAGTTGGATGACGATGATGGTCATGTTACAGGCGATCAAGTTAATTCTTTAGAGAACTGTGAGGACCAGCCATTAGGTAATAATGTAGCTGGACAAATTTTGACGCCGGCGTCATTTTCGAACCGAAGTATATAATGCCGGAAGAAAAAGCGGCTGAAGTTCTTATTGACATTCCTCATGGTGCTTCAGAGCTCGACGTTTTTCGGAAACTCTTTCCAAAAAAATTATATATACGTATTGCAGAGTGCACAAACCAAAGGATTCAAATACTAAACAGAGAAAAATCTACAAAGCGCGCTCTTACTGATGAGTACGAAATTATGCTTTTGTTAGGAGTCACTTTGGTAATGCGCTACAATCACTTACCATCAATTGCTGATTATTGGAGTAAAAATGAATCTATGGGGAACAATATGATAAGAAAGAGCATTTCTCGGGATCGTTTCAGTTTACTGATGGCCAAGATGTATTTGAATGATTGCAATAAGCCCGATAATGCTGGTAAAGATTATTTTATATCGGAAGTTGTATCATGCATAAAAAAAACATTCCCAGCAGCGCGAAGTGAAAGTAGTGCGCAATCCATAGACGAGTGCATGGCAAAATTCAAGGGTCGCTCAAGTTTGAAGCAGTATATGCCTTTGAAGCCAATAAAGAGAGGCATACAATTATGGATGCGCTGTGATGCCAAAACAGGCTACACTTATGACTTGAATGTATATTAGGGTTATGATTTTGTATACCTTTTTCTTAATTTCAATGTTGCTGTGGTGGCATGCGATGAACTTTTGCCTATTAATTACATTACTGGTAATATTTTTGCTAGTTTGTGAAAAAACCTTACGCGCAAGATATTTTTACTTTGACAAGGCGGTTGCATGACAATACCCAGTGCCTGGTATAACAATCTACAGTAAGAACTCCTTGTCCTCAATTTTTCCATTAAAAACGAAGAGAATTAGATTAAATGCACAAATATCTTTCTAATCTAATATATCTTTCGCTGTTATAAAATTTAAAACAATTTCGAAGTAAAAACATGTTTAAATGATTAATTTCTGCACCTTAAGTGGTGGCTTTTTACGTAAATCTCTTTATAATTCCCTTTGTACAAAATTTTCTCAACTATAAGGGGTCAAATTCTTTTGTGGAATCAGGAGTGGAAATATGGACAAAAAAATTTAAAATTAAGTACAAAGCGCCGGCCCATGATTCCTGAAATCAAAAAAGATATGGATGGGGTGATGTGTAAAATGCCTTTACAAAGTCATATCGTAGGTAGATTTTTGGGCTTGTACGATCAATGTAAGGGTGGAGAAAATCGAGTAAAAAAAAATAACAAAAGAATTGTTGAAGCTCTGGCAGAAACTCAATTTCCCTGCTCTCTCAAGGCCACAGGTTTATGCTAAGGTTGGCAAGTTAATAAAATCATTTGAAGTTCATAGAAAGCGAAAGAGCGAAACATTTGAGAAAAACTTGAAAACTCTCTTTGATATCACAAAAGTGACTGGAAACTGGCTGTGCAGTGAAGACACAGAGCTTTATCGCAAGCAAATCGAATCATCAGGCTGTGTAGGTTATACAACTAAGAAAAAGGCTTCAGAGAAAACAGTTCATCCTTCGAAACGAGTCAGGAAATCATATATGTCAACAAGCCAAGTACAGTATTTTACAACCGATCATGATAGTTCTGAGGAAGATAATAGCAGTACCGATTGGAACGATGCGGAAGAGTGCGCCCCCTCGAAACGGAAGTATGAACCAACAAAATCCGCAGGCAAGCTAGTATCAAAATTGCATATCTCAACAAGAAAAGTAGCAGAAGTTCTTCAAAAACTAGCTGAAGACGAAATAAAGGTGCCAAAACCGTCACAGTCGGGTATTTGGCGTCGAGTGATCAAGGATGCAGAAAATGTTAAAGTCAAGTTTAAAGAGGTTCTATCCAAACAGAGTCCTTGTGACGTATACTACAGTGGCCAGACACGCGGCAAAGCGCGTGGTGTAGGATTCGTGGTGGGAAAGAGACTTTGCCGCCAAGTATTAGCGTTCACTCCTGTGGACGAGCGTCTCGCTGCGATCAGCATCAAGGCGAGGTTTTTCAACATAACATTTATCTGCGCCTATGCGCCGACTGAGGAGACGGACGACGAAGAGAAGCACTCCTTCTACGATAAACTTGAACAGACTTATGATCGCTGCCCCCAGCATGATATCAAAATCGTGCTTGGCGACTTTAATTCCAAGGTGGGCAAGGAAGGAGTCTTTGGTCCTACAGTTGGAAAATTCAGTCTCCACGATATAACATCCCCCAACGGCACTAGGTTTATTGACTTCGCCGCTTCCCGCAATATGGTCATAAGTAGTACCAGGTTCCAGCATAAGCGAATACACCAAGCCACCTGGCTGTCCCCTGATCAAAGAACTAGAAACCAGATTGATCATGTCTTGATTGACGGCAGACATAGCTCCACCGTTCTGGACGTGCGTACACTGCGTGGTCCCAATATTGACTCTGACCATTATCTTGTCGCAGCCAAGATACGCACACGCCTCTGTGCAACGAAGAAAGTGCGCACAGTAACGGAAGGAAAGTTTGACGTCGAGAAGTTGCGCGTGACACAGACAGCTGATAATTTCTCCACTCGACTCTCACACCTGCTAGCAGAGGGCAATCCCCGACCTAACGATGTAACCGAGCAATGGAAGCATATCTCTCACTCATTGCGTACCACCGCTGAGGCCACTATAGGGTTCAAGCGAGCCCGCAAGAACAACTGGTACGATGAGGAATGCAAAACTGCCTCGAAAAAAAGGACGCTGCCTACAAGGAGACGTCTCGAACGGGCGCAACCCGCAGTGTATGGCAACAATATCGTGAGGCAAAGAAGGAAGAGAGACGTCTTTTCAGAAAAAAGAAAAGTGAGGCCGAAAGGCGTGAGTGTGTGGAGCTTGAGATGCTGGCTGACAGGAATGATGCCCGAAAATTCTATGAAAAGATCCGGCGGATGACGGAAGGTTTTAAGACCGGGGCAAGCTCCTGTAAGGACAATAATGGCGACCTGGTAACCGACGTACAAAGTGCACTTAAATTATGGAGGGAGCACTTCTCCTCACTGCTAAATTGCGAGGGAGACGTCGAACCCGAGACCCCAATCCCTGACGATGGAAAAGTCGTCCCACCACCTGACTATGATGAAGTGAGGATAGCGATATCCCGGCTCAAAAACAACAAAGCGCCTGGAAAAGACGGACTACCCGCCGAGCTGTTCAAACACGGAGGCGAAGAGCTGGTTAAAAGCATGCATCAGCTCTTATGCAGAATATGGTCAGACGAATGCATGCCTCCGGATTGGAATTTAAGTGTGCTTTGCCCAATCCACAAGAAAGGCGATCCCGCTAACCGCACCAACTACCGCGGAATTAGTCTTCTTAATATTGCATATAAGGTTCTTTCTAGCGTGTTGTGTGAAAGACTGAAGCCCATCGTAGACAAACTGATTGGACCTTATCAGTGTGGCTTTAGACCTGGTAAGTCTACCATCGACCAGATTTTCACGATACGCCAAATCCTGGAGAAGACCCATGATAAAAGAATCGACACACACCATCTCTTTGTCGATTTCAAAGCCGCTTTTGACAGCGCAAAAAGGAGTTGCCTGTATGCCGCCATGTCTGAATTTGACTTCCCTGCAAAGCTTATACGGCTTTGCCAAATGACGTTGAGCAATACAAACAGCTCCGTCAGAATCGGGAAGGACCTCTCTGAGCCATTTGAAACCAAACGAGGCTTCAGACAGGGCGAATCCCTTTCGTGCGATTTCTTCAATCTGATGCTGGAGAAGATAATTCGAGCAGCAGAGCTAAACCGCAATGGTACAATCTTTTACAAGAGCGTGCAATTGCTGCCGTATGCCGATGATATTGATATCATTGGCCTTAACAACCGCGCCGTAAGCGCTGCCTTCTCTGGACTGGATAAGGAAGCGAAAAAAGTGGGTCTTGCCGTGAACGAGGACAAGACGAAGTATTTGCTGTCATCAAAGAAAGAATCGCCGCACCTGCGCCGTGGCAGCCATGTCACTGTTGATAGTTACAAATTTGAAACTGTGAGGGACTTCGTCTATTTGGGAACCAGTATTAACACCGAAAATAATATCAGTCTAGAAATCCAGCTGAGAATCACTCTTGCCAACAAGTGCTACTTTGGACTGAGTAGGCAATTGAGAAGTAAAGTCCTCTCTCGAAGAAGGCAGCAGAGGAAGGGGGAGGCCTCGACTGAGATGGAAACAACAGGTGGAGGATGACTTGAACTCCCTTGGGGTTTCCAATTGGCGTCAGTTATCGCTAAAAAGGAATGACTGGCGTGCTTTGATATGCAACGGCCAAAATCGCTTAGGCGGTTAAGCGCCAATAAATGATGATAATGATCCAAACAGAGTTCCGAAAAATGGAACTAGAGGCACCTCAGTTCATAGGCTGTCAACACCACATTCTTGACCTTATTCTTTGACATCTAATGGATTACTTAATTCTAACAACATCTGTGTCACCCAGCATCAATTATCAATTCGTCCAAGACGTATTGGCCGACTATGATAACATGCAAAATAACTATGTGGGCACCGAAATTACATTATCAATTAAAAACTCGGGATATAGAGATGATTTCAAGTTTCTTTTCGACCTCTGTGAAGGATACAATTACTACCAGAAGGAAAAAAGTGGCCTTTACTCAAATGGCGAAAACTGCCGTCCCTTCATAGTGCCAGGTGGAATTCACGAGCAATATTTGCACTGATTGCTTATTTTCTCATTCCCAAATGGAGGGATCAACTCAAATTTAGCTGTGACTTTATAGCAAATGCATGGGCAAAGGCATGGTTTTCAAATCACCATTATTCAGAGGAAATATATGACGAGTTACATGCTGCTGTCGCTAAACTACAATGCGCTAAGGCTTTAAAATCTTTTACTACTCATTGGTCAGCGGAACCTTCTGTGCTCGATGTGCCTCGTTCAAATATGGTGGCTGAACGAGGTGTGAAATTGATGGAACAGATTCACACCACTTGCAAAACGGATAAATATCTTAATTACAAGTTCATAAACAGTAATTTAGAATAAACAAGTAAGGAAGTCTAAGTTCGGGTGAAACCGAACATTACATACCCAGCTGTGCACATAAAGTGGGCGTGATCGTTCACCGATTTTTCTTATTTTCTGTGGTAGTACTCTACATAAACATAACATGCCTGGTACCTAGTTTCGTAAATCTATCTCACACCGTTCTGAAGTTGTTAGCAGTCGAATTTAAAAATTGCTTGACTCATAAGTGGGCGGTGCCACGCCCACTTTCCAAAATTTTGAAAAAATTATGTAAAGAATATGAAAGTTGATGTATGTACCAAATTATATTATTATAGCGAAATCAGTTAATTAGATATGGACTTTTCAATATTTCCACCTCCTTTCAATATAACTTTTATGAAAAAGTAGGCGTGGTCGCGAAGCGATTTCGTTTATTTTCTATAGCTGAATTTACCACAACAATAGTATGGCCTCTACGAAATTTCGTTATACTAGCATAAACTGTTCTGAAGTTATTAAGAGTCAAAATTTTAAAATTTCTTCAAATATACGTGGGCGGTACCACGCCCCCTTTTCAAAATTTTTTATAAAATCGGCCTTAGAACATCTAAATCAATACATATTGCAAATTTTATCATTGTAGCTGCTTCTAATATTGAATTAACCCATTTTATACGTTTTTCGAAATTTTCGATATCGAAAAAGGGGCGTGGTTATGGTCCGATTTTACCCATTTTCAATAGCAATCTATTCTGAACCCAAATAAGTACGCATGCCAAATTTGGTGAAGATATCTCATTATTTGCTCAAGTTATCGTGTTAACGGACAGACGGACGGACGGACGGACGGACGGACGGACATGGCTCAATCAAATTTTTTTTCGATCCTGATCATATTGATATATGGAAGTCTATATCTATCTCGATTCCTTTATACCTGTACAACCAACCGTTATCCTAACAAAGTTATAATACCCTGTGTACAAGTACAGCTGGGTATAATAATATCCAAATTTGCCTCATACCAATACAGAATTCGTTGTGCGCGTAAGTATTTTTCAGACTTTGTTGAAATTATAGTTATTTTCGTGATTTTTATACAAAAGTTCATCGTTTGCCACTAGAGCGTTTTAAATCTAAAAAAAATGTATATACTGGAAAAGACACATCCTCTAATCTGAATGGAACTCTGGGAGAACGTATTGTACAAAACTTGACAGCAGGCATTCGTGAGCAGAATGTTGTTTTAGCGTTTGACAGATTCTTCACCTCAATTAATTTGCTAAAGACCATACCCTTCCCTGCGATTGGTACATATATACGAACGCGTAAAGAGACTCCTGTATTTACTGGACGTCTACAACGATCAGAAAGTCAATTCCAAATAAATTGCGATGGAGTAATGGCTGCTCGGTGGATGGATTCGAAATAAGTCCTACTCGCTTCTAACTGCCATATGCCTACTATAACAAAAGTTAGGCGAAAACAAAAAGATGGTTCTAAATTAGAAGTTTATTGTCCACTAGCTATTGCAGACTACAATCGCATAATGGGGGGCGTAGACTTAGCAGATCAGAAGGCTGCAATATACGACATGAATCGTGAGTCGTAAAAATAGTGGAAAAAAGTATTTTTCAAGATTTTTATGCTAGCTGTTGTTAACGCATGGATTATATTTTCACAACGTCAACGTCGTAAAATTTCGCTCATTCAATTGTTTGTGCCATTAGCCGAGTCAATGATCGCTGAAGGAATGAAGCACAAAAAACTCACAACTCAATGTGGTGGAAGACCGTCAAGGCGAGCCCGAACTGAACGTCTAAATATTGGTGATCATCTTCCTATTGAACAGACTTCTCGTCGTCGATGCGTTCATTGCCGTTCACAGAATAAGGAAACCAGGGCCAAATACGTCTATTCTGGATGCAACAACGCTTTATTTTTTAAATGTTTTGCTTCTTTTCACAAGTGACTTAAATTTGTAATAACAAAAATGAATAAACAATGAAATTAATTATTTTTTATTAAAAGTTGTTTTTTAATTTTTTGTTCCTTTTGGCATTATTGGGACTTATGCGTCCCACCCATAAATGTTATTGGGACTATATATCCCAGGATAACGGAAAGGATATCCGATTTTTCAGGTATGCCAAACATCTTATATTTTAGTCATATTATAGTATTCGCTGCCGTTATGATGAAAACCCCCGCCTGATTTCGAAAAAAATAAATTACAACTTTTATAGGGATATATCTATAAATACTATATGTAATTGGGTTGTGAAAGTTTGTATGCGGAGAGTGTTAGCGTATTAATATATAGATGTATGTGTTCCTTGAAATAGTATAACATTTATATAAGTTATTTTCAAATTTCTTTAACTAGTTCAAGAGTTATAATAATTGCACGCTGTTTTTTGTTGGAAAGTTGCAAGCTTCAACTTTAAGACTATGTAAAGGTTGTTTGAAAAAAGTTCCAAAAATTATATGAAAATTTACTTTGAAAACAAATTTATATTGGTTTACGAAAAATCCATCACCAGAGATCAGGGGCACAGCCAGAAGAAAATGTTTGGGGTGGTTTTTAATGCCAAAAATTCTAAATTTCGTTTTTTTTCAAAAATTATATTGATTTTCTTTTTAAGAAAGGTAAAAAAAAAAATAAATGTAATTTTTTAGATTTTTAAATTAAAGTCTAGAGGTCTATCATCGCTAGTTTAGATTTTACAGACTTTACCTCATATTTGGTATAAAAACGACAAACCATTGTTGTAAAACACCATTTATCTGAACACAGTTTTCAAGGAAATCGAATTCCCTACAAAATTTGCATTGACCAAAATTTTCTCAGACTGGCCGTTTAACTTATTTAGAATTAAATTTAAAAAAATCATATTTCCGTCTTTTTTTGGTGTTCTTGATCCAATTTTTTTACTAAATTTTGTTTATTGATATTATATGATTAATTATCATTATGTGATCAATATTATAACAAAACAATATACATTTCTCATATACGTTCACACATATTTTTGCTTAATATAGGTGTGTAGTTCTACAGTCTTCAAATGGCGTAGCCACAAACAAAAAAAAAAGTTGAGGGATCTGTTGCCTCAATACATTAATTTTCGTGTATTTTGGCGAGCTAAATCCAAATCCGTGATCAGAAGTAGCCTAACAGGTCCCAGTTCTTCACTAACCTTCACAAAATAATATTGGACTTTTTTGCATGGTTCCCTGCAAAAATCAGGAGTACTCTATTTCCTATCCAAAGAGTACTCCAATTGGAACATCAGAGTACTCCAAATGTAATCCTTTTTCATATAAAATTGGTGCTCCAATGACATTGCGATGTCCTAGGACTGGACCACCTGAGAAAGTTTCAGTCTAGGTAGCTTTTGTAGGGAATTCAATTTCCTAAAAAAATACGTTCAGTAATTTTTTCACCTTTCTTAAAAAGAAAATCAATATAAGTTTTGAAAAAAAACGAAATTTGGAATTTTCGGCCCAGTCTAATATATATACATACATAGATACCTACCAATAAATGTTACTTTATTTTAACTTATATAACAGGGTTAAGGGCTAGCCATCTTTTTTTATTTGTCATTGAATCTATTACACTGCGCAACACGAAAAAAATACATGGGAGCAGATAGCATTTTTCTGGTAGATCTAAATGAGATAAGAAGAACTGCGTACAAGAAATTTACCGGACACCCTCAAAACCTTGAGTTAGGGGTCAAAATCGGTTTTTCGAACCTTTGCACACTTATGACCCTGTATCTTAGGTGTGTGGATGTAACAGCCATGGATCGCGCCAATATAGATGCAACGTGTGACACATCTCTTATGCAAACGGCGCAAAATCTTAGGCCCCTGTTATGGAATGCAATCGAAATTTTTGCAAACATGTCATGAAAACTAGTTTTCACATATACAGTTTTATAACTCAGGGGTGGTGTAAACCCCAAAAAGCACCCCCTGGCTGCGTGCCTGCCAGAGACCCTTAGTATGAAAATAACAAAACGAAATGTTCAGGAATTAGAAGCTAAAGGTCAGGACTGGAGTCCATGAAAAATTCGTGTTTTTATCTCTTGAGAAACATGTCCGGGGGCCGTGTGAAGTCCACGCAAGTGGGGAAAGCTTCTGATCGTCATTCAACTGGGAATGGCCAGAGCGATTCTTCTATGTGCGGTCCAAGCAGCTCACTACGGCCGGGAAAGCCCACGTATCTCTGGATAGCCATTGAACACCCGTTCGGTGGTGAACTAAAGTGGGAAGGCGACAACCTGACAAGGCCACTCCGACATAATCGGTTTAAGGGCTTGCCAGGGGACTTCATCCGCAGCGTCTGTCACCATGAGGTGCGGCTGCAAGCGGGCGTCTTCCTTGAACCAAGCGGCTCGCTATATAAATGTGTAATTTTAAATCCAACCCCCCGAGAAACGGATTGTGCGTAGGGTTTGGGACCCACCACATAAAAACAAACTTCCAATGAGATCCAATAGTCAGGCCTCGGATATAATAACTCACTCTTTAGATAACGACCACTGCAAACGAAATAGGATTTTGATTAAGGAAATCAGCGCATGTTCTTGGAATATCCGAACCCTTAGCAGGGAAGGTAACGATGCCCGCCTTGTTAGGGTCCTCAAACAGGCAAAAGCTGACATCACCGCTATACAAGAAATGCGATGGACGGGGCAAGGTTATAAGACTATCCAAACCTGCAATGTCTACTGGAGCGGCCACACTAATGAGCGCAGATTCGGCGTCGGTGTTGTGGTGGTAAAGAGGCTTGTGAAACAGGTAGTGTCTTTCACAGCCGTGAACGAGCGTCTCGCCACAATCCGAATAAAACTGCGATTTTACACCATATCGTTTATCTGTGCGCACGCACCGACCGAGGACAAGGACGACGTGGAAAAAGATGCATTCTATGCAAAATTAGAAGAAACTTATGAGCGCTGCCCACGTCATGATATCAAAGTCGTGCTTGGCGACTTTAACGCCAGGGTGGGCAAAGAGGGTGCATTTGGCCCCACTGTCGGAAAGTTCGGCCTCCATGAAGAGACTTCACCGAATGGATACTGGCTGATCGACTTCGCCGGTGCACGAAAAATGGTCGTAGCCAGCACCAGACTAAAGCATAAAAAGATCCATCAAGCAACATGGCTATCGCCAGATCGGAAAACACGCAATCAGATCGACCACTTTGTGATAGACGGACGGCATGCTTCCAGTGTTATGGACGTACATACGTACGATGCGGGGTCCAAACATCGACTCCGATCACTACTTGGTAGCAGCCAAGATTCGTACTCGCCTAAGTACAACGAAAGAGGCACCACAAAAAACGCAAGGAAAGCTGGACGTTGAAAAGCTGCAGTCACAACAGACAGCCAATGATTTCGCAGAACGACTCGCGCACCTTCTCTCTGAGAGCACAATTCAACTGCACGAGCAGTGGGAGCATATCTCCGACACTGGTACGATGATAGAGAGTGCAAACACGCAATGAAAATAAAGGACGACGCCTATAAGGCAACGTTAAAAGCGAATGCAACGAGGAGCGTGTGTGAACACTACCGCGATATGAAGAGGGAAGCGCGACGGCTTTTTCGGGCGAAGAAAAGGGAAGCGGAAAAGCGTGAAATCGACGAGCTTGAAATGCTAGCCAGCAGAAGAAACGCCCGAAAATTTTATCAAAGAATTCGACGAATGACCGAAAGTTTTAACCCCGGGGCAAACTCCTGTAAAAATGACAACGGCGACCTTGTGACAGATGTTCAGAGAGTACTAGGGTTATGGAGGGATCACTTCTCTGCCCTTCTAAACGGAGGAACAGAGCAACAAACCAGAGAAGAGGACGAACCCGACCCCACAATCGAAGACGATGGAATCGAAGTTCCATAACCCGACTATAACGAGGTGCGAGTAGCTATATCACGGCTAAAAAACAATAAAGCGGCGGGTGCTGATGGCCTGCCCGCTGAGCTATTTAAATATGGCGGCGAGGAGCTGGTAAGGTGCATGCACCAGCTCTTGTGCAGAATATGGTGGGATGAATGCATGCCTGAAGATTGGAACCTAAGTGTTCTCTGCCCAATCCATAAGAAGGGCGATCCCGCAAACTGCGCCAACTATCGTGGAATCAGCCTTTTGAGTATCGCTTATAAGGTCCTATCAAGCGTATTGTGCGAAAGACTGAAGCCTGACGTAAACCGACTGATTGGACCTTATCAGTGTGGCTTCAGACCTGGTAAATCTACAATCGACCAGATTTTTACAATACGCCAAATCTTGGAAAAAAACCCGTGAGAAAAGGATCGACACACACCATCTCTTTGTTGATTTTAAAGCCGCCTTCGACAGCACGAAAAGGAGTTGCCTATACGCCGCTATGTCTGATTTTGGTTTCCTAGCAAAACTTATACGGCTATGCAAAATGACGCTGAACAACACCACCAGCTCGGTTAGAATTGGGAAGGACCTCTCCGAGCCGTTCGAAACTAAACGAGGTTTCAGGCAGGGCGACCCCCTATCGTGCGATTTAATGCTGGAGAAAATAATACTAGCTGCAGAACTTAACCGCGCTGGAACAATATATAGATTGTCACAAAGTCAAGTATTGCGTTTGAAGTTAAAAGGGACAAAAGATGTTAAATAAAAATGCGGGGGGCATGTGCCGGATCGCGGCGACAGGTCGCAGCGGGTCGTGCGCGGCTTGGCCCCAACGACTTAAGCAGGTTTGATATGAACCCCTTGCGATCCTGTCTGAAATGAAATACCATATTTGAGCAATAAGACAAAATTTGACTTCTTTCCGAGTGGTAATAAACCAAACCTTAAAATTTTGCTACATTTTATGTTATTTCACATTCAGTTGAGCAATAACACAAAGTTTGTGTTTTTGCCGTTTGGGGTATTTCACTACCCCCCCCAATGACACCATTTCAAACACATGCCCTGCATGTAGTAGGCCTCCCCATGATACCCTACATCTCTTTAACTGTCCAATTGAACGTACTCTTCTAACCCCTCTGTCCCTCTGGTCCAACCCTGTTTAAACTGCACGTTTCTTTAGACTCCCGTAAGAAGAGCTTGATGATGATCTTCGGAATGATCATACACTCTAGGCAGGGCAATGCATTGTTAACAACAACAACAACAACAACAAAAACTTTGACGGCGACAATGTCAAGCTCCTTGCGGAGAATAATTCGACAGGAGTTAGGAGATAACCATTAATTATAGCTCTTCGATGGACGTACCAGCTGCCAATAACATGCAGTCGTCTGCGTAAGAAACTATCGAGACCCTATCTAGTGGAGAATGAAGTTTAGAAATATAATAATTAAACAACAGCGGGGAAAGGACACCACCCGGAAGCACCCCTTGTTTAATCTTGCATGGTTTTGTTTTTTGTTCCTAAAAACGACAGACGATTGACGGCCACTCAGATAGTAAGCGGACCAACCCTTAAGACAGGGGGGTGAGTGATGGATCGTCCAAATCGGAAACCAGCTGCGCGTGATTGACAGTGTTAAAAGCTTGAAGATATAGAAGCTGTAGATACTCCTAATTTTCCAAAAGCCATGTTTACGGCGAACGTATGGGTTTCCCGACAAATGATTTCTGACACAGATATAGGGACGAGGGAGATATTAGAAGTATTAAACACTTCATCTGCAGGTGTCCCGCGATAGCCAAAACTAGGAATGCATCTGTAAATATTATATTTTTTACCCAGTATTTATTTATTTACAATATTTGACTGAAAGAAAATCAAATTGTCATTGTCATTGTCAAATGTATTGCCATTCTTAAAAAAATTTTCATCAGCTGCAAGTTTATTTTTATCGGGAAGATGAAAAATTGAAAACAATTAAAGGTCACTTTAAAGTGAGGATTAGTTTATCTGTCCGATAAGTAAATTTAACTTTATTGGGTGGATGAGATAACGGCCCTTAATGTTGAAATTTAAACAGTCTGTTGAATTGTTTAGTGTGTAATTTCCCATCCTCAAAGGCAGGTAAAAAGTAATCTACCTTTACCCAGAAATTTCTAGTACAGGGCTTCCAAAATATGCAGTCAAAATATAAAAATTCATTAATTCATTTATTTAGAACATAAAAATTAGTACAATGAGTTCTTACTTCTTTTGTAGTAAAACAATAAGTATGATTATAAAATAACAATAAATTAAAAAGTTAAATTTTAATAAATAGGTAAATAAATACTAAGGCGCATTATCATAGTCCTGAGTTAGTGTACACTTTAGTAAGAGTAATACTAAAAAATTGAAGTGCACTTCTTTTTTAAGTATATCATAGTCAGTTTAGCGCCATGCTCTACCGAGTAGCAATGGTAACGCAGTTCTATATAAAAATGGTAATGCAGTGCGCCACAGTAGCCTAGCGGTTAAGACGTCGCGGTAGTAAGCGGGAGGTTCGAGTTCGACTCTTGGTAATTTCTTTGATTTTTTATATTTATTTTTTATTTAATTTATGTTTTTAAATAATTAATTTAAATAAATTGCTGTAAAACATGTGTTTGGACGTTGGGGAAACAAAAAAATTGCGAATATACATGTTAAATAGGATAAAATAAGGTAGAATAAAAAAATAATAAAAAATAAAATGAAGTGAGATGAAATAAAATATTACAAAAATAAATTAAATTAAACAAAATTAAATAATACAAATGACTTCCATGAGTCATAAATGACTTTTCCTTGAGTAATGAATGACTCTTCCATGAATAGTAAATGACTCTACCGAAAGTTATAAATGAATCTTCCAGAAGCCATAAATGACTCTTCAATGAATCATAGATGTCTCTTTCATGAGTCATAAATGACTCTTTCATGAGTCTTAAATGACTCGTGAATGAGTCATAAATGACTCGTGAATGAGTCATAAATGACTCGTGAATGAGTCATAAATGACTCGTTAATGAGTCATAAATGAATTTTTCATGAGTCATAAATGACTCTTTCATGAGTTATATATGACTCGTTTATGAGTCATAAATGACTCTTTCATGAGTCATAAAAGACTCTTTCATGAGTCATAAATGACTCTCTCATGAGTCATAGATGACTCTTTCATGAGTCATAATTGACTTTTTTATGAGTCATAAATGACTCTTTCATTGGTCATAAATGATTCGTTAATGGGTCATAAATGAAATTTTCGTGAGTCATAAAAGACTCTTTCATGAGTCATAAATGACTCTTTCATGAGTTATATATGACTCGTTTATGAGTCATAAATGACTCTCTCATGAGTCATAGATGACTCTTTCATGAGTCATAGATGACTCTTTCATGAGTCATAGATGACTCTTTCATGAGTCATAGATGACTCTTTCATGAGTCATAGATGACTCTTTCATGAGTCATAATTGACTTTTTTATGAGTCATAAAAGACTCTTTCATTGGTCATAAATGATTCGTTAATGAGTCATAAATGAATTTTTCGTGAGTCATAAAGACTCTTTCATGAGTCATAAAAGACTCTTTCATGAGTCATAAAAGACTCTTTCATGAGCCATAAATGACTCTCTCATGAGTCATAGATGACTCTTTCATGAGTCATAGACGACTCTTTCATGAGTCATAATTGACTTTTTTATGAGTCATAAATGACTCTTTCATGAGTTATATATGACTCGTTTATGAGTCATAAATGACTCTTTCATGAGTCATAAAAGACTCTTTCATGAGTCATAAATGACTCTTTCATGAGTCATAGATGACTCTTTCATGAGTCATAATTGACTTTTTTATGAGTCATAAATGACTCTCTCATGAGTCATAAATGACTCTTTTATGAGTCATAAATGTCTCTTCCGTTAGTCATATACCACTTTTATAGGCATCTGTGACTTTTTTGAGTCAAATAAGACGCGCGTACTGCATGAGCAAAACAAATATTTTGCGGAGTCGTTTTTTTTTTCTATTTGTTTGTAGCAGTTGTTGATATTTAAAAAAAATGGCACAGTATGAAAAATAAAAGTATTTTTTTTTTTTTTAAGTAAGATTATTATTTATTATTTATACCAAATTTTAGCAAAATCTAAAGAACAAAACGCTATATATGAGAGATTTTTTCAACCTCAGTATATTTAGCAGCGGCTTTAGTGACAGCTATTCGCCGCTCTAACTTTAGCAATGGCTCTAACTGAAAAAGTCGACTTTAACTCGACTATGAATAAGATGAAGTATACTTTTCTTTAAAGTATGCTCTAATTTTATTTAACGCATACTTTAAGTTGACTATGATTATGCGCCTAAAAATTTACCAAAAAGACTTAACTTAATTTATTAACTCTAGATGGTCAGTCTGAACTTTACGACAAGGTACAGAAATATGTAAATATAAATTTTTAAAATGCTTTTGCTTAGCGGATAGCGGATGGTGTCGAGTTTCAAGTTCTTATGGTGTTAACAAAAAACAGTCTAGTAGATCCTAGAAAATTGTAGGCAGGAAGGATTTGATCATACGGTCGCTCAGACCTCATGAATATAATTTTATCGTACAGATACGAGAGCGACTTACTCGTAAGTCTAAAAAGAACCATACATCGTCTGGCTTTAACGTACTGCCCTATGTTACATCCTAAAAGCGTGCACCTCCATGTGGAGATGTGATCATACTTTTTCAAACCATATAGTATTACATACATAACGAGTAATATAATTAAATAACTAACTAACAATTATTTGACTGCTGTACAGAGGTGTCTACCATTATGCCATCGTGTACTTATGCTTGCCGGCGTCTAATTACAGCTTTGTTCTATGACAGTAAATACCTTATCTTCGCTTTTGGATTAACTCAAATTCGGACAGTTTTACCAAAATTTGTTAACGAAAATTGACAGATCTATGCCTGTTCAATCAACAGTTTAATTCAGTTACTTCAACAAAAAATTCGGCCAATTCAACTGAATTTGGTCAACTTCAGGATAACATTATGAGATTGTTGATTTTACCAGTGCCATTTTTTTCTGTGTAGGGCTTTTTTAAAACTCATTTTGAGATGGGGCGTTTCCAGCGAATTTTGAGAAAAGGCGTTATTGAAAAAAAAAATCTGAAATAGAGCGTTCTTCAAACAAATTCTGATATAGGGAGCTTTTTAAAAATATTCTGAAATAGGGTGATCTTCGACTCAGCAGTCGAAATACAACACCACCAATAAAAAGTGATTTAAATTCTGTGATAATTTCCGGCAGTCATTATTCTTTATTCAGTCTATGATATTTCATCTTACAGACTATATACAATGAAATTAAAACTAAAAGTAAAGAATTCCAAAGCAATTATTTTGTGCGTTGGCGCACATCTGTCAGTTGAGTTCAATTCTCCAAAAAGTATAAAAAAACCAAAGTTTGGCGTGATAATTGCCAAAATTCAACATTCGCTTGCAGGGACTGTGTGCCACTTTGCTTTTAAGGTATACAACTTTTTCCAAGCACTCATAACTCAGGGTCAAAGGAGGCGCGTGCCCACCCCAGACGGTATTTTTATGTACTGTGAATACTCCATCACAGTGCATTTTTAGTCGAAAAAGACAAAAAATAATTACAATTTTAAGTGAGTTCTATATATTCCTGTAGTTGTGAAGATAAACTAAGTATGGTACTTATTTTTTTTCTCTATCAGTTGTTGATATTTTTGCATTTTCGACCTATGTGCTTCAGTCCTGCAGGATAAAGCCGCAAAGGCCATCACTGTCGTATTTTAGCGAAAGTTTCAGTGCGTACATTGGCGCTCAAAAGGAGACGCAGGTACATAGTCACTAGTCTGGGCGGGAGCGTCATAAAAAGGTATCGTAAAACGCTACTCCCAAGTAGTATAAGGTGATTTTCGGCTTCGTCTCATGGCAAAAACTTCTGCCAGACACCTGAAACTCGGGAATTTTCTTTTATTCTTACTGCGATTTCACTTGTTTGAGCTGGTTCGTCCAACTTTGGCTGGTTTTAAATGGCGTGTCTTTACACTACTCCTAAGTAGTATCAGGCATTTTAAGACTTAGTCCCTCGACAAAAAATTCAGCCAAACACCTCAAAGCTCGGGGAATTTTCTTTTACTCTTACTTCGCTTTCAGATGTTTCAACGATTTTGTCAACCTTTGGCTGATTTTAAATAGCGGACCTTTACACATGTGTCGTAGAACACTACCCTTAAGTAATATCAGGCTGTTTTGGCCTCCGCCTCATTGCAAAAACTTCTGCCAGACACCTCAAAGCTAGGAAAATGTCTTGTATTCTTCCTGGGATTTCACTTTTTTAAGCGGGTTTGTCCCACTTAGGATGTTTTTAAATGACGGATCTTTACACATGTGTCGTAGAACACCACCTCTAAGTAGTATCAGGCATTTTTAGACTTGGTCCCTCGACAAAAAACTTCAGCCAGACACCTGAAAGCTCGTGGAATTTTATTTTACTCTTACTTCGTTTTCAGTTGTTTAAGCTATTGTGCCCACCTTTGGCTGATTTTAAATGGCGGATCTTTACACATGTGTCGTAGAATACTACCCTTATGTAGTATCAGACGTTTTAACTCTTTTCGTCACGCCTTCATATATTTGACTTTATAATTGAAAAAGTTGTATTTATACCTTTCATGAACATGGAATGGTATTATAACTTTGGTCCGATGTTTGTAAGTATGAGAAGAAGAAGAGAAAGACCCATCAATAAGTATACCGAAATGATCAGGATGACAAGCTGAGTTGATTTAGAGAGGTCCTTCCCAGTCAAATTCTGACATGGCGGCATACAGGCGCTGTCAAAAGCGGCTTTAAAATCGACAAAGAGATGGTGTGTGTCGATTCTTTTATCATGGGTCTTCTCCAGGATTTGACGTATGGTGAAAATCTGGTCGATGGTAGACTTACCAGATCTAAAGCCACACTGATAAGGTCCAATCAGTTTGTCTACGATGGGCTTCAGTCTTTCACACAATACGCTAGAAAGAACCTTATATGCGATATAAGAAGACTGATTCCGCGCTAGTTGGTGGGGTTAGCGGGATCGCCTTTCTTGTGGTTTGGGCAGAGCACACTTAAATTCCAATCTGTAGGCATGCACTCATCTGACCATATTCTGCATAAGAGCTGATGCATGCTTTTTACCGTGTTTGAACAACTCGGCGGGTAGTGCGTCTTTCCCAGGCGATTTGTTGTTTTTGAGCCGGGATATAGCTATCTTCACTTAATCAGAGTCAGGTGGTGGGACGACTTTTCCATCGTCAGGGATTGGGGTATCGGGTTCGACGTCTCCCTCGCAATTTAGCAGTGAGGAGAAGTGCTCCCTCCGTAATTTAAGTACATTCTGTACGTCGGTTACCAAGTCGCCATTATTGTCCTTACAGGAACTTGCCCCGGTCTTTATACCTTCCGTCATCCGCCGGATCTTTTCATAGAATGTTTGGGGCATCATTCCTGTCATCCAGCATCTCAAGCTCCTCACACTCACGCCTTTCGGCTTCATGTTTCTTGCATTTCTCAATTCTTCATTTTAAATTCTTCGCTTATATACAATTTTGGTCTTAAAATTACGCTGGCTAGTGCATTGCTTTTTGACTTCTGCAATGCTAGGTCACTAGTCAGCAGTCTACCGTTCTGGGTCGTCAGTAAGTGTCGAAACTGCTGCTACTGACGGCCGCGCGCAAATTATGACGCACTCGCTACTCAGCACTTTTGCTTGTTTTTGAATTTCATGCAAACAAATATGCCTGTGTCTGCATATTTGGACAGAAATGAACATGCTCCCGCCCGTGACTTTATTCAACGAGTTCGATATGCGTCATTTCCCTCACTTGTGTTTTAATTTACATTCTTAGTTCTAAGTAAGGCATTTTTTTTTTGTTTACATTTTAAGTTTATAATTACATTTCATTCTTAATGCTAAGTTTTAATTTACAATTCATGCTTACTAACTCTAATAGTGCGGTGGTCCCTTTACGTCACTGTTACGGCAAATGGTGCTTGTCGTGCAGCTGGCCGTGGTTGAGGAACTGCGTATGTAACGGGAGCTCGGGACTTCTTGTGAATGCAGGTTATCACGATTGCAACTATGATTCCAATTGATAGTATTAGAGCGGCATACGCAATTGTCGCATGATGGTATTTGAGGTGGGAAATTTGTGAGGGTAGCTCTGTCCCTATTTCCTGCATTAAACCTTGCTGTATGGTCGATATATTTTTACCCTGATCAATGCACGGTTGTATGTTCAGGATTATGGAAGATGTCTTTTCAGGATACGTAATGCTGCTAAGGTTCAAGCATAACACCTGGTTCTCCTTTATAGTAATGCACTCTCGCCACTGATTTTCTGTCAATGTAATATATTGATCTCGATGCGCGTTGACTGCAATGAGATCATTGCATGGCGTGATGGCAACCGTTGAACTGTTTATTCTGCTTGAAATCGGATGTGGCTTGAGCACTTCCCAGGTCTCTGGATCACACAACGGAAGTGACATTTCGAAGATCACGTGCTCATCCGTTCTTCCGCCTTTCACCTTCATGACCTTGTAGAGTTGTAAGAGATTGTTTTGGTCCACTGGCAACCGCAGCGATGTGGGTAGATGGTTGCAAACTCGGACTAATTCTGCTCGAAGTTGCGATGGTGACAGTAACGTTGGACTGATTCTTTCGCGCATCTGTCAACGTATTGATAATTCTTGCCTGGATTCTATGTAGTCTGGCTGATAATAGTGCGAGTTGAGTTGCCAATGTACTGCTAGTTTGGAAGAGGTTTGTTTGGTACCTTTGCGTCTGCTCCGTACGGACATATGCTGCCACCTTCACTATTTGGTCATCCACCACCTTGAACTTCTGTTTGATGTTCTGCTCCTCTTGTTTGAAGATGTTGAGTGTTGCATCAATCTGTGCTGTTAGTGGTTCTCCTATCAGGAAGTGCCCCAATGTCGTTCGCATCATCTGACATTGGTGATATCGGGCGAGAATTCAGTATCGCCTCGATCTCGATTATCAGGGTTTCGAGCTCCTCATACGTTAAGCTGGCATTTGCTGTACTTCTTAGCAGCAGATGCTTTGCCGATTTGACTGCAGCCTCCCACAGTCCACCAAAGTGTGGGGGATGAAATTGAATTGGATTCCTCTTTTCCCGCATTCGTGAATGATTTTTTCTTGTGCCTCTTGTGAATGTATTAACGAGTTTAACTCTGGGAGCTTGTTCTTAGCTCCTACGAAATTGGTGGCATTGTCACAGTACAGGTTTTGACAATGGCCTCGCCTGGCGATGAAGCGCTTGAGGGCCCCAATGAATGCCTCGGTGGTTAAGTCACTCACTAGTTCTAGGTGGACTGCCTTTTTGGTGAAGCAAACGAACACCGCAATATAAGCCTTGTGCGGCCTTTTTCCACGAAGTTTGTAATGCACTGTTATAGGGCCGCAATAATCTACACCGCTGTTTATGAATGGTCGAGATGGTGTGACCCTTGAGGAAGGCAGGTTTCCCATGATCTGATTGAGTAGTTCTGGCTTTGCCTTGCTGCATGTGACGCATCGATGCACTGTTGCCCGTGCCATGATTTTTCCCTTTATGGGCCAAAATCGTTGTCGCATCATTCCCAACAGAGTTTGCGGGCCGCAATGTTTGTTCTCCTTGTGTACCATTTCGAACATCAATTTTGTAATGTTATCGTTGTATGGTAGAAGAAGTTGGTGTTTTGATGAAGCCTCTAGTCTCCCTCCAACCCGTATCAATCCCTTGTTATCCAAAAATGGTGCGAGGTTGGACAAGTTGCTAGGCCGCTGGAGCTCCTTATGATGTTTCAATTGTTTGATTTCCTCCTTAAAGTCTGCCGCTTGTATTTGTTTGACGATGTGCATTAGTGCCAGCTCCAGTTCTGCCGTGGTTAAGCTTCGTGATGACGGCTGTGCTTCTGTTTTGCTTTTAGCTTGCGTGATGAACCGTAGTACATAGCCGATTATACGTTGTAGCTGGTGAAATGAGTTGCCGTGATTCACCTTGTAAATCATCTCCGTTTCTTCTACCGATGTGACCAGTGATTTCGAATGGTTGGCCTTTACTTCTAAAACGTTCTGGTTATTGGAGGCTGGGTTGAGACGTTTCGGCCAGACTGATTCCTTGCCATGCAAAAATAATGGTCCACAGAACCATAGTGCACACTCTTTAAATGCCTTTGGTGACATTCCTCTAGACAGGATGTCGGCTGGATTGTCCTTTGATCGAACATGTCGCCAGTGTTCCGCTCTAGTCGTTTCTTTGATTGTTGCAATGCGATTGGCGATGAATGTGGTGTGTGCCGCGTCTGAATTTACCCAAGCCAACACTATCTCGGAATCGGTCCAGAAATATATGGCACCCTTAAATTGAATGTCTGCTGCTATTCTTTCTGCCAACTGGGCCCCTAATGCAGCAGCACATAACTCCAAGCGGGGTATTGTTTGTTTTTTCAGTGGAGCTACCCTTGACTTTGCACATAATAACCTTGTCATGACGGTGCCTTCTTTCAGCGTGGCGCGAATATAGGCCGCGGCTCCATAGGCCTTCTCTGATGCATCCGAGAAAATGTGTAGTTGCATGGTTTCCGGGAGTCTTCCCTTAAAAATGTGCCTTGAGCGTTTTGTTATCCTCTTTACTTCTTCTATGTTGACCTTGACAGCTAACAGGTCCGGTTTTGGGAGTCATGTGAGCCCCAATGTTTTGACGGCGGCAGCCCTTGTGTTTTCCAAGTCCAGATTAACCTCTAGATCTCCTTCTGCTATATTTTGGAGCAGTTGAGGGTGGTTGGCGCTCCATTTTCGTAGATTGAAGCCGTTTTCCTTCATTATCTTTATTATGTGTTCTTGTATGATCATTGCTGTGGATAGGTTGTCTGCTCCGCCTAAGCCATCGTCAACATAAAAGCTGTCGTTTAGAAATTGAGAGGCTAGCGCATATCGAGAAGCATTTTCGGTGGCAATTTGTTGCAGACATTTCGTGGCTAGATATGGTGCTGACCTAGTTCCATATGTGACCGTGTTTAGCTGATAATATGTTATTGGCATGTTGGCATCCTTTCGCCAAATTATTAGTTGAAACGGCCGGTCTTCTGGTGCTATTAAGATTTGACGGTACATTTTTTCGACATCAGTGGTGAACACGAACCTTGGCATTCTAAAACGCAGCAATATTGAAAACAGATCGCTTTGTACATTTGGTCCTGTGTACATAATATCATTTAGGGAGTGACCGGTCGCTGTTTTCGCAGATGCGTCAAATACCACGCGAAGTTTTGTGGTTGTGCTCTCTGGTCTCAGTATACAGTGATGAGGTATGAAATAGTTCGGTGTAGTAATCGTATCTGCTGATATTTTCGTCATGTGCCCCAGGGCTTCATATTCGTCCATAAACTTGACGTACTCTGTCCTCACTTGGGGATTTTTCTGAAGTCGACGTTCCAATGGCAGGAACCTGTTGAGCGCTATTGAGTGCGAGTCCCCCAGAACCATGGGGTCCTGATGGAATGGTATTTTCACTGTGAACCGATTTTCCTTATTTTTTGAGGTGTGTCTGGCAAAGTGCTCAAAGTGCACTTTTCCTCGTCCAGAGATAATGACTTCTTGTTGCCTTTTACCTCTTCCAGTTCCCAGAGTTTCGAGATAGAGGTTTCTAGGGATTCGTCAGCCAAGCACATTCCACAGGATGCATCTTTTGGGCTTCCTTCGTTGAGTCTGCCAGACACAATCCATCCGAGTGCAGTATTTTGCATTATTGGTAGATGCGGGGATAGCTTGATCTGCCCAATGGTGAGAAGCTGGTGATAGTGCTCAGCTCCCAAAAGTAGATCTATTTTGTCAGGGCGATTGAAGTTTGGATCCGCTAACTGGAGATTCCTTGGTAGTGACTATTTTTCAGTATTAATGAATTGCGATGGTTGAGGCGAGATGATGCGAGGAAGGACGAGCGCTTCAATGCGTGCTGTGAAGCTCGTGTTTCGAGAATGTAAGGCAACGTTCACTCTATGTTGTGTGACCCTGAGTCTAATAACGCGCGGCATTCAACTTCTGTGGCGTCTGTTTTGATTATAACTACTGCTGTGCTCAATAGGACGTATGGCCTTGGTCCACCTTTGTCCGTCGCGGTGAGTGAATCTGCTTCAGAACTTCGTGATGAGGTGGATGCCGCTGAGGCAGCTTCTGGCGTCCTTTTTCTGGTTACTTCCGCTGATGCTGCTGATGTCCTCCCGATTTTGGGCTTGGCCTTGATGAGTTTCTGCTCGTTTCCAGGTGCAAAAGTGAATTATGTTTCTTGTTGCATTTCATGCATACTCTTGACTTGCAAGTCTTAGAGGAGTGCCCGGGTCTCATGCAGTTTACGCATAGTTTTTGTCGTTGGACGTAATTGAGCCGTTCATTTGGTGTCATTGTTTGAAATTCTTGGCACCGAAACAAAAGGTGGCTTCCATTGCGGCAGAACGAGCAGGAGGTTTCCTGTGGTGCGGTGGCGGCCGCACATGTTTTTGACACGAACTTTTCCTTCTGTCCCATTGCTTCCATTGATTGAAAGCGGGCTTCAAGAAAGTCTAGGAAATTGTTCAGTCCTTGAACTTCCTTCGGGTTTACTATTGAACGATCGTTTAATATGTGCGTACCCCGATCCAATTTTTTTGTGAGCAAGTGTATTAATATGGGGTTCCAAGTGGCTGTAGGGATGCCCATGTTTACTAATGCATGCAAGCATTCTTTTGTTACATCATGCAACCTTTTTATTGATGTAGACGTTGCTGTGATTGTTGGTTGCTCTAGTAATTGGTTCATAATGGATGCAACAAGAACCCGTTTATTGTTATATCTATTTTGTAGCAGCTTCCAGGCTGTTTCGTAATTTTCGGCAGTGGCTGATAGGTGGCTTATTAGTTGTTCGGCCTCCCCACTTAGGTTTGACTTTAAATACCACATTTTTTGAACTGTGGGGATCGCTTGTTTGTCTATCAGTTGGGAGAAGAGGTCAAAGAATGCTATCCATTTTAAGTATTCCCCATTAAATTTGGGGATTGTTATTTTTGGAAGCTCAATCGTTTTATTTTTGACCGTTTCCTCAATTTTATCTGCCGTATTTTCCTTGAGCTTGAAATTGCTATAAACCGATGCTTCGATAGTCGTGTATGACTCCATGTCATACCCATCTCTTACAAGATCTATGCTGTCTTCCCCTATCGAGAAGTGGAGCTCTTGTATTTGCTCCCAAAGTTTCTCTTTTAGGTTCATGTTTGCCGCTGTCGGGTCCCTTTCGAGGAGCCGTTTTAGTGATGCTATCATCACGTTTTGTCTTCTTATGGCTGAAGACAATTCTGGTTTCCGAGAGGGAGCGCTCGTCCGGTGTTTGGGTTTTGAGAGGTTCCGTCATGCCGGACTCCATTATTTCCTTGTACTTTGACGTCAACTCGGATATTTTTTTGTAGTATCCGGTGGTGAAATATTGGTGGCTGGAATCCATATCTGCGAGGCAAAGGATTTTATTGTCCATTCAAATTCACGTCGGGGTCAGCAAAATGTTTGGAGCGGCTGATTTGCCGTCCTGAGTTAAGGATCGAGTGGAATGGCTTAGGTGCCAAACCACGTACAAATAATAGGACTCGAGGTGGTCGTACCACGAGTTTGGGTTGTATGGTGGGTTAGTCAAGGCAGTGGCACTTGAACCTGGTTATTTAAGGCGATGGGAGAAATGGCGATGGAAGCAATTGCGCTATATGATTAAAGAACAAGTAGCTTTAGGTTTGCTGGTCATGCATTTCTCAATTCTTTATTTTAAATTCTTCGCTTATATACAATTTTGGTCTTAAAATTACGCTGACTAGTGCATTGCTTTTTGACTTCTGCAATGCTAGGTCACTAGTCAGCATTCTACCGTTCTGGGTCGTCAGTAGGTGTCGCAACTGCTGACACCAGCGGTTGCAATGCTGACGCCAGCGACGGCACACTTGCTGACGGCCGCGAGCAAATTATGACGCACTCGCTACTCAGCACTTTTGCTTGTTTTTGAATTTCATGCAAACAAATATGCCTGTGTCTGCATATTTGGACAGAAATGAACAATGCCCTAATATCCAAATCATTATGCCTTATTCGTTTTGCCGGGTCGTCAACATTAAAGGGGGTTCTCATCCGAGGCTTTGAATTTGTTTTCATTGGAATTGAGTTTTTTACGTGGCAGGTCTCAAACCCAGCGCACAACCCGTTTCGGGGTTTTTGGAAAATTTGTACACATTTATATAGCGAGCCGCTTGCTTCAAGACAGCCGCCCGCTTGCAGCCGCACCTCATGGTGAACAGACGCTACGCAAAAACCTCGGTGAGCCCTTAAACCAAGTATGTCAGAGTGGCCCCACCGGGGCACCCTCTCTTTCTGCCGCGAGCCTAGATAGCTCACGTTACCCAGAGTGTACGAACGGGGACGCAAGAGTCAGGATTGGGCAAGGTCGCACAGCAACCACACTCCATTACACTCCATTCCATTATTCGGCCTATGCGGCTGGTATTTTATATTCGCCTCTAGCTTCGGCCTTCGACTTAAAAAGGCCGAATAAAAGAAAGAACCCGAACAATAGGTCTGTTCAATAACGAAAAAACGGTCTATGGAATTCACGAATTTTTGTGTTTGTTTGTATAGGAAGTGACAGAAATAAAAAATAAGATTTCAATGCAGACTAAAAATACATCGCTTACCAAAAGAAAGTTACCATAACGTTGATTTTATATATTATTATGTAGTGGAACTCAAATGTGCTAAGTCCACGTCTAATATATTTTAAGCATGACTTTGACCGAATTGCTGGCAGGGTTTGCACTATATCATGTGCTCATAACTTTGCATACGAGTATACTTTATTTTGAAATGTTCTGATAAGTTATCAGTGATAACTTATATGTATATAAACAAGAAGGGCTGATGAAAAAACCCACATTTGAATATTTAAAAAAAATTGGCAACAAAACAGTTAGGCGATTTATTTCCTCTCCTGAACACTTACAAAAGCTGGACTTGGCACAATGCTTACGAAGCCAACAAAATAAATTTTAAGGAAAACACTAATATTCAAAGACTGACTTATATTTTTTTGCTATATGTATATTTTGTATGGGGACCCCCACAGGTGGGGTCTTAGGGGGTGTGCCGCTGGCATGGGTGGTTCGGTCGGTCATACATTTTAACACGATTGGGCCACTCTAAATGGGTCAACTTGGGATTTTTCAAACTTTGGCGCTCAAAGTCAAAAGTACCAAGTCGGTACATCATAATTGGTTTTAGAGGTAGGTATGCTTCCTTCGGCAAAATATCTTATTTAGATCCCTAAAACACGATTTTTCTTGTCACTTGGGTGATTTTCAAATCGACCCGCCTTCTTACACATAGTACCCCTGTAGGGCGTTTGAGACCAAAAAATTTGATTTTAGATTATGCTGTATATCTTGAAAACTTGAAGTCCTTTGAAAAAAAAATAGAACTGGTATAATTAAGTAATGAATGCCTCTGCATGGCGAATGCATGACCAATAAGATTCATTTATAGTCAATTGGTGGCAAAAAATTACGTCAAAAACGAAAACCGAAAAAATTTTCAAAAAATTCAACTTCTCGCGTGAAAAGTATGTCATACCATTTTCAAACGAACGAAACACTTAATATAATTCGAAAGTGACAACAATTTCCTACCAAAAACCGTTGATAATTGCAAAATCGGTTGAAAATTTGATTTTTAATGATTTTTTTTCAACGAAAACTCTGAAAAAACGGCTTTTTGGCCTTAAAACCAGATTTTGGAGGTGTTACAAATCTTTTGAAGGATTTTCGCGTATAACTCGAGCAGATGAACAATCTATACTAGGTCGCTTTAAAAGTGTATTCATTTTTTCTTTTTTTTTTGTAGCACTGTGTTATTAGTTAAATAACTATAACTTTATGTAAACTATACTTATTTAGAAGAAATAAATACCAAAATCTTGGTAATCAGATCAAAAAATTCCAAGATTGGAAAATTGGTACATTGGTACATACATACCTTAATTCAAAAAGGCCCTAATTGACACATTTTTCGAAAATTAGTTTTTCACATATTTAAGTATGATATATTAAAATACACACTCACTACAAATTTTATGGAGTTACTAGCAGTAATAACGAAGATATTCCAAATTTACAAAGATATATTTGCACGCGTTCAATGTAAAGAAATTTTAGTTTTTTGCTTATCCTGTACAATTTTTTTATGTCAGTTACGGCCTTTGTGAATTAAAGTAACGATATGTATATTTTCAATTATATATACGTTACTTACAGAGTACAGTAATGTCTATTTCTGCTTTCAAAGGAGTCTGCGACATAACATTACTAGCTTCACAGCGAAATCGTGCGTTATTATCACTTGCCTCCGCCGTAAAGGTGTAAATATTTTCAGAGAGACGTCCAGCAGTTCTGAAAATAAATATATCTACGATTAAAAATATATTTCAGGTTCTATAGTCCTTATTCCGGGCTAACATTCTAAGTGAGCTTTTTTGTCATGCAGCCACAATAACCTAAGCTTTTCCGGACATTAACAAGTCAACATTACGCTAAATCTCGCCAGGTGTACCCCTTTGTGGGGATTACACCCTTTTTGACTTGACAATTTTATTAAATTGATTTTGAAGGTTCCTCCTTGAAAAACTTACGTATCTAATCTTTTTATGGGTTTGAACCAAATTATCTAAATCCACAGCAGGAAAACTTAATACGAACTACGTCTTCAAGTTGTCGATCAGTTATCTTTTTTTTAGTATTTGATATTATTAATTTGAAAGTTTAACTATGTAGTAGGGTTGTTATGAATATCAATAATATGCCTAATTTTATAAGTCTTGAGATTTGTTAAAATCAGTCAGCAATGTGATATTTTTACAGCCTTGAATGGTTAAATATTTGGAACAATATGCCGTGTTCTTAGTACAATATGATAGTTTTCTTTCAAATGATTAAAAAACAAGCTGAACTTATGATCAAATTCAGCGGGTTAATTTGATAACTTGTGCCAGACCTAATAAAAAGTTAAGATCTTTTGGAGATGTAAGAATCTCATGGTACTCTGCTGGCAGGTCGTTTTCAAATCTTTTCGCTTTAAGTTTTTTCTTCGATTTAGGCTCGCTTCTCCGCACCTTTAAACCATAGACAAAGTTGACTAGATTTAATCCCTTTGGTCCTTTAAACTAAGTTCAAACTCGCACTGTGATTTAAACTTCCACTGAAAAAGAGAGCCTTAACCAACGCGACTTACCTGTATGCCATTCTTATTTGGGAACCGTTCTTGTACCAAATCAGCTGCGCCGGTGGATTTCCCCCTCTACTGCGGCATACCAGTTCCACTGTCTGACCCCTTCGTAAAATTTCTCCTTGGGTATAACCTTCAATATAGGGTGGTCCAGGAGGATCTGAAATTTATATTTTTTTGGTTGTTAATGACTTACAGCCGGTTGCAAGAAAGAAATTTTAATGAATAATTATATTTGTTAAGTACTTGGGCTTTATATATAACTAGAGATCGAAAAAAATTGGTCAAATCTAGCCCCTGAAAAAAACTTTGTAAATTTATTTAAAAAAATATTATGTAAACTGTGGCAATTATGTTAACATAACTTTAGGCGTTTGATTTTGTCCTATTTTCCGAACTCTATACATTACCTAACAGGGAAAAACAATTATTTTTCACATGTTTCAGAGGCCTGCACGGAGTAAGTAACTCTTTTCAATGTTATCCAGATACAAAAGATACTTTTGTATCGAGTAACTTTTGTTTTTAAGATACCAAAGATACTTTTATATCGAGCTACTTTTGCATCGAGTTACTTTTATTTCGAGTTACTTTAGTATCTCGTTACTTTACGGTTACTAACTGCAGTTACTTTAGATATTAAAAGGATACTTATCTATCCGGATACTAACCGACAACGTGAAGTTGTTGACATTTTATAAACCATTAAATATATACATACATACAAAACATAACGTTTTTTTTGATTTCTGAAAATTAAGCCATATTTTTCTAAAAGGTAAGTAGATATAAAACATCACATAAAAAACGAACAATATAAAGTGCAGTGCAAAATTCCTATCAAAATGCTGCGTTTTGTTTATAGGCTCAGGAATTCGTGGTATTCGTCAAGAATATATCGCTCCTTTGCTGCAACGTCGTCATAACTCAAAAACACCAAATATTGAGTAAACATCCCTAATTTATCGAAAATAATATGTTTGATCAACTGACAATGTGTTCTATCCGAGGTTTTAACATTTCACGCAGCACAGCGATAGAAGCATTTTGCTTTAATTACATATCCCATATAAATATACATCAATTCAAAAATTAAAAATATAAGGGTTTAAAATGCGTATTCTGTAATATCACATTTTTTAAGTTATGACGCGTTGCAGCAAATGGGCTATATCTGCAGGCAGTTAGAATGCTGTTAACGTGTCTATTTTATTTTAGAATAATATCGACAGGGAAAATTTTTTAATAAATTGAATTTAAAAGTTTTATGTTTTAATTTTTCCTTTGAACATTGTTTCCCTCTTGTACTTTTCAATGCATAAAAGTAAGTTGCACCTTTAATGAAAATCAAGAGCCACCGCCATGGTAGGTAGGTATTATGGCTGTGTGCTGGCTAGCCATAGCGAAGGTCCCTGGTTCAAGTTCGTGCCGTTGTAGGTTAGATAGGGCTCATATACAAGGATATGAGATAATTATTTGGCCCAATGCTATGATTAAAGCGCCATCACTAGTACCTTTTCTTTTTCATTCCGTTTTTTTTGCAGTACGCGTAATGTGACTATTTATTTTTTTTACTCAAGTCGAGACGCTGTCTGAATAAAATATGCTTGGTATTTTATTACTTTTTTTAAAGAAATAGAAATATAATAAATAATTGACTTACTTTGTACAAGAACAATTTGATAAGAGTACAACATATTTGTACATAGTAATTTTGTAGTAGGGCAAATCCTAGAAAAGTGAGATGAAATTGAGGAAAATTGGCTTTGTTGTAGTTTCCAAAATACCGCTATTGGCAAGTTGGTAGACCAACTTCTCAGAATAGAGCGAGATCCCAGGGCCGCCAGACATCACTTATTTTCTGATGGATGAAACCAATACTGCTGGATAGTCCTCCCCGAATCTAGAACTAGTGTGAAAATTTCAAAGCTGTACCTAGGTCTCGGGCCTGGAAATCGGGTCTCAAAGTCGCAAAAAAATGACTTTAAGTTCACTTATATTCTGATGGATGATTTTCACATGTTTATCGTAGATTACCACCCCGCGGCAGTATTAAGTGTTGTTAGACCCGTACCATGGTCTAGGCTCCAGCCAGACACCCCAAGCTCGCGGATTTTCCTATGGAAATTAATTCCATTTTAACAATGTAACAGATTTGGCCAACTTTGGCTGCTTTTAACTACACAAATTTTTCCCATTTTTTGTAGAACGCTGTCCTCACGTATTATCAAGCATTTTTAGACATCGTCCCATGGCAAAAACTTCAGTCAGACACCTCAAAATGCGGGAATTTTCATAATTTTCACTGCGCTTTCACATGTTTGAGTGGGTTGGTCCCACTTTGGCTGCATTTAAATAGCGGATCTTTACACACGTGTCACAGAACACTACCCTTAAGTAGAATCAGGCATTTCCAGACATCATCCCATAACAAAAACTTCAGCCAGACACCTCAAAACTCGGGAATTTTTGTAATTCTTACAGCGATTTCATTTGTTTAAACGAGTTTGTTCACCTTTGGCTATGTTTAAATGCCAGACACTCCAAAGCACGGGGAATTTTCATCATTTCTGATGCGCTTAGACATGTTTAAGCGGGTTTAAACAACTTTGGCTGCTTTTAAATGGCGGATCGTTACACAAGTGTCGTACAACACTACCCTGAATTGGTATCAGTCATTTTTAGACTTCGCCCCATGACAAAAACTTTAGCCAGACACCTCAAAGCTGAGGAATTTTCCTAATTCTTACTGCGCTTTCACTTGCGGGTTGGTCCAACTTTAGCTGCTGTTAAAGGGCAGATCTTTACACACGTGTCACAGAATACTACCCGTAAGTAGTATCAGGCATTTTTAGGCTTCGTCTCATGGAAAAAACTTCAGCCAGAACCCCAAAACTGAGGAGTTTTCATAATTCTTACTGCGCTTTCACATGCTTGAGAGGGTTGGTCCCACTTTGGCTGCTTTTAAAATGCAGATCTTTCCACACTTATCGTAGAATACTACCATTAAGTGGTATCGGGCAAATTTGGATAACCCGCTTAAACATGTGAAAGCGCCGTAGGAATTCTAAAAATTCCTCTACTTTGAGGTGTCTGGCTGAAGTTTTTTCCATGGGACGAAGTCCATAAATGTCTGATACCACTTAAGGGTAGTCTTCTACGACACTTGTGAAAAGATGTGACCTTTAAAAGCAGCCAAAGTTGAAGTTTTTGTCATGGGGCGAAGTCTAAAAATGACTGATACCAATTCAGGGTAGTGTTGTACGACACTTGTGTAAAGATCCGCCATTTTTTGTTGTTGTTTAAACCCGCTTAAATATGTCTAAGCGCATTAGAAATGATGAAAAGTCCCCGTGCTTTGGAGTGTCTGGCTGAAGGTTTTTTCATGGGATGAAGTCTGGAAATGCCTGATACTACTTAGGGGTAGTGTTTTGGGACACATGTGCAAGATCCGCCATTTAAACATAGCCAAAGGTGAACAAACTCGCTTAAACAAATGAAACCGCTGTAAGAATTACAAAAATTCCCGAGTTTTGAGGTGTCTGGCTGAAGTTTTTGCCATGGGACGAAGGCTTAAAATACAGGATACTACTTGAGGGTAGTGTCCTTCGACACATGAGTAAAGATCCGTCATTTAAAAGCAGTAAAAGTTGGACAAACTTTATTGAACAAGAGAAAGCGAAGTAATAGGAACAGAAAAGTTCCCGAAATGTGAGGTGTCTGGCTCTCAGGGTATGATGTCTGGAAATGCCTGATTCTACTTTAGGGTAGTGTTCTGTGACACATGTGTTAAGATCCGCTATTTAAAGGCAGCCAAAGTGGAACCACCCGCTCAAACATGTGAAAGCGCAGTTAGGTTAGGTTAGGTTCAAGTGGCTGCCGCAGAGGCACACCTAGGCCAGTATTAAAAGGCCCGTTGTGATACCACCAACACTAGGAAAGTCAGTTCCGGGACCCTGCTATATGGAAAATCCCGGTATAATCGAGATTCTCCACATAGCAGATTCCCGGGACTGACGTTCCCAAACCGACACCGTTACTCCTCCTCGAATCATTTAGATGACCTGATAAAGGCCATCAGGTCCTTTATGTCCAGCTCCGTGACCTGGCGTAGGCTATCCAGGAAGGGAACTCCCGAAAAGCGCATTCTCGCGCCACTTAAAGCTGGGCAGTTACAGATGAGGTGCTCCACGGTTTCCTACTCATCATCATCCTTACAACTCCTACAGCATCGTCGGTAGAGCACACCTAGTCTTTCTGCGTGCCTACCAATGAGGCAGCGCCCAGTTAATACGCCTATTAGTATGGAGATTTCTCTTCTCATTAGGGCATAAATTTGTCTTGATCTTTTATGATCCCATTTCGGCCAGGTTTCTTTGGATATCCGGCATTCTGGAGATTGCAGCCATCCTTCGTTGGCTTAGCGGAGTGTGTACTCCTTCAGCATTAGCTTGCATGTGGCAAACGGCATACCTAAGCGCTCTTTATCCCGAAGAACCTGCTTGATCGTGCCCTGCCTCGCAAGTTCGTCTGCCCTACAACTTCCCTCAATGTCCCCGGGACCCATGTAAGGTTCTGTTGGGCCATCTCTGAACGTCAGTTCAGAGTTGAACGAGTAAGAGCCAAGGGATTTGATGGCCGCCTGGCTGTCGCTGAAAATAAAAATATCCTGTCTGGCGGCCGCCGTGGTGTAGCGGTTAAGTGTTCGGCCTTCTACACCAAGTCGTGGCGGTTCGATGCCCGGCAAAAGTAACATCAAAAATTATTTAGAAAAAGAACTTTTCTAAAAACGGGGTCGCCCCTCGGCAGTAGTTTGGCAAACTCTCCGGGTGTATTTCTGCCATGAGAAGCTTCTCAGCAAAAAAATTCATTTGCTTTGCAAGTGCCGTTCGGAGTCGGCAAAAAACTGTAGGTCCCGCCAACTTGTAGGAAAAACTCAAAAGCAACACACCACAAGTTGGAAAGAGAAGCTCGGCTAAAAATCTCGTTAGAGGTTATGATAACCTCTTGGTATATCGCCGCCATTAGTTTTTTTTTTTTTTTTTTTTTTTTTGTCTGATAGGGTGTTGGCCTATCCAAGCCGCGGCGTCCATTATTGCTGAAACTTCAGCCTAGAAGACACTGCAGTGATCAGGTAGTCTGAAGGAGAGCTCAAGGTTCAGATCCTTTGAATAAACCCCTCCTCCAACTCTGCCGTCTAACTTCGAGCCATCAGTGTAAATAGAAGTGCCGCCATGAGTGGCGGGACTCCGATCCGTCCTCTCCCAGTCGTTCCTGCTAGGAATGTTTATTTTAAAACCGCTATCTTCGACTGTTGTGGTCGCACCTCGATCTGTGCTCAGCGGAAGAAAGCTATAGGATCCCAAAATACTGGGGTGTCCAGTAGTGCTTGCGCCCCAGCCGGACGTTTCCCTTAGACGCAGAGCCGATGCTGCTACTACCCGGTGCCCTTCCAGATCGAGTGGCAAAATGCCAAGAATGGCCTGGAGTGCTTCATTGGGCGTTGTTCTTAACGCACCGCTTATACAGATCATGCAAGATCTGTGTACTTTACCGTACAGATTAAGGTTTGTTGCCTTGCTCAGCGCAGGCCACCATACCACAACTCCATGGAGCATGATTGATCGAATGATTGCAGTGTAGATCCATTTGTAAATTTTGGGGCTGATCCCCCATTTTTTTACCACGCTTTTATTAGGTTCACTTGTATGTTTGCTTGTTTGTTTGTTTGTTTGCTTGTTTGTAGTGACTCTCGTTCGGTCTAAGCTCCAGTGGCTAAAATATGGGTATCAAACGAAAGGTGAAGGCCCCAGGTTTCACTTGGAAATCGACACATTTCGATAAATTTATCGATAACTGAGTTATCGGTCAAAATGTGGTTGCCCGAAAACCTAAAAAATGCCCTACAATATGGGTATCAAACGAAAGGTGAAGGCCCCAGGTCTCATTTATCAATAACTGAGTTATCGGTCAAAATGTGGTTGCCCGAAAACCTTAAAATTTCCCTACAATATGGGTATCAAACGAAAGGTGAAGGCCCCAGGTCTAATTTGGACTTCGATATATTTCGATAAATTTGTCGATAACTGAGTTATCGGTCAAAATATGATTGCCCAAAAACCTAAAAACTTCCCTACAATATGGGTATCACACGAAAGGTGAAGGCCCCAGGTTTCACTTGGACATCGACATATTTCGATAAATTTATCGATAACTGAGTTATCGGTCAAAATGTGGTTGCCCGAAAACCTTAAAATTTCCCTACAATATGGGTATCAAACGAAAGGGGAAGGCCCCAGGTTTCATTTGGACATCGATATATTTCGATAAATTTATCGATAACTGAGTTATTGGTCAAAATCTGAGGCTAAATATGTCCAAATTTCCTAACAATATGGGTATCAAACGAAAGTGGAAGTCCAGAGGTTTCGTTTGGACTGCTGTATTTTTCGATATATTTATCGATAATTTCATAGGACATTTGACTAAAAAGTAAAAAATAAATATAGTTTAAAAAAACTAAAACTCACGCTTTTAGAGAGTATTGAACTAAAAAGTTGAAAATAATTTTAGAAACCCTACACAGTAGTATTGTGGAAAAAGCGTGGTCCGCTTTGTGCCATGATTTTCGTATATCGAGCGCTCGACGCTTTTCCCACATAATGCTAGTTTCTTTACTACGCTTTCATTAGCGTTACTTGTATTTACATACATTCATATGTATGTTTGCTTGTTTGTATGTAACTCTACTTCAGTCTACCCGATAGTGGCATATGACTGTCACAAAAACCTTGAAATGTGCCTTCAATATGGGTGTCAAACGATAGGAGGTTGCATTTGATATAATTATCGTTAACTAAGTTATCGGTCATAATGCCTACAATCTGGGTATCAAACGAAAGGGAAGTTCTACAGGTTTCTATTGGACTTTGGAATATTTCGATATATTTATCGATAACTGAGTTATCGGTCAAAATGAGGTTGTTCAATAATATTGAAAATTGCCTACAATAAGGGTATCAAACGCAAGTGGAGGCCCAGAGGTTTCGTTTTGACTGCGGTATACATATCTTAAAGCGAAAACACACGCTTTTAAAGAATATTGCACTAAAAAGGTAAAAATAATTTAAATAAAAAACGAAGATTATGGAACAAAGCGGACCACGCTTTTTCCACAATACTACTGTGTAGGGTTTCTAAAATTATTTTCAACTTTTTAGTTCAATACTCTCTAAAAGCGTGAGTTTTAGTTTTTTTAAACTATATTTTTCCAATGGCTCTTTTGCACGTGTAGAGTGCAATGCACGCTTTCTTCTGGCGCTGAAGAACATTCTCCTTCCAGGTTAGTTTCCTATCCAGAACTGTGCCCAAGAACTTGGCTTTGTCAGCCAAGTACAGGCGCACGTCATTCAGTTTTGGTAGTATTAACGGTGGTATTTTATAGCGGTTGCTGAAAAGGACCAGTTTTACTTTTCCCGGGTTGATGCTCAGTCTGCAGCGCGAGCACCATGAGGAAACCTCTCGCAGTGCTACTTGCATCAAGTTGCACAGGGTTTGAGGGAATTTGCCCCTATATACTACAGCTAAGTCGTCTGCATATGCCATTACCTTCCCGGCCCCCAGCTTGTGTCTCGCAGCATCGAGTTGACAGTGACGTTCCATAGAAGCGGGGAGAGAGCACCACCCTGAGGCGCTCCCCTTGTGACATAGCGTGATAAGTCAACCGAGCCCAGTGATGAAACTATTCGTCGACCCCTTAGTAGTTGATCAATAAGTCCAATAAGAGACCTGCTTATGCCCAGACTTGTTAAAGCGGTGTTTATAGCATCAGGGCCTATGTTGTTGAAGGCTCCTTCAATATCTAAAAAGGCCACAAGACAGCACTCCTTTTCATACAGCGATATTTCAATAACAGAAACTAGGCCGTGAAGCGCAGTTTCTGTAGATTTCCCTTTGGTGTATGCATGCTGATAGCTAGAGATAAGGTTGCTATCAATAGTAGAGGAGAGGTAGTCTTTTATTATTAGGTTTTGAGCACAAAGAATGAGCGACTGATCGGCCTATAGTCCTTGGGCTCGTAATGAGACGCCTTCCCCGTCTTAGGAATAAACACTACCGTGGCACTTTTCCAGGAGCACGAAATGTACCTAAGAGCCAGGCAGGCTGTATAGAGAAATACCAGCCATTTGGCTGATGTCTCCAGCGTGTTTATGAGTTATGCGGGAATAATCCCGTCTGGCCCGGCAGCCTTGAACGGTTCGAAGCTTTTAACCGCCCACCTAACCTTTTCCTCCGTGATGGGTATGTACACAGCCAGGTTTGTTGTAGGTGCTAAGGGTTCCACATGCAAGTTCCCTGGGAAGTGCGTATTCAAGAGCAGCTCTAAGGTTTCCCCTCCGTGCTGGTCCAGGATCCGTCAGATTTGCGCAAACAGCTTGTGGCTGTTTGAGTTTTGAAGAGCACTCGTCTAAGTGTCGCTGTATCGTCGACATTTTCGACCCCAGTGCAGACATTTCTCCACGATACTCTCTTTGCCTGCCTTATAGCTTTTTTGTAGGCGCTTAGTTTGACTTTATATTCGAGCCATTGAGTCTCCGTGCCAAGGCTCTTGGCCTTATTAAATTGTGTCCTACATGATTTGCGGAGCGAGTCCAGGTCGTAGGACCACCAATGCGGTCTATGTTTACCGCGTGGTTTTGGCACTGGGCAAGCCTGTTCTAGGGCATTCGAGAGCGCCGTTGTAAAGGTCTTTACCAGATCCTCCAACTCCCCTACTGATGACGGGACTTGTGGGGACAGTGCTGGTAGGTCCCTAGATAGTATTTCATTGTGTAGCTGCCAGTTAGTGTTACGTGGGTTGCATTTCATAACCGGCTGCTCAACAGAAAAGTCTAGAACTAGATCTATGACCACCATACGGGTTTTAGTAATAAATGTAGGTTCGTCACCCACGTTGCAAACTACCACGTTAGTTGTTAACAAATAGTCAAACAACGACTCTCCTCTAGCATTGATATTGGAGCTTCCCCACTGGACGTGATGAGCATTAGCGTCAGTTCCGATAATAAGAGGACCCATGGAAAAATTTGCCACCAGGTCTTTTACCTCCCTCTTTGGAGGAGGTTCTTCGGCGTCGTAGGGCATATAGACCGACGCCATCGTCAGGCTGGTACTGTCGACTGTTAAACTGGCAGCTGTAACGTCACCATTGGTATAGTTGGGCAAGAGAAAGGCGTTCAGCTCAGACTTAACTAAAATACAGGCTCTAACCCTGCCCCCCTCCCTGGCTCGGATAAGCTTAAAACCCTTAGTCTACAAACCGCAAGTCCTTGAGCTGTTGACCCAGGGTTCTTGGATGAGGACCACATCTACGTCGCCTTTAGAGAGACGACTGATTAAAGCAGCCGAGGCTGCTTTAGATTTGTGCAGGTTTATCTGAATCACCACCAACATGAGAGCGCTCAGACTTCCCTGCCACCGCCGTATCGTCGAGTTCCACCTCTTCTGGAGGCTTATCTTTCAACGACGATTTGTTCAGACCACGATTTGGCTTGGCGAAAGCCCTACTAACTGTGGCAGGATCAACATTGGTGCGCTCAGGACAAGCTGCTATCACTGTGACGTTGATATCTTCCCCGTCCAGCAGTCTGTCTCCCATCTCCAAGCTGTTCACTGCTCCTTCGCCATTTGACGTGGCAGATACCATACTTTCCGAGTCGGACATAAAATTATGAAAATGGCAGTAAAAATTATGAAAATTCCCGAGTTTTGAGGTGTCTGGCTGAAGTTTATGCCATGGGACGATGTCTAAAGATGCTTGATAATACTTGAGGGCAGTGTTCTACAAAAAATGGGGAAAAATTGGGCAGGTAAAAGCAGCCAAAGTTGGCCAAATCCGTTAAATTGTTAAAACGGAATTAACGGCATAAATCGCGAGCTTGGGGTGTCTGGCTGGAGCCTAGACCATGGTACGGGTCTAACAACACTTAATACTGACGCGGGGTGGTAATCTACGACAAATATGTGAAAATCATCCATCATAAAATAAGTGAAGTTAGGGTAATTTTTTTGCGACTTTGACCCCCGATTTCCAGGCCCGAGACCTAGTTACAGCTTTGAAATTTTCACATCAGTTCTAGAATCGGGGAGGACTATCCTGGCGGCCCTGGGATCTTGGTCTAGAAATATATACTTTTTATATGAAAAATGTAGGTAACCCTGTCCAATTTGATTTAAAGAGTTAAGGTATAAAAAATCGAAAAATTTATTAAAAACAGTACCCTTTTCTTTCTCTATGGCTCCATAATTTTATAGTAAGATACTAGAGTTAATACCAGTGAGCGGTGTAAGAAGGGTTAAATAAATGAACTGAAGCTAAGTTTTATGTGGTGCTTAGCTGTAATACATATAATTTCTTGCTAAAAATGTAAATAGCTAAATGAAACGTAAGTGACGCCAAAACATATAAAAGTTATCTTAATTTCAAAACCGATCTTTCAAATAATCTCATATAAAAGTTTCTTTTAAATTTACTTTCTAAACAAATCTGCATCATTTAAAATTTAAAACTTAAGCCATTTTTATAATTATTGCCATTTAAAAACTGAAACGTAAGGGACGCCAAGAAAAATAAGGTGCATTTTTTAGCGATCGAGCAGCCAATGGTAGAAAAAAGTATTTATGCTGCTATAATGAAACCATGGAGGGATAGTATAATGCTGGATAGTGAACGTGAAAAAACAAAAAATATCCAATATGATACAGAAGCAGTAGAAAAAATAAGCCCAATTGGGGTTAAGAGATGTCGAAAGTGACATACGTATTATATGTATGCTTAAAAACATGGATAGATAAAAATATAAACCTTTAGATGCAGTATAAAAAAATATATTATTGCGTACGTTGGGTTCTGAATTTTTTAATATAGGTGATTTATTAAGGAATATTTGTTAGAAATTTTAACTGAAACACCATGTGGCTCATTGTAGGTCTAATAAAACCTCATTTCTGTAACGAATTTACGAGATTTGAAACGTAAGTGGCGCCTCCATGAAACGTAAGTGACACTGATCACCTCCAATACATTATAAAAAAAAAACTATAGTAGGCTTGAATTTTTTTGGGTCATTATATTTACTAAATAAAAGAGGCTTTTGAAAAAACCTAAACCTATCCAAACTTGAAGAACTCAAAAAATGAAATCTGTGCAAATATGAGATATATTATATTATATTATATATATTATTCCATTTTCGAATTACTCTTTCATATTTGTCAGTGGAGAAAATCAGTTTTAAAATATCAGATCTACACCATTTTCACATTAAAATAAGAAACCTAAAAAAAAATTAAAATCAGATTTAGAGTTGAAAATGAGAAAATATCATTTAAAAATGAGATTTGTCAATTTAAAATGAGAAAACTTAAACTCAAAATAAGAAAATTTCATTTCAAAATCAGATTAGTCAATTTAAAATAAGAAAGCTTCAGTTTAAAATAAGAAATTTTAAAATCAGAATAGTCACTTTAAAATAAGAATACTTCAATTCAAAATAGGAAAACATCATTTGAAAATAAGAAACTTACGTTTTAAAATAAAATGAGAATACTTACACATTGAACAAACGGGGCAAACATTTGTCTGATTTCTGATTTTAATTTGATAGTTTCTTATTTTTAAATGAAATATTCTTATTTTAAAGTAACTATTCCCTCCTGAAGGGTGGACACCTTGCCGCGGTACGAGGGCTTAAGTCGATAGCCACAGGGCTACGCTGCCCTTGTGATCATAGAGCCGCCCGGTACTACATCACGAGAGAAGCCAAGCCAAGCCAAGATCTTCCCCCTCCCAATCCAGGGTGTTATGCGACCACGTGCCCATTGGACGTTTGCAGCCGGGAGGCAAATCGTGGTTGTAATCGAACGAAGCCTCTCTGATACCGGGCCGCCTCGGAGAGTAACTATGGCCTTACCGCGGTATGGGGCTCTGCCGCGGAGGACGACACATTCCCCTTACTCTTCCTTTGACCGTAAACTGGCCTTGCCCGGCGAGGGGTCGTACGAACAAGATGAAAAATAGTAATACAAACCTTAAAACTAAAGATACAACAATGTATACTGCACAGCAGAGGAGGAAATTGCTGGAGCAAGCGAGAACGCAACGTCGGAGGACAAACTCCACTTCTTTATCAGCCGAGAGATCGACAGCGATGGCCACTACGGGTCGATTAGCTCTGGATAATAAGGGGGCAATCCCCAAAGCAAGTACCGGTACAAACACAGTGAAGCCAACAACGGCTGATGTTAAACCTCCAGTAAGTGCCGGTACCGAAACCAAGTCAGTGGTCTCACGACCTGGCCCCAGAGATCCAAATAAGGGAACGACCGCGATGGCAACTAAGCATAAGCTTTGTTTTTCTGACATTGTGGAAAAGAACCCGCAAGACTTGCCCATTAGAAGGCAGCTTGGCACCGGTAATTTGGCTTTCGGCGAAGCCCACTAAATATATCTTATTTTTTTGTCGCGATTCCATATTGACACGAAATATTAACTTACGGTCCCGACCACTTGAGAACTCTACTAATTTTTGTAATTCAATTGCTTATAATATTGACAAAAATTCTAAAAGTTGCTTTTTACAGACCATTTCTTAATCAGTATTATTTCCCTCCATAGGTTCAGGTGGTCTCAAAGGTTATGTAATTAAAAATATTGTTATTTTTAAAATGTTTTGAACTTTGAACCCCGTGCGACATGCCTTAACGGTGTCCAATCGGACCCAAATTTTATATGTGATTAATTCGATTTTATTGCTATAAATTTAAAGTATCAAATAAAAGAAATTTGATTTTTTGTAGACCTAGTCTGAACTTTGACCCCCGTGCGACATGCCTTAGCGGTGTCCAATCGGACCCAAATTTTATATGTGATTACTTCTATTTTATTGCTATCAATTTAAACTATGACATAAAAGAAATTTGAATTTTTTTACACCTAGTCTGAACTTTGACCCCCGTTCGACATGCCTTAGCGGTGTACAATCGGACCCAAATTTTATATGTGATTACTTCGACTTTATTGCTGCCAATCTAAAGTTTGAAATAAAAGAAATTTGAATATTTTTAGACCTAGTCTGAACTTTGACCCCCTTGCGACATGACTTAGCGGTGGCCAATCGGACCCAAATTTTATATGTGATTACTTTGACTTTAGTGCTATCAATTTACGGTATGAAATAAAAGAAAAAATAATTTGTATATTTTTTAGACCTTATAGGCTAATCTGAACTTTGACCCTCCTGCGACATGCCTTAACTGTGTTCAATCGGGACCAAAATTGAAATATAATATTTTCGTCTATTGTGCTATCGATTTTGGGTGTTAGATTAAAAAAAAAATCGTTTTTATTTTTGGAGTCGCCATAGGGTAATCTAAACTTTGACCTCCGTGCGGCACCCCTTAACCGTATCCAATCGCGATAAAAATTTATATGCGTTATATTTGACCATAATGGAACCGATCTAGGGGGTGAGACTGAAAAAAGTTGCACATTCGATCATATTCATATATTGCATAACTTTCGTATTTTCACCCATATGTATATTTTAGAATTTTTTTAGTATGCCGTTTTGTAGATCATTTAATTTTCGTCCAATAAAATACCAATCTTAATCCTCTAACTTAGGGCTGCCATACGTCCTCTTGGAAATATACACGGCTAAAAAAATTAACCTAAATTTTAAACCCGTATAAAGTTTAATTAATTTTTCAAACTTTTTTGTGCAATATTTCAAACTGTCCAAATACCTACAAAGATTTTCAATTTCTTTTGGTTTCGATTTAAAATGTAAATGAAAAAGCAGTCTAAATTTTTTATTTTTGGTTTGTTTGAATGTAATTGAATTTTGCCCACAAAAACTTCATGTGCGGCATAGCTCAGCGGTAGGGCAGTCGGCTGTGACTTCTGAGCGTTTTCGTTCGAATCCTGCCAGCTGCCACATTTTTTTATACCTTTCATGAACATGAAATGGTATTATAACTTTGGTCCGATGTTTGCAAGTATGAGAAGAAGAAGAGATAGACCCACTTATAAGTATACCGTTATGATCAGGACGATGAGTTGATTCGATTTAGCCATGTCCGTCTGTCCGTCTGTTTGTACGCAAAGTAATCCCTCAATTTTAGAGATATCTCGATGAAATTTGGTATGGAGGCGTTATTTTATATGGGAATAATCATTTGTCGGAACCAGCAAGATCGGACCAAAACTACTCATAGCTCCCATACAATCGATTGTTCCGATAAACGGATTTCGGGCTATAACTTCTGTAATTAAAGAGATAGTAATGTAAAATTTTGTAGGTATTGATCTTTTTATATGTGAAATAACGATGTTGAAAATCTTTAAGATGGGATAAATATTTCATATAGCTCCCATACAATCGATTGTTCCGATAAACGGATTTTGGGCTATAACTTCTGTAATTAGAGAGCTAGTAACGTGAAATTTTGTAGGTATTGATGTTTTTAAATGTGAAATATCGATGTTGAAAATCATTGAGATGGGATAAATATTTCATATAGCTCCCATACAATCGATTGTTCCGATAAACGGATTTTGGGCTATAACTTCCGTAATTAAAGAGTTAGTAACGTGAAATTTTGTAGGTATTGATGTTTTTATAAGTGAAATATCGATGTAGAAAATCATTGAGATGGGATAAATATTTCATATAGCTCCCATACAATCGATTGTTGGCTATAACTCCTATAATTATATAGGTAGGGTCGTGAAATTTCGTAACTATTGCTCTGTTAGAAAGTGGAATGTCGATGTTAAAAATCAATGAGATTGGGCCAACAAAACACATCGCCCCCATATAATCGATAGTTGCGATAATTTCGGTATGAGCTACATTTAAATTCACACAGGCTGTACTGGGGATCGAACAGTGAAAATCGTGACGCTTATTCATGAAAGGTATATAGCCTTCGGCACAGCCGAAGACAGCTTTCCTTACTTGTTTTTAGTTTTGTTTTATTATTTATTAAAACTTTTCGGTTTAAAATTAAAACTTTTTGGTTTGAAAATTAAAATTTTTCAGTTTAAAATTAAAACTTTTTGGTTTGAAAATTAAAACTTTTCGGTCTAAAATTTTAACTTTTGGGTTTGAAAATTCAAATTTATTTTTGAAAGCTTATTCAAGATTGAATTTTGCTAACAACATTTATGTGTGCGATGTAGCTCAGTGGTAGAGCAGACTTGGTTCGAATTCCCGCCAACGGACAAAAAATTTATTTTATCTTTAAAAAATTGTTAAAACATTTCTGGTTTATAATTGAAACCCGATTCATTTAGCCAATTTTCATGAAAACTGGTCTAGATTGAATTTGAATCCAAATTTGGTTTTGTCATATATGTAGCCCAAAAAAGTTTAAAATTGAGGTTCAAATTTTTAACCGTGTACCTCTTGTTCTATAAAATCTATATCTAAACTGTTGAATTACACATTATACTAATTTCCATAAACATTTTTTGCCTTTATCTCTATAAGAATCTTCAGTAGTTTGGCCACTATGCCAAAAAACGTTCAAAAATTTTTCAAAAATAAACGAATTTTTTACAAAATTTTAAATTTAACTACTTTAAAATCAACATAATTTTATGGACAAAAAAAGTTAGCCCTCCTATGTTGAAGGTAATTTTATTACGAACATTTTAAGCACGCTAGCACAACATTGTGATGTGCCCTTTACTTTATAAGCCGCGTTTTATTGAAAGTCGTCAATCAAAAATTTTCTATTATTACCCGACAAGTTTTCGAAAATTTCCATATACTTGACATTTGATAGATGATTCCGAATATGTTATCATTTGGTTTAAAAGTAGAACAGTTTTCAAGATATCTTGAAATTTCGGTTTTTGAGATAAGGGAAAATTGGGATCACTGATCTGTTAATATTTTCGCTCTTACCTTCTCGATTTTACGACATTTGATTTCGTTTTGAGGAGATGAATTACCCTTTTAACCAATGCAAAAATAATTAAAATCTACATTAAGGTGTTGAATTATTACAAAAATTCTTTTTTTTTTCTTTATCCAAATTTTCAATTCTTTTTCGACCAAAGGACTTCGGGGATAAGCTATTATAGGCGACTTTGGTTGGTTCCTTCTTTGGGAAGCATAAAATGTAACTAAAAGGTGAAAACTATCAACACTTTTTATATACATACATAAATTTAACTTATCTGAAAAACTGAAATTTCAAAATATCTCGAAAACTATTCTTATGTATCAAATGTTTCGGAAAATTTCTTTGATAAAAACAGAAAATTTTTGATTGAGTACTTTCAATATAACAGGGCTTATAAAGTCAAGAGCACATCACTATTTTGTACTGGTATGCATAAAACTTTCGTTATTGAATTTCTCATATCCTATGTTATGGCTAACTTTTTTTCTTCCATGGACTTTTTCTAATTTTAAAGTGGTTGTATCTGAAATTTTGTAAAAAATTTCGTTTTTTTCAAAATTGTTTGAACGTTTGTTGCAGCAGCGACCAAACTACTGAAGATACTTATAGAGATGAAGGCAAAAAATGTTTATGAGAATTAGTATAATGTATAATTCAACAGCTTAAGCTTTCATTCTTGGAGATTTATTTTGTCGAGTAGTGTAATTAAATTAAAATTAACATTTTGGAACGTCTCTGCCTTGTGTGGCACATTGAAAAGTCTCGACACAGCGCTGTGCAGAGGAGCAGCAAAGTTATTTATAGATTTTTTTAAAAATACATTGTCTAAAACCTATTTCACATTCATTCACATCAAAGCACTGTTGAAAAACAAATTCGCAAAATTGAAAAAAAAAAAATATTACAGTGATGGAAGTATTATTATTATTATTATTATAAGGCCTTATTACACCGCGACCATATATACGATCTACTTATTGTGTGATCTTTCATCTTATTGCTGTATGCGGAGGCTCTTTATAAATTTGAGCACCTCCTCAGGTTTTTTATTCCATATCACGAACGGATTGAGAGTGACCCCACCTAGGTAGCACACTCTCTTTCTTGCTAACGCAATGCATTCGCAGAGTATGTGAACCGGCGTTTCATCGTCCAGTTCCCAAAACCGACAAATTTTGGTGGAAGTACAAAAGAGAGTCGGGCTGTCAAAATAGAAATAGAGGAACTCAGGGCAGAAATGCCATGAAACCCTTGAGCCTCGATAGTTTCAATTTTTTTTTACTTTTAATTAAAGCAAATGAACGTATGCAAAAACGCGGATTTTCTTGCAAGCTAAATTTTTTGAAGTTTACAAAAATTTATTTTTTTTGACAGACAATTGCTTTCTGCTCTAACTTACTTCACAAAAAAAGCTAGATCAGAAATTTGTGATCTGGATTACCCTATAAAAACGTTGAAGTACCCATACTACTCCAAGAAAAGTCCAATTCCATATAAAAAAAGGTGGTCCAATTACCATGGCGATGTCCTAGGATTGGACCACCTAAATATAAATATAAAAATGTCAAAATACTTGGACCACCTTTTCTGTATGAAATTGGACTTATATTGGATACTCCGCTATTGGATACTCTACACAGTATTGATTAGAGTATTTTGCCATTTTTGCAGGTACTCTAGTTTTGTTTGAGCATACTCATGAAACAAAAAATAAAGCAACCTAGGGCAAGAAAAGTGTTAATGAAACACAATTTTATGAAATATCTCAACCTGGCGTAAACTAGAGCAGCTCAATTAACGAACCTAAAAATAACGAAGTTTTTAGTAACGAATTGGCTCAAAAACTAAAGCACCGATTTTCAGCAAATTTTAAATTTTAACAGTTTATTCGTTGGCGGTTAGGTAGCAACCTTGGATGGCAGCCCTGCTGAAAATTTACTTAGTTGGAATACGGCCAAAAATATCTTTCATTTGATACCCACACATATCTTACTCAATATACAAAATTGAGATAGGTGGCAACCCTGCGAACGACCCAAATTGGCAAAACACATGTACATAATCTTAGAATGATTCATGCTATTTATTTCCCAAATGTTACCAAATTCGGTCAAGCAGTTCCAGAGATATAAGGAATAATAAATAAAATGGGGTTGGTGGCAACCTTAGAAGACAACTCTTCTTGAACTTGTAATATTTGAAACTCGACCAAAAATACCTTTCATTTGATACCCATATTGTCATATCTTGCTCAATATTTAAAAAAAAATTAGATAGGTGGCAACAATGTAAACCGCCCCAAGTAGCAGTACCCATGCATTTATTCTTAGAATGAATCATACTATCTTTATGCCAAATTTCATCGACATCGGAAACGAAAAAACAAAAACCACTTTATTTGTGAGAAAATGGTTAAAGTCCATGTAAATATAACAAAATTATCTGTAATATATAAATGCGCAATGTTCAAAAGTTTTCTCCCTTTTTTGCAATAACCACAATTAGGTATATTAAATTTGATATGTATGATAGGTCTCCCCGAGCAGGGTGTGCGACAACAAACCAAAAATTAAAAAAGAATTAATCATAATATGATGAAATTCACACCATTGCAAGTGCTAAACACGCATTCACTTTATAGAGCCGCTGTTATGTGTGTATGTAGGTATGACCACTTTCATTGTTGTGTTTGCATTCATTGCAGTTGGGGTCAGAGTGTGAGCCAGCCCGTCAATTGTATTGAGTGAAGAAAATCTGTGAGTGGGTATTCGTAGAAGCAAATGCTTGCTCAGACTAGATGTATTAAAAAAAAAAGCACAAGTAAGCTAGATCATGCACAAGGCCCTTCGTGGCTAGGCTTAGTGAAATAAAATAAAATAAAAAATTGATAAAATTAAAAAAAAAAGTAAAATAAGAAATAGAAAAGTGATTGAAAGTAAAAAAAGAAGTTTGTTGGAAATGAAAGGAAAAACAAAATGAAATAAATAAAAAATATAAAAAAAAGGAAAAAAAGGGAAAGGAAAGGAATGGATATAAGGAAAATAAAGGTAAGTTAAGGTAAAGAACGGAAAATATTAGAGAAAAATCAAAGGCAAATAAAGGTAGGGAAAGGAAAGGTATGGAAAAGAAAACAGGAAGGGAAGAAAGGAAATGTAATGTAGGTAAAGGAGTGGAAAATAGAAGCAAATAGAGAAAGACAAAGAAAGGAAAGAAGAGAAAAAGAAAGGAAAGAAAAGTTAGCGAGGAGGAAGGTATGGAAAATAAATGAAAATAAAAATAAAGAAATATAAAGGAAAGAGAGGTAATGCTAAAAAAATAAGTAAAGAAAATGAATGGAAAAGGAAGAAAGCTAAAGGAGTTACGAAAGGAATAAAAAGAAAGTAAGGAAACGGTAGGAAAGGAAAGCTAAGAAAAGGAAAGGTAAGGGAAGGAAAGGTAAGTAAATGAAATGACAGAAAAGAAATCTAAGGAAAAAAAAGTGAAAGAAAATAAAGGTAAGAAAAAAATAAGAGAAAAGAAATGAAATGAAAAAAAATGAATTAAATGAAAGGAAACTAAAGCAAAGGAAAAGAAAGGAAAGAAAGGAAAGGAAAGGAAAGAAAAGAAAAGAAAAGAAAAGAAAAGAAAAGAAAAGAAAAGAAAAGAAAAGAAAAGAAAAGAAAAGAAAAGAAAAGAAAAGAAAAGAAAAGAAAAGAAAAGAAAAGAAAAGAAAAGAAAAGAAAAGAAAGGAAAAGAAAAGAAAAGAAAAGAAAAGAAAAGAAAAGAAAAGAAAAGAAAAGAAAAGAAAAGAAAAGAAAAGAAAAGAAAAGAAAAGAAAAGAAAAGAAAAGAAAAGAAAAGAAAAGAAAAAGAAAATAAAAGGAAAGAGGAATGTAAAGGAAATGGAAAGAAAGGTCTGGTAAGAAAATAAAAGAAACGAAAAAAAGGAAAATAAAAGAAGAGAACAGAAAAGAAAGAAAGAAAGAAGGGAAATAAAATGAAATGAAAGAAGAGAAAAGCAAAAGAACGGAGAGGGAAGAATAGAAAAGGAAAGAAAGGAGAAGGGAAAGAAAGAAAAGCAAAAGATATATATTGAGATGAAAGGAGAGGAAAGGAAAGGAACTAAAAGCAAATTATAGCAAAGGAAAGGAAAGAAATGCGTATGAAGACGAACTAAGAAGAAAAAATAATTATCAACATTGAAACTATATTACTGAATGGTGTAAAGACGGAGGATAAGGCAAAATGAATAGGAATGTATAGAAACCAAAAAGATACAAAATATGGAAAAGAAAGGAAAATTTAAGAAATAACAAAAAGGTTTTGTGGTTGAATTTCAACCACTGGGCGAACTCTAGTAGAAAGAAAATGTTCTAAGTCCAAAATATGCTCATAAGTTCGCATTTACTTTATTTTGAAATATTTTGATAGCTGATATTTAAGCAAGCTGCACTGAAGGAAAAAACTACATTTTTAGATTTTAAAACGTTTAAAATTTAGCACTTTACCACGACGGCACTGTGAGCACCCCCGCCCCACTGCTTCAATGGTCCTTTGCGAATATCCATTTTCGTAGTCGTAATGGTCAAATTATTTGAATAAATTGAAAAATATAAATAAAACTTACATTTTCTTTTTGTTTTTCTTCATTCATAACGCATTTTTATTTGTCAAGAAATCAAAATGAAATTTTTCAATTTTGCCACAAAATTTAAAAATAGGCGACAATATTGCAAAACAAAAAAAAAGTATTTGACACCTGGTAAATTGTCAAGATCAGAAATTTGTGATCTGGATTACCCTATAAAAACGTTGAAGTACCCATACTACTCCAAGAAAAGTCCAATTCCATATAAAAAAAGGTGGTCCAATTACCATGGCGATGTCCTAGGATTGGACCACCTAAATATAAATATAAAAATGTCAAAATACTTGGACCACCTTTTCTGTATGAAATTGGACTTATATTGGATACTCCGCTATTGGATACTCTACACAGTATTGATTAGAGTATTTTGCCATTTTTGCAGGTACTCTAGTTTTGTTTGAGCATACTCATGAAACAAAAAATAAAGCAACCTAGGGCAAGAAAAGTGTTAATGAAACACAATTTTATGAAATATCTCAACCTGGCGTAAACTAGAGCAGCTCAATTAACGAACCTAAAAATAACGAAGTTTTTAGTAACGAATTGGCTCAAAAACTAAAGCACCGATTTTCAGCAAATTTTAAATTTTAACAGTTTATTCGTTGGCGGTTAGGTAGCAACCTTGGATGGCAGCCCTGCTGAAAATTTACTTAGTTGGAATACGGCCAAAAATATCTTTCATTTGATACCCACACATATCTTACTCAATATACAAAATTGAGATAGGTGGCAACCCTGCGAACGACCCAAATGACCACTTTCATTGTTGTGTTTGCATTCATTGCAGTTGGGGTCAGAGTGTGAGCCAGCCCGTCAATTGTATTGAGTGAAGAAAATCTGTGAGTGGGTATTCGTAGAAGCAAATGCTTGCTCAGACTAGATGTATTAAAAAAAAAAGCACAAGTAAGCTAGATCATGCACAAGGCCCTTCGTGGCTAGGCTTAGTGAAATAAAATAAAATAAAAAATTGATAAAATTAAAAAAAAAAGTAAAATAAGAAATAGAAAAGTGATTGAAAGTAAAAAAAGAAGTTTGTTGGAAATGAAAGGAAAGGAAATAATATAAAATAAATAAAAATAAAACAAAATGAAATAAATAAAAAATATAAAAGAAAGGAAAAAAAGGGAAAGGAAAGGAATGGATATAAGGAAAATAAAGGTAAGTTAAGGTAAAGAACGGAAAATATTAGAGAAAAATCAAAGGCAAATAAAGGTAGGGAAAGGAAAGGTATGGAAAAGAAAACAGGAAGGGAAGAAAGGAAATGTAATGTAGGTAAAGGAGTGGAAAATAGAAGCAAATAGAGAAAGACAAAGAAAGGAAAGAAGAGAAAAAGAAAGGAAAGAAAAGTTAGCGAGGAGGAAGGTATGGAAAATAAATGAAAATAAAAATAAAGAAATATAAAGGAAAGAGAGGTAATGCTAAAAAAATAAGTAAAGAAAATGAATGGAAAAGGAAGAAAACTAAAGGAGTTACGAAAGGAATAAAAAGAAAGTAAGGAAACGGTAGGAAAGGAAAGCTAAGAAAAGGAAAGGTAAGGGAAGGAAAGGTAAGTAAATGAAATGACAGAAAAGAAATCTAAGGAAAAAAAAGTGAAAGAAAATAAAGGTAAGAAAAAAATAAGAGAAAAGAAATGAAATGAAAAAAAATGAATTAAATGAAAGGAAACTAAAGCAAAGGAAAAGAAAGGAAAGAAAAGAAAGGAAAGGAAAGAAAAGAAAAGAAAAGAAAAGAAAAGAAAAGAAAAGAAAAGAAAAGAAAAGAAAAGAAAAGAAAAGAAAAGAAAAGAAAAGAAAAGAAAAGAAAAGAAAAGAAAAGAAAAGAAAAGAAAAGAAAAGAAAAGAAAAGAAAAGAAAAAGAAAATAAAAGGAAAGAGGAATGTAAAGGAAATGGAAAGAAAGGTCTGGTAAGAAAATAAAAGAAACGAAAAAAAGGAAAATAAAAGAAGAGAACAGAAAAGAAAGAAAGAAAGAAGGGAAATAAAATGAAATGAAAGAAGAGAAAAGCAAAAGAACGGAGAGGGAAGAATAGAAAAGGAAAGAAAGGAGAAGGGAAAGAAAGAAAAGCAAAAGATATATATTGAGATGAAAGGAGAGGAAAGGAAAGGAACTAAAAGCAAATTATAGCAAAGGAAAGGAAAGAAATGCGTATGAAGACGAACTAAGAAGAAAAAATAATTATCAACATTGAAACTATATTACTGAATGGTGTAAAGACGGAGGATAAGGCAAAATGAATAGGAATGTATAGAAACCAAAAAGATACAAAATATGGAAAAGAAAGGAAAATTTAAGAAATAACAAAAAGGTTTTGTGGTTGAATTTCAACCACTGGGCGAACTCTAGTAGAAAGAAAATGTTCTAAGTCCAAAATATGCTCATAAGTTCGCATTTACTTTATTTTGAAATATTTTGATAGCTGATATTTAAGCAAGCTGCACTGAAGGAAAAAACTACATTTTTAGATTTTAAAACGTTTAAAATTTAGCACTTTACCACGACGGCACTGTGAGCACCCCCGCCCCACTGCTTCAATGGTCCTTTGCGAATATCCATTTTCGTAGTCGTAATGGTCAAATTATTTGAATAAATTGAAAAATATAAATAAAACTTACATTTTCTTTTTGTTTTTCTTCATTCATAACGCATTTTTATTTGTCAAGAAATCAAAATGAAATTTTTCAATTTTGCCACAAAATTTAAAAATAGGCGACAATATTGCAAAACAAAAAAAAGTATTTGACACCTGGTAAATTGTCAAGATATTGCCAGCTGGCAATATTAGCATGGCTGACAATATTGGACTGTGAGTACCCTAATGCACACAAAAAAGTTAGGCGGCTTTTTTCGTCTCCTGAACAATTACAAAAAATGGATTTGGTACATTTGCTCACGAAGCCAGCGATATGTATGCATGTATATGGGGCGAAATCCTTGAAATGAACATAAAAAACGAACGTTTTTGAATACCTTCTGGGGTGGGCACGTGCCCCACCCCTAAATCCGCCCTTGTACATATGTATTTTTACGAAAGCTGATAAAAGAATTTATGAGTACAAAGATACAAGTAAATAATTGATCGCAACGCCCATAATATAATAGTGTCAGCAAAAACACATCATGTTAAAGGTAAAGGCACTGATATTTACATATGTACCAAAATCAGTACCTACATATCTACTAGCATTCTAAAAGATCTATTTAGTTGTGTTTGGGTTCCTCCCATTCTAGCCTGTTCTTTTATCTTACTTTAGTATGCCCAACTCATTCACAAGCAAAAGCTATATTATTTACATATATGTACATTAGGCTGGGCCGAAAAAAATTTCGTTTTTTTTGCAAAATTTATATTGATTTTATTTTTGAGAAAGGTGAAAAGCTCTCAGGCAGAAGTAACCAAAACAAGTACGAAGTAACCACGTAACCCAATGAAATAAAGGTAACCAAATTTGGTAAAAAGTAAGCAAAACGACAACCCTGACTACGAGCTCTAATGTGGGGTACATGCTGCACTAAAAATGCAGCATTCTGCATTTTCGGACATGAGCTTTCGAAAAGCGTGCATGCTGCTGCATTTACTAAATGCGAAGATTGCAGGATTGATTCTGCATTTATGATGCTAAATGCAGAAATAAAGTTTCATTAAGGCCGTGTGCCAATTGGTTTAAAAAAGCAAATTTTCACAAAGCGATGGTAAATTCTGACAGTAATCGTGGTGAATATGAACGTCAGAATTGAATTTTGACAACCAATAACAAAGAGGGTAGAAATAGAAATTTCTACCCCTTTTGCCAATAACGCGAGCACATGGATGCATGTGCTGTTAATATTCATATTATTTCACATAAATTTATGTTCACACGCGTTATTTAATACTAAAATATAATATAATGCGAATAACACGCAATATAACTGCATGAAAAACACGTAAATTGAAAATTTATTCACAGAATATTTGCTTTTGCACGTGCTTTTTCCGGACGTCAAAATTTACTACTGTCATAATTTACATATTCGTTTGGCACAGCAAAATGAAAAATTTTTGTACACCATAGGAAATTTCTTCACCTTATTTTACTCTTTTGAAAAGAAATACCTGTGTGTCAATACAGCCTACGTAGCATTTAGCTGTCAACATTTGTATGGTAAATGCAAAAACAAATGCTGCATTTTTAGCTAAATGCTAAAGTGTGACGATAATGCAAAATGCAGGCCAGCATGAACCCTACATAAACCTGTATCCGGAAAGCACAAATCTTATGACACTACCCAATATCGCTTATTTTCTAGAAAGGAATGAACAATATTTAAGGAACTACCCACAGGGAACATTGGCAGGACAACGTCTGTCGGGTCAGCTAGTGTTGGCTAAAATTGAAATTTTCTGGAAGTTGAGAAATAGTTTTGTATCTGACGAAAATTAACAAGTGTTACCATTTTAGCCGATTTCCGGCTAGATCCAGCCGATTTAAAAATGATCTAGTCAGAAAAAACGGATTTAGCCGGAGCCGATTTGTCAAAAAAATTAGCCGATTCTAGCCGTTTTTAATATTCAATTTCCCATAAAGTAGGAGCCCAATGTTTACACTTTAACCCCCTTATTCATAAAAAATAAAATGGGTTTATACAGCTTTTTAAAATGACATTTCCATACAAATTTTGAATTATAGCAGCTTATTAAACCTTTTATATTTTTTTATGAATATGGGGGTAAATATCATAACTTTTTATTTTTTTAAACGAATATGTTGATCTTTTTTTAGCCAGACAGGTAAATATCTCAAATTTTCAAAAAGTTAAAATTTTTTGTAATTTTTTGTTTATTTCTGTTTCGATAGGAAAACTTTCTGTGCTGGTGCTTCTTTGTCCATTCGCATAACATGACCCAGCCAGCGGAGTCTTTGGGCTTTAATTCGCTGGACTATGGTCAGATCTGCGTAGAGCTCGTACAGCTCATCGTTAAATTTCCTTCGATACTCGCCGTTGGCATCACGGGAAGGACCATAAATCTTCCGAAGAACTTTTCTCTCAAATACTCCAAGGGCCATCTCTCTTGACACTGTCCATGATTCCGAGCCGTACATCAGGGCTGGTATGATGAGAGACTTATAGAGCGTGATCTTCGTTTGTCGAGCGAGGACTTTACTTCTCAATTACCTACTTAGTCCAAAATAACACTTGTTGGCAAGGGTGATTCTCTGTTGGATTTCTAGACTGATATTATTTTCGGTGTTAATGCTGGTTCCCAAATAGACGAAGTCTCTCACCATTTTAAACTTGTAGCTATCAACGGTGACTTGGCTGCCAAGGCGCAGGTGCGCCGATTCTTTCTTTGACAGCAGATACTTCGTCTTGTCCTCGTTCACCGCAAGACCCACTTTTTTCGCTTCCTTATCCAACCCAGAGAAAGTAGCTCTTACGGCGCGGCTGTTAAGGCCAATTAATCAATATCATCGGCATACGCCAGCAATTGCACGCGCTTGTAAAAGATTGTGCCATTGCGGTTTAGCTCTGCTGCTCGAATTATCTTCTCCAGGATCACGTTAAAGAAATCGCACGAAAGAGAGTCGCCCTGTCGGAAGCCTCGTTTGGTTTCAAATGGCTCAGAGAGGTCCTTCCCGATTCTGACGGAGCTGTTGGTTTTGCTCAACGTCATTTGGCAAAGCCGTATAAGCTTTACAGGGAAGTCAAATTCAGACATGGCGGCATACAGGCAACTCCTTTATGCGCTGTCAAAAGCGGCTTTAAAATCGTCAACGAGATGGTGAATGTCGATTCTTTCATGGGTCTTCTCCAGGATTTGGCGTATCGTGAAAATCTGGTCGATGGTAGACTTACCAGGTCTAAAGCGACACTGATAAGATCCAATCAGTTTGTCTACGATGGGCTTCAGTCTTTCACACGACTTTTCCATAGTCAGGGATTGGGGTATCGGGCTCGACGTCTCCCTCGCAATTTAGCAGTGAGGAGAAGTGCTCCCTCCATAATTTAAGTACATTCTGTACGTCGGTTACCAGGTCGCCATTATTGTCCTTACAGGAACTTGCCCCGGTCTTTAAACCTTCCGTCATCCGCCGGATCTTTTCATAGAATTTTCGGGCATCATTCCTGTCAGCCAGCATCTCAAGCTCCTCACACTCACGCCTTTCGGTTTCACGTTTCTTTTTCCTGAAAAGGCGTCTCTCTTCCTTCCTCGCCTCACTATAGCGTTGCCATGCACTGCGGGTTGCGCCCATTCGCAACGTCTCCCTGTATGCAACGTCTTTTTTGTCCGAGGCAGTGCTACATTCCTCATCGTACCAGTTTTTCTTGCGGGCTCGCTGAAACCCTATAGTGGCCTCAGCGGCGGTACGTAATGAGTTAGAGATATGCTTCCATTGCTCGGTAACATCGTTAGGTCGAGGAGTGCTCTCCTATAGCAGGTGTGAGAGTAGAGTGGAGAAATTATCAGCTGTCTGTGTCGTGCGCAGCTTCTCGACGTCAAACTTTCCTTCCGTTACTGTACGCACTTTTTTCGCTGCACAGAGGCGTGTGCGTATCTTGGCTGCAACATGATAATGGTCCGAGTCGATATTGGGACCACGTAGGGTACGCACTTCCAGTACGGTGGAGCTGTGTCTGCCGTCGATCATGACATGATCAATCTGGTTTCTAGTTCTTTGATCAGGGGACAGCCATGTGGCTTGGTGTATTCGCTTATGCTGGAACGTGGTACTACTGATGACCATATTTCGAGCAGCGGCGAAGTCAATCAACCTTGTGCCGTTGGGGGATGTTATATCGTGGAGACTGTATTTTCCAACTGTAGGACCAAAGACTCCTTCCATGCGCACCTTGGCATTAAAGTCGCCGAGCACGATTTTGATATCATGCTGGAAGCAGCGATCATAAGTCTGTTCAAGTTTATCGTAGAAGGAGGCCTTCTCTGTGTCGTCCGTCTCCTCAGTCGGCGCATAGGCGCAGATAAATGTTATGTTGAAAAACCTCGCCTTGATGCAGATCGCAGCGAGACGCTCGTCCACAGGAGTGAACGCTAGTACTTGGCGGCGAAGTCTCTTTCCCACCACGAATCCTACACCACGCGCTTTGCCGCGTGTCTGGCCACTATAGTATACGTCACAAGGACCGATGGTCGTCTTTCCTTGCCCCGTCCATCGCATTTCCTGCAGGGCGGTGATGTCGGCCTTTGCGCCTACGAGGACATCAACCAGTCGGGCAGCGGTACCGTCCCTTGAAAGGGTCCGGACATTCCCGGTGCATGCCCTAATATCCAAATCATTATGCCTTATTCGTTTTGCCGGGTCGTCAACATTAAAGGGGGTTCTCATCCAAGGCTTTGAATTTGTTTTCATTGGAATTAAGTTTTTTGCGTGGCGGGTCCCAAACCCAGAGCACAACCCGTTTCGGGTGAGTTTTTTTTGGCCAATGGATGGGTTAGTTTCTTCTAAGATATGTACCCTTAATTTCTGAAAAAAAATTGAGTGGGTACTAGGGATGTCAATTTTTCGGGTTTTGGCCGTCCCGGGATTTTCGGGATATGCTTTTACAAATCCCGGGATCCCGGGATTAGTCCCGGGATTAGGGATTCGTTATTTCTAACAGGTTTGCTTCAAAAAGACTGGAGAAAATGTTTGTGAAACTGTCAATTTTTAAATAAATAACAAATAAAATTAATTAAATTTATTTATCCCTTATATTTTTTATTTACTTTTAATGTATTTCATTTGAATAAAAAAAAATAACACACTTCAATAGAAAGTTTTTTTTTGTAGTTGAACTCCTACATTAATATAAATGTATTAAACAGTTTAATAATGGTAAGTATTAATTAAAAAGTAAAAAAAAATTTGGTACATTCAGCGCGCCTCTTCCCAGCCAGCAAGATACCTTACATTTTACGAACATTGCGTTTTACGAGCTATTCTCGAATCAGCAACAACTAAAAACACAAGCTTTTTTTATTTTGTCAAAAAAAAACAAGACCCAAGTTCCAAAATTTAGATGCCGCAAAGATATTAACGTTCATAAAATGTTTGTTTGACACAGATGTCCATTCGTCAAAAACTACGCAAAATTTTTCACCTTCTTTTACGAGCTTTTCAATTTCATGTAAAAATCCTACTCTAATATTTTCGTAATAGTTGAGTACAATACTTTGTATAGTGTTTCTGGATTTTGGTAAATCGAAGCCATTACCTCGCATTACATCGCGTAGATCTTGTGATTTGGTGAAAGCTGAAAAAGCAAAACCATCAACAGCCGTCATCCTAGCTAAAACAGCTTCCATACTCCTCTCCGTTTTATTACTAAAAAATTTATGCAACTTTTGCTGTTTACAAGGTACAGGATTGGCTTCTGGAGCTTTTGTTTTACGGCACACAACAATATTATGTTTTTTCAAATGCGTGTGCAGCCCTTTTGTTGAGCCACCTTTCGTTAATAATATTTGACTGCATTTTTTGCACTGAGCTGACTCGTCGTTGTCGCGCGCAACTAAAAAATAGAACCACACGGAAGACTCCTCTTCCGCCTTTGTTTTATGTGCAACAAAACCTGTACGAAATAAATTTCAATTTCATTACAGTGATTCTTTATTTAATGAAAATGAAATACTTCGTATAAAAATGGATGAGTGCGAGGTATTCCACTTCACCGAAGTTATAAATATATCTATATTTACCTGAAGTGGACGGCTTTTCAGTCATATTTAATTATTCTTATTATTCATCAATCAATTATTCGCGCAAAAATAACAATGAAACCAGCTGATTTCTACGTCAACAGTGTTGTAAACGCTAACCCAAATTTCAGTGTGGTTTCTTTGCTATACAAGAGGGATTTTTCTCACATCCCGAAAATCCCGGGATTGCTGGAACACAATCCCGGGATTTTCGGGAGCTTAAAAAGGGTCGGGATCCCGGGATTTCGGGATCCCGGGATCCCGGGATGACATCCCTAGTGGGTACTTAAAACAGTGAAGACGCCAGAGCCAGCTAAAATTGACAAAAAAGAATAAAAATAACGTATTTTTGGTACCAGGTTTTTAATTGCAGGTACTCGCTATATGATTTATTATTTACTTTTAAAGAAACTACTCTCTTTTAAACCTAAAAATTACGTTTTTCAAACTTTGAAAGTCGACCTGTCCGAAACGAGTGGTTATTAAAATAAAAAGTGTGTAAATTTGTTCCTTTAGGACCCTAAAAAAGTGTCCCTCAAAGTTTGAGCGAAATCCGAGACTAGTCAGCCACGATTTCTGATAATATTAGACGTTTTCATATGGATAGACTCACATATATATATATGTATTTATTTACAACAATGGAATTGTTGTATTACGGCCTTTGTGTTAAACAAACGTTAAGTTAAAATAATATTAAAGAATTTAGTATTTTTCGTTTTAATATTTCTATATATAACATTCATTCATTAATACAGAATAATAAAATATATTTATATTAGGGCAGGTCGATTTATTAACCGATATCGCGCCATCGATTTTTCGATAGGTTTTTGGGGAAAAAAAATACACTACGCCTACCCCAAAAAATGATTTTCGAGCCTGCGAAATTTAATTTTTTTGAATTTTCTTCGACTTTGATTTTTAAGGTTTTTTTCATGACCCACTAAACAAACTCTCATTTGATTTTAAAATTTTCATGTATACTCTGTCCGACCCAAAAATGTCCGTTAAAAACGTTGGCGATAACAGTTTTTTGAAAAAACCAATGTTTTTTAGGTTTTGGGGAGTGTTTTGGTAAAAAAATTGACCCTTTCTTTCGCTTTATATTTTTTTAAGGGTTTTTTCAGCATACATGCAAACATGCTTTCGATGAAAACGTTTTTGTCTCATATATCCTGTCTCACTCAAAATTTTGCGCTAAAAACGTTGGCGATAATAGTTTTTTGAAAAAAAAAAAATTTGTTTTCGGGTTTTGGGACTTGTTTTGGTCGAAAAATGTACTTTTCGAATTTTTATGCATTTCTTTTTCATTCCAAATCCTTTTTTATGTATTTTTCCCCCACTTTCGTACTGTAGCAATCAAAAGTTATTTTAATCATAGATAAAAACATACAAAATTTGTGTAGGTTTCCCAGATAATTAATATTAAAGGAATGGTAAACATTGAATTCAATTATGTCACTTTGAATACACGCCTAGCTTTACGTTCAGCAAATAATTCCATTGCAGAGACCAAATTGATCGTCGTCGCTACTGACCTTTCGATGTACAGAATACAAAAATTGTTCAGTGTATCGTCGGCTAAAGAAGCTCGGCGATATTCTTTAACAATTTTCAACGAACTCATGACTCGTTCGGCCCTAGCTGATCCGAGAGGAAAGGTTAAGAACAGTCGAAATAAACTGCAGCATTCAGGAAAACTGTCCATCATATGTTTGCAAATACAAACTCCAAATACTGTGATGGACTGTCGTCAGTAAACTCCCGATTTTCTGTGAAATACATGTCAGTAAAAGCAGCCAGCTCATTTTTCAAATCAGTAGTGAAAAACTCTGATAAATTAATAACACAGTTTTACAAATCATCCTGATCGAGATTTTTGAAAGTTTCAGGCATCCAAAAACCGAAAACATCGTTTATTTCTTTGAATCCTTCCGCTCTTTCTTGTATTTCGGGAGTCATTGCGTCCAAAACTTCATAGAACTGCATTCGATGTTTTGCATCGAAAAATTTTTTGACTACGTTTTCTGATAATTTCGCATGGTCCTACGTTTAGCTCTATCGGGCGGGGAATGTAGTAAAAATTGTCTACAAAAGGAGTTCGCACATCCCCTAGGATCCTTCTTCACCCTGTCGCCGAAAGTAATATCTACTTTAAACTTTTGTTTTGTTGGATTGGATAGAGCTTTGACCGTAGTCCATAATTTGCCATTGTCATATTGCTTTTTTGTATTTGAAAAGGGATTTCTGAATTATTTGTTTCTAAAATTTTGTTTCTGAATTTTTGCTTCTGAATTTTTTGTTTCTGAAAAATGTTTTCTGAATAAAGTTTTCTGAAAAACAGCATTTTTGAATTTTTGTCTTCTGAATTCTTGGGTAGCACAGATATTTCCTGACTAGTTTGAATTCAGCCAGAAAATTCTAGTAGCATGCTAGTATGAAATGGATATTTCCTGACTAGTATGAGTTCTGCCAGAAATTTCTTTAACTCTTTTAGAAGCTTGATGCCAAAATCGTCAGAGGTTCGTGATGAACTTTCGCTCTGTTTCAAAATTTCTTCCCATCGTCGATGAGCGAAATATGAAAAATGCTTTCAATTGTGGCGAAAAAAACCTTGATTGAGGAACTTGCATTTTTTTCTGCTGCCTGAATCAAAACTAAGTTCATTTGATGACTGAGACAATGAATATACGGTAGAAATGATCCATCGCCGTCGTCGATAAATTCTTTTAATTTCACTTGAACACCTCCGCTACCCCCACACATGACAGAGCACCGTCATAGCTTTGACCAGACAGATATTTTTTCTCAAAATTAAATTTTTCAAACAAGATTGCTGTGATTTCATTGCAAATGGAGGTTGGGATGTGAATGTGTGTGTGCGGCAATAGACAGATTTCATTTTTACTGGAAGGCAATCCTGTACCTTTGCATTTTGCTTGTTAACGCAACAACAACGATTTGAGGCAGATGAATCCACACAGATTTCTGGGTCTGGAAGGGTTTAGGGCCTTTTTTGGTCTATTTTTTGAGTAGGGCCCAGTTGGCAATGTCCCATTTGCCGCCCGTTAAAACCGCTACTGTTTAATGGGGGTTTTGAAAAATTTTGGTCGAAAAAACCAATTTTTTTTTATATTTTTCATTGGCTCAATTTTATAGACGGAGAGCTGGCAACATAACAAATTGGGTCACTCCGGGAAAGGTAAATTTCCACATTTACGAGCTCGTTTGTTATCGACTTGACGTCAGCCTGGCCGGCAGAACTCCTACTGGAAGACAAATTCGTGTTAGGAGGGAGTGCGCTCCCCCCTCTTAAAAAAAACTGTAAGTGAACCAACAGATTTTCTGAGTATGAGTGTTCTTAGAGGTTCTTCCGTAGAATCTTTTACTATTCTTAGAATTTTTATATTGAGCTTAGTTCTGCCACAATCCGCGCTTAAAGCTCAAAACCCCGATTTGTTTGGGCCTCTTTAACTCTGTAATTAGAAGCAATATTTGGATCAAAATACACGATTCTGAAAGCCTGAATGTTTCTCTTTATCATACAATAGCGCTTTACTATTGCCAATTCATAGCAGACAAGCACGAGCACAACTTTTGACGAATTCGACTTTTTGCTCGTTTTTCGAGGTCCATAAGTCTACAAGTAAATGAGATATAAGCCTTTGGAAGACTGAATATGATAGCCCAAACATTTGTCTTTACCGTCCAAGGTCAAAGCGTTATTTGGCAGTTGCTAAGGAAAATTGGGGTAAGCTCAAGTAGATGATCCCATTTGATTTTTTTTTTACTTTTCTTTTTTTTTTTGCTTAACTTCTTATTAGTATTAGTATTATTATTATTATTATAAGGCCTTATTACACCGCGGCCATTTACACGATCTATTGTGTGACCTTTCAGCTTATTGCTGTATGCGGAGGCTCTTTATAAATTTGAGCACCTCCTCAGGTTTTTTATTCCATATCACGAACGGATCGAGAGTGTCCCCACCTAGGTAGCAAACACTCTTTCATGCTAACGCAATGCATTCGCAGAGTATATGAACTGACTCATAACTTTTTGAGCTTGGGCAGTAAAGACAAATCCTTTTTCTATCATATTCAGCCTTCCAAAGACTTATGGACCTCGAAAAATTTGTAAAAAGACGAATTCGTCAAATGTGGGCAATAAAATCTGCTCGTGCTTATCTGATATGAATCGGCGAGTGTAAAGCGCTATTGTGATAAAAATATTGCATCTAATTACAGAGTTACGGAGGTAAAAAAGCGAGAATTGTGGGAGAACAAAGCTTAATATAAAAATTCTAAAGATAGTTAAAGATTCTATGTATGAACCTCTAAGAACCCTCGTACTCAAAAAATCGGTTTGGTTCACTTTTTAAGAAGGGGAAGCGCACTCCCCCTAACACTTCTTTGTCTTCCAGGAGGAGTTCTGCCGGCCGGGCTGACGTCAAGTCGGTAACAAACGAGCCCGTAAATGTAGAAATTGACCTTGACTCGAGTGACCCAATTGGTATGTTGCCAGCTCTCCGTCTATGAAATTGAGCCAATGAAAAATCTAAACAAATTGGTTTTTTCGACCAAAATTCTTCAAAAACTCCATTAAATAAATTTTTTTCAAAAAACTGAATTAACCACTGTCTTTAGCTCATGAATTCACTTTGGACTACGCCAATTGTCACCCAAAAAAATACATAAAAAATGATTTGGAATGAAAAAGAAATGCATAAAAAATCGAAAAGTAGATTTTTCGACCGCAACAAGTCCCAAAACCCGAAAACAAATTTTTTTTTTCAAAAAACTGTTATCGCCAATGTTTTAAGCGTATAATTTTGAGTGAGACAGGATAAGCGAAAGGGTCAAATTTTTGACCAAAACACTCCCCAAAACCCAAAAAATATTGGTTTTTTTTTTCAAAAAACTGTTACCGCCAACGTTTTTAGCGGATATTTTTGAGTCGGACAGGGTATACATGAACATTTTTTCATCAAATGAAAGTTTGTTTAGTGGGTCATGAAAAAAACTTTAAAAATCAAAGTCGAAGAAAATTCAAAAAAATAAAATGTTGCAGGCTCGAAAATTATATTTTGGGGTATGCGTAGTGGAACTTTTTTTTCTAAGCCCAAAACCTATCGAAAAATCGATGGCGCGATATCGGTTAACTTTCGTTCATACAAATCGACCCAGCCTAATATATATATATTTAAAAAAAAAAAATTGTTTTTTTTTTCGGTCTTACCCCCTGAAACTTTAGGTATTGATGAGAAAATAAGCCCGCTCTAACCCTTAGGGGTGGCTATTTTTTTCGCCCTTTCCCATACATTTTGTATGGAAAAAAATTACGTTTTTTTTCATAGTGAATTTGCTTTTAATTTTTGAATCTTTTTTCAAAATATTTTTACATTCTCTTAAAGTTGAAGCTTTGAAGCTTCCAAAATGGTAAGCCATGTGCGATTACCTTAACTATTAAAATAATTACAGCCATTCAAAATTTACTAGATTTTATCAAGGAATGAACCGAAACCGAAACCGTAACCGTAACCGATTAAAACCGATTCATTTTTCAAAACCGAAACCGAAACCGTAACCGATATTTTGATCGAGAAAAGAACGAAGCCGAAACCGTTTCTAAAGGCAGAACCGGTTCCAAACGGTTTTGAATTTTTTTAATGGTAGGTATTTTCTTTTACAAACAGGTACCCTGAAAACTTTCATGGAAGATTGTCGAGCAAGGTTACAAAAGACATGTTTTGACCTCAGTATACAAAGTCAGAAAGAGGAAGTTTGACAATATGTAGTTGAATGAAGCGATCGAAAAAAATTTACGAGATCCGAAAAAGAAATGTTCAGGCTTGTCTCAGAAAGCACCACTCATTTGAATGTTTTTGACGATTTATACATTTCATTTAACTTCCATTCTAATTTTTTTTTAATAAAAAAGTAGAGTTAATTTTAGGATTTTGTTTTGCAGAAATTTCTGTCATGCATAGCGTTAATAAAATTTATTACTATATTGGAGAAATCCCATCATGGCCGCAGGAAAAAAGTTATGAAAATTCAGACCTATTTCGAAGCTACCTATTTACTTGAGTATTTTAGTATTAAAATTGATTTTTTGGTGTTTTTATTTGGAAACCGAAACCGGAACGAAACAGTAACCGAAAGCGAAATAAATTTTGAAGAACGAAACCGGAAGCGAAACCGAAACACGCTGCAAACCCGAAACCGAAACCGGAACGTTATTTTAATCGGTTTCAGACCTTGGATTTTATTCGTGTTACTGTGTATGTGTGTGAAATACCTTTAAGAGTATGTAAAAATATTTATTAAAAAAGTTTCATAAATTAAAAGAAAATTCATTAAAAAAAAAGCCATTTTTCCCCATACAAAATGTATGGGACAGGGTTTAAAGAATAGGTTAAGTTAGAGCGCTAATTTTTTGCAAGGCTTATTTTCTCATCAATGCCTAACTTTTTAGGGGGTATGTTGAACTGATTTATTTGAATAGACTGACGATTGACATTAATATTGAGAGGTAAGAGACTGATTACAAAAATGAATAGAGCGAAGATGGGTAGGACAAAATAGTGATGGGGAGTATTGCCATATGGATTCAACGATCTTTATTTCCGACACTCCTTCTCAACACTTTACATAAATATTTTAATATATACCCATCTCCTTAGTAAATTTCCCATGCTTTATCTTTTGCTAATTTTTGGTTAACATATCTGACATCATATTGTTAGTTGGTATATAATTTAAATCAATTTCATTGTTGGTATTTATCTGCCGGATGTGGTGGTATTTGATGTCGATATGCTTACTTCGAGCATAATAAGTTGGATTTTTACCAGACACTGCGAGCTTAGGTTGTCGTTATTTAAAATCATTGGACCAGCTTGGCTGAAACCCATTTCTGCCAAAAGTTTACTGATGTATGCTGACTCTTTAGCTGCTGAAGATAAGGCGATATACTCCGCCTCCGTACTACTTAGTGCAACTACATTCTGTTTTTTGGACTCCCATGAGAAGACGCAGCCCGCTGCAATGAAGGCATAACCTGAATACGACTTTCGATCGGTTGCATCGCTGCCCCAATCAGCGTCTGCAAAACCCTCAATATCTCTTCCAGTTCTAGCGTAATTTAACTTGTAGTCAGACGTTTTTCGTAAGTATCGTAGTATATGTTTAACGCCCGCCTCATGTTCTACATGTGGATCATTGTTCCGCTGTGAGAGTTTATTTACGGAATGTAGTATATCGGGACGCGTTGAAATAGCTAGGTACATCAAAGCTCCTACAATTGATTGATACGATGCCTTGTCAACCTTCGTACATTGCTCATTGTCGCAATGAACACAGAGCCAAAAATGCCTAATAAAATTAATAAGATTGTCTTCATGATTCGTTTTTGGGCAAAGGGGTAGTCGCAACGGTGGAAACGAAGAAAAAACGATAAGGAAATCTTTTTGGTTCTAAGAAGAAATTCTTATTAAAAAAACTATACATTTAGTACAAAGGTGTAGTTAGACGCTGGAAATTATTAGTATACGATGGCCGGATGGTTAGCAGCTGGGTTTAGCAATCGAAAAATTGTAAGTTCGATTCTCTCTCTTTTTTCCTAATTAGAAATGTTAAAAAGAAATCTTCTTAAATATATTTATAAGATTTTCCTTTGAAACATTAACAACTCTACACATATCGGTAATTAGAAGCTGGCAATCAAAAGTGAGCGATGGCCTGATGGATAACAGCTGGGTTTATCATTCCGAAAATTGTAAGTTCGATTCTCGGTGAGGGCAATATCATTTTATTTTTCATTTAAAATATTAAAAAGAAAATCTTCTTAATAAAATTAAAAAGACGGTCCCTACAATAATAAGAAGCACATCTTCTTGAAGAAAATCTATAGAGATATCTTATGACTTTTGTTCTATTTTATTAGGCATTGTTGGCTCTGTGAATTGAAAAGCCTGCATCAAGCGGGGTTGCAGCATCTCTTGAATTTTCCATGTTGTAATCTTTCAATAGCTTCAAAATATATTGCTTTTGGCCTATCATTATTTCACCAAGCTCACCGTTGGGCTCAACTTCCATGCCCAAGAAATGCGTTAGCGGCCCGCCATCAACGACTTCGAACTTACTGGAAATGTCTGCTTTTATTTGCATTAGTTCCGACTTACTAGAACTAGCAATGATCAAATCATCGACATATACCGCAATAATGTTGATTTTATCTTCGTAGTTCTTGACATAAATGCATGGTTCGCTGGGACATTGCTTGAATTTCATTTCTTGGAGAACTGAGTTTAGTGTTGTGTTCCACTCTCTGCCGCTTGCTTCAACCCATACAACGACTTGTGAAGCCTCAATACGCGATTGGGATATTTACTGTTGACGAAGCATTCTGGTTGCTGCATGTACACTTCATCACTCAGTTCACTGTGCAAATACGCTGCCGACACATCCATTTGATGTAAATGCAATTTGTGTTCTACTGCCAATGCAATCACCATTCGTATATTTGCATACCTAACCACTGGTGAGAATGTCTCAAAATAATTCACGCCGTAACGCTGACTGCAGCCCTTAGCAACCAAACGTGCTTATACTGGTCGTGTGGCAAGTCAACAAGTGACCAAGTGTGATTTTTTTCGAGCGATGCATACTCCTTCTCCATCGCGGCTTTCCACTCTTTGGAATGCATACTTTCGAGCGCCTCTCTTGCACTAGTCGGAGCTATTATTGAGTCTTCACGCAATATATTTAATTCGTTATATAATTTTCGCGGACGACCTCTCATACCTGTACGCAACAACCGAGGTCTGCCACGACCGATTGCCACTGAATTGTCTTCTGCAACTTCTGCATCACCGCGAGTGTCATTACTCGCTGGATTCCCCTGTACTTGCATATCATTTGTATCTATCCAAACGCTTTCGGGTGTACTTTCGTCGAAATTCACTAAATTCGCTTCCGGCTCTTGACTGCCACTAGCCTTTTCGATGAAAACTACGTCGCGACTCACAATGACTTTTCGACTTTGTTGATCAAACAGACGATAACCTTTACATACTTCGGAGTATCCAATCATTATATATTCCTTGCCTTTTGGTTGGAATTTTCGCAAATGTTTTTTTATCGAGTGCCACAGCAATCGAACCAAATATCTTCAGGTGGGATACCGTAGGTTTGGTGCCAAACCACAACTCATATGGCGTTTTGTCAACGAGAATTTTTGTTACCGTGCGATTGCGCAGATATACCGCCGTGCGTATGGCTTCCGCCCAAAAATGCTCGCCAAGCTTTGCGTAGTTTAACATGGCCCTGGCCATTTCTACCAACGTCCTATTCGCACGTTCCGCCACCCCATTCTGTTGTGGTGTGTAGGGTATAGTCAACTGACGTTTTATACCATGATCTTTTAAAAACTGATCAAACGCATTTGAAACGTATTCGCGGCCATTGTCGCTTCGTAATGTCTTTATTTTACGACCGGTTTGTTTTTCCACCATTGCTTTATATTCTTTAAAGGAATCTAAAACCGCGTCTTTCGATTTTAAAAAAATACACAGTCATATATCGCGACATATCGTCGATAAAAGTAGCAAAATATCTTGAGCCACCAATAGATGCGCAATTAATAAGTCCGAAAATGTCACTATGCACAGCTTCAAGTAGTTGTCTAGAGCGCGTATCTGAAGCTTGTGCAAAAGGCTTGACACATATTTTTGTTTTTGCGCATGTCTCACATATAATTTCATTTGGTATTTTACCTATCTTTAAACCTAGCACTGCATCTTTAGTTGACATGTCTTTTAGGCATGTAAAATTTACGTGACCGTATCTACTGTGCCATTTAAACACATCACTTTCAACGTCGCATTGTGTCATCATATTAAAACATTTGTTAGAACCACCCTCATGCACGAAAAGCCCACCTTTGTTAAACGCTCTCAAAACTACAAAATTTTTGTTGTTTTTAATTTCAACGGAATTATTTTGGAAGTTCACTGTATGACCGCTCTCAATTGCTTTTCTCACCGACACAAAGTTATTTTGCAAAGCTGGCGCATATAATACATTTTTTAATGTTACTGCTGTACCGCTGACGTCGACATCACCACGGCCGACGGCATCAATACATTTGCCTCCTACCAGCCAAATTTTCTCACTACACATTTTATAATTTTTAAATAAGCTTCGGTCACAACACAAATGAGAAGTTGCGCCGCTGTCGACGCACCATGTATGCGCTGCCATTACTTTGTTTGTTGATATATTTGCACACATCATAAAACACGAGTGCTCAACATTGTTAATTTCTCTTTTTTCGTCACTTCTCTTTGTTTCTCTACATGTCGCGGCGAAATGTCCACGGCGGCCACAATTAAAACATTTTAGGTTTTTACCGCTTTTGTTAATTTTGTGGTTTTTACCGGCACAGTTAGCCACGGTTGCGTTGTTTTTGTGCAATTTCTGAAAATTGCCAGAAGCACTTGCTTGAGCATTCATTAGCACTTCTGTACCTTTTTCGTTTTTATTTTCACTAGCACTTTGCCGCGCACCTTCTTCCAACAGTTTAACCTTGAGCGCACTAAACGAGGGCAATTCATCGCGCGCCTCTATTGCAACAAAAAAATTTTCATATTGCACTGGCAAGCTTGACAATAACATTATAACAAGTATTTCTTGGTTTATTTCCACATCTATTGCTGCTATGTTTTCATGAATTCTGCAAAATTCGTTTAGGTGGTTGGCAACAGAACCTCCTTCGAGCATACTAAGGTGTAATAATTTTTTGAAAAACAAAATCTTTTGCGCTGGCCCTTTTGGCTGATGGATTTCGCGGAGCTTATTCCACGCTTCCAATGCACTTTCAACACTTTCTCCACACAGCAGAATCCCGAGACTGACACTCCTAAACCGACACCGTTACTCCTCCTCGAACCATTTAGATGACTTGATGAAGGCCACCAAGTCCTTTATATCCACCTCGGCCTAAAGCCGGGCAGTTGCAGATGAGGTGCTCCACCGTTTCCTCCTCCTCCTCATCATCTTTGCAACTCACACAGCATCATGGGTAGCACACACCTAACCTTTCTGCGTGCCTACCAATAAGGCAGTGCCCGGTTAGTACCCTTATTAATATGGAGATTTCTCTCCTCCTTAGGACATAGATCTGTCTAGATCTTTTATTTTCCCATTTTGCCCAGGTTTGTATGGATGTCCGGCACCCAGGAGATTGCAGCCACATTTCTTACGCTTGGCGGAGTGTGTACTCTTTCAGCATTAGCTTGCATGTGGCAAACAGAGCCAAGGTATTTGATGGCCGCTTGGCTGTCGCTGAGAATACCAATATCCTATCCGTTAGTGTATTGACCTATCCAAGCCGCGGTGTACATGATTGCTGAGACTTCAGCCTGGACAGTGCAGTGTTCAGGTATAGTCTGAAGGAGAGCTCAAGGTTCAGATCCTTTGAATCGCCGTCACCTAATTTTCAAAATTATATTTTGTACTCCCATCTATGGAGTAATCAGCTTTCCATATATTTTTTGGACTTGGCAGATTTTATTTAGCCATTGAACATATCATTTTCTTTCAAAATCAGGTGCAGAAATCTCCATCTTTTCCAAAAGTCGGAAATAGGACTTATCATCTTTTACCGCTTTTTGAACGATATGAATTTATTTAGCGAATTCTAGCTGATTTTTTCGTCTATCTAGCCGGTTCGCCAAAAAAGTGCTGGCAACACTGAAATTAACACTTTAATTTTGTGTGTAAAGATAATAACCTAAAGGTGTTAGTTTTCGTTAGACACAAAATAAAAGTGTTAGTTTTCGTCAGACACAAAATAAAAGTGTTAGTTTTCGTCAGACACAAATTGAAAGTGTTAGTTTTCGTTAGACACAAAATGAAAGTGTAAGTTTTCTTACAGAATTTTAAAAGTGTTAGTTTTCGTAAAATATTTAAAAAGTGTTAGTATCGCACGTCGAGTTTACGGAATCAGTGTTCCAGTTTCATGCAAACTGAACACTGATATTTTGGATGGTATTTCCTGTCTCTGCCTCAAACAAATAAATATTACAAGTTTGGGAAAGTCTTAAATTTAGTTTACGTTGATGATAAAAATAAATTCTTTGTAAATCGGTGTGATCCTCTGGTTTTACCAGAAGCCCTTGACCATCCTTCTTTAGAGATAGTCTACGAAACCATAAGCAATGATCACGATACACAATCCTACTCCAGTAATAGTTTTGACCGGAATTTACCTTAATAAAGATTGGTCTAAAATAAAATGGCCTGAATATAATGGAGATATTGATCTAAACATTTCACATTTCAATCAATCTATATACAGTCTGTTCGAGAAACATGTTCCTAACAGCCCTATGCTGCGCGTTACCGGTAAAATTGCCATCGGCAAACAATTTTCCCTAAAATACGTTACCAAATAAAGTGGCTGCGATTCTGAGCAGATGGTAACGCTCTAATGGCAAAAAAACTCACCAGTGTGTATGGTGAATTGAAAAGCAAACCGCAACTCTTCTATGAGCATTTTACAGGCTTCTTTTGGCAAAGGAAAACGTTGCTTGAAAATATTGGAAGGAAGTTGCAACGGATCATGACTGTCACGAAGGCTTTTCAAGTTGTGTCTCCGCTCCAAAATTTCATCATTTTCATCTTCTTCAGCCAGCAGCAATAGTATTAACGCGGACATTTTTACTATATTAAAGGAATTACTGGCGTTAGAAACGTTATACACAGTTTTTATTGTGATTTATTAATACTATATACCTGTTTATTTGTTTGATTTTCACTTTGCTTTATTTATTTTGTTTAATTTTCACTTTATTTTGTTCAATTGCACTTTCGCTTTTTTATTTTTCAAAGTAAACATCAGCTGTTTTATATTGATGTTACCACATGTTACCACCTATTTTGGTGGTAACGGTGTTACCAGAAAACTTTTGCCCTCAGAATACCAAAAAGGAGTAAAAGTTGCCGAGTGAATTTATTTGCCGGTAATAATAAAGTTATTACCACAGTAGAATTGACCTGTAAATGTAAGTTTACTCATGATCAACCAACACAAGCCTGGTTTTCTAAAGATCTTAAGGCATTGAAAAATAGAAAAAACGCGGCTATTTAAGTTATACAAGAAAACGGGATTAAATAAACATTACTTAAAGTATTCCACTCTACGACAGAATTATATCGTTTTAAATAAAAAGAGCTACAAAGCTTATATCTCTATGATAGAACAAAACATTATTGGGGGCGAAATTTCTGAAGTGTATCAAGATTTTTTTTAGTTTTTTTTTATTTTATAATTTTTGGATTGGCATAAAAAATACTACATTCATAATTTTTCGAAATTCGAATTATTTTCGAAGTTATAGCCATTCTTAATTTGCTGAAGCTGTTGAACTTTTATTTATAACTCGAGACTTTTTGAATGTCTTAGATTAGTTATCAATGCAACAAATTAGTTCAAATTTTGTAAATATACTAATAGTACATTTACACCGCATCAAATTTGGCGAATTCAAATGATCCAGTTCGACACCGTTTACATTGTAAAATTTGCAGTTGGCTTCACCTTCTCTGCAAGAATCTTCTACCAGGACAAAAATCCACCGAAAGAAAATGCATTACCGTGATAATTTAAACACCTGTAGAGTAATAATAAGTGAAGAGTCAAGAAGGCTTCTGTCTTTACCTGATAGAATTGGCCCATTTTTTTTAAAAAAAAACCAGTTGAAATTGTTATTTACACACACGTCAATAACCCTTAATGTGGAACACCCCCAGGGTTGCTATTTTGTTCGCAAATTGAGGTCAAATGTGATGAAATTCCACTATATATACTATAACATTGGAGCCACAAATAAGAAATATTGAGAAAAAGGGCGTGACACCGCCCATTTGTAAGCTGAGTGTTTCATCGGAGGTAATAACTCGAGCACGGTTGCCATTTTGGCCGAAATGTACCATTTTTGGTACACATTTTTTCACCGGGTACGTTGGTACGCAACTTCCAAATTTGGAACATTTTTGCCATTTTAACTTCAACGCAACTCCAATGACACTGCTACAAATATCAAAACTACATTTGAATGACTACCTAAAAAAAAAATTATGTAGTCATGATGTTGTGTCTCTTTCATTCTCTTTCAATACTGGCAGTAGAAGTGAAGTGGTAACACTTGGGAAAGGATGGAAAAATAGCGACCCCTAAGGGTTGGCTTTTTTTTATATTTGAATCACTATATGTACATTGTACGTACATTAAAAGCCGTTTCTGTGTTAAATTATGGCAGCAGATGAACTGCTTAAAATTTTTTTAATAAATGTTATATTAAGGGGATTCATCAACCTTTACAAACACCTTATAAAGCGTGTAAACGTATAAACTTATCAAGCGTGGAAATGAACTGTCAAAATTTGTATGGGACGAAGTTTACACAAATTTGATAAACTTCCGCGTCGATTTTCGTAAAAGAGTTCGTAAATTTATCCAATACAATGACGACGTTCGACATTATTTTTTTTAATGCATTCAATGCACACTGGGCAAAAATAGAAGAATATGCTGAAAACGGGTCGCAAATTACTTTTTTAATGAGAATTTCGAAGTAAAATATTTTTGTTTGACATCAAGTACACATAAATTTATCTAGGGCGTTCATCTAACTTAGCTGATAAATTTATAAATTTACGCATTTCGTAAACTTATAAGGTTCGATGAGTCCCCCTACTGTTTGGCTAGCAAATTATTTTGGTACTTTTTTTCTGTTTGACAAATTTTAGGCAAACGGCAACCGTCAACTGGAGTAGAGGAAGTTCGGTAATTGTGGTATACCCTTTTGTTTTCGGATCATTTCGGCTAAACTATTGGTCCAATTTCTATCCTTTCTGGCTCATTTTTTTAATTGAAATATCACGTATGACATACTAAGACAAAAGGTGTATACTCCGTTTAGTTTATATTTTATATAGTTTTGTGTCTGACGACTTTAATTTTGTGTCTAAAGAAAATAACCTAAAAGTGTTAGTTTTCGTCAGACACAAATTGAAAGTGTTAGTTTTCGTTAGACACAAAATGAAAGTGTAAGTTATCTTACAGCATTTTAAAAGTGTTAAAGTACATTTATACCGCACCAAACTTGCCGCTTTTTTCCATACAAATCTCATTTTCCAAATTTGTAATTCCATCACATTTGGCCTCATTCGCCGAACAATACAATACACAGTTCCTCAAAATAGCAACCCTGCCTGTGTCCCACATTTAGAATTGCCCAGCAAGAACCTTAATGGGTAATTAACGTGTGATAACTTTTGCATCATGAACAGCTGTAAATAACAATTTCAACTAGTTTTTTTTAAGACAATGGACCAATTCTACCAAGAAAAGACAGAAAGCCTTCTTGACTCTTCATTTATTATTACTCTACAGGTGTTTAAAACATTACGGTGGTGCATTTTATTTCGGTGGCTTTGTTTTCTGGTAGAAGAGTCTTGCAGGGAAGGTGAAGCCAAATGCAAATTTGCCAGTGTAAACAGGTTCGAAATGACTCATTCAAATTCGCCAAATTTGGTGCAGTGTAAATGTACTATTAGTTTTCATAAAATATTTAAAAAGTGTTAGTTTTCGTATCGCACGTCGATTTTACGGAAGCAGTGTTTCAATTTCATGCAAACCGACCCGATGTTTTGGATGGTATTTCCTGTCTCTGCCTCAGACAAATAAATATTACAAGTTTTGGAAAGTCTTATATTTCCACTTCCTCAAAAATGGGAGGATTATATGGTATATAAAGTGCGGATATTGTGGTATACACTCCTTTACTCAACATTTTTTTGTATCTTTATCTTTAATTGTTAATTAAGATAAAAAAATAGCAAAGATGAAATTTTCCATTGAATTCATTCATGCATTGTTGAAATTAAAGTGCCGTTTACGTAATTAAAAATTTTTGTATATGCACGGAGGGAAATCTATGGATGGAACATCCATAATTATTGATATCACATTAAATAAAAATTGATAATTCTGTCCCATCAATGAATATGGATGTTTCATTAATGCTTTTTTGATAAATCACTATTGAAATGGTATCCATATAAACTATTGATAAATTCTAAATAGTTTAAAAAAACAAAATTTTATATAATTTAACATCTGGTTTCAGTATGATTCGAACCCTGCTCCTCTGGCACGTTAGCCCAGTATTCTACCATTGCTTTTCAAAAAAGTTTAGTTAGTTTTTTGCTTGCATACTACATTAACAGACCTAGTAAGTATCCGGAGAACTAAACATTTAAATTTGAATAGAAATTACTATCATTTGCAAATAACTTATTAAGTACATACTATCCCTCACTATATATAAATGTATCCTGCTTTTAATTTTAGGGAAATTATTGCATCAACACATATTTTTTTGTAACACATGAAAACGTGTTTTTGTATCTGAAAAATTTTAAAACATGCAATTTTTTGCATTGTACGAATAATAATAACATAAAAGTTTTAGTTAATATCTGGATTACAAAAATCCTTTTTATTTAATTCCACATATCACACCCTAAATCAAAAACCGTCACAACTCAAAATTGTGTTCTTCTTTTTTGCATAGATCGTCTAATAGAAATAAATACAGCCAGTACATACAATTTTTTTCTATTATCTTTACTCTTTAAAGAGCACAGTGATCCCAAGTTTTTAAAAAATTAACTTACTTTTTTGCGATCCAGAAGCGTTAAACTGAAAGTTGCTCCGATTTTGAGTTGTGACTCTTTTTTAAGCTTTTCGCCGGCGTTGAAGGCTTGCTAGAACAGAAATTACGACCTGCACTACATTACACTCCTATACCACAAATACCGCAGTTCCTCTATTATTTGAAAGATCTCAACCAAAGTAAGCCAAGCTGTTCTTTATACAGCTATACTAACGACTGTCTAAAATGGACCGAATCGGTTCACACCCACGTTTAGTTTTTCATTACAGATATCTGGAGGCAAATTCGTGTTCTATGAAGTGATAAAATGAAAAAAAAGTCATACAAAATTTATGAAAAGAAACTTCAAATTCATACAATCTTTTTTTTCACGTTATCATTTCATAAAACGAGCATGCATCACTGATCTAAGACGATCCAAAAATCAGACCTGTTAAATAGCAATTAACATTAATAATGATTAATTACTTTAGCTTTTTTTCAATTCTAATGATTAATTAATTTTGTGGAGTTAAATCAGAAGGGTTAGGTTAGGTTCAAGTGGCTGCCGCAGAGGCACACCTAGGCCAGTATTAAAAGGCCCGTTGTGATACCACCAACACTAGGAAAGTCAGTTCCGGGACCCTGCCATATGGAAAATCCCGGTATTAACGGAATTCTCCACATAGCAGAATCCCGGGACTGACCCTCCTATACCGACACCGTTACTCCTCCTCGAACCATTTAGATGACTTGATGAAGGCCATCAGGTCCTTTATGTCTAGCTCCGTGACCTGGCGTAGGCTGACCAGGAAGGGAACTCCCAAAAAGCGTATTCTCGCGCCACTTAAAGCCGGGCAGTTGCAGATGAGGTGCTCCACCGTTTCCTCCTCCTCATCATCCTTACAACTCCTACAGCATCGTCGGTAGAGCACACCTAGTCTTTCTGCGTGCCTACCAATGAGGCAGCGCCCAGTTAATACGCCTATTAGTATGGAGATTTCTCTTCTCCTTACGGCATAAATTTGTCTTGATCTTTTATGATCCCATTTCGGCCAGGTTTCTTTGGATATCCGGCATCCTGGAGATTGCAGCCATCTTTCGTTTGCTTGGCGGAGTGTCTATTCCTTCAGCATAAGCTTGCATGTGGCAAACGGCATACCTAAGCGCTCTTTATCGCGAAGAACCTTCTTGGTCGTGCCCTGCCTCGCAAGTTCGTCTGCCCTACAATTTCCCTCAATGTCCCTATGCCCCGGGACCCATGTGAGGTTAACGCGATTCTGTGGGGCCATCTCTTGTAGAGATCGACGACAGCTGAGCGTCAGTTCAGAGTTGAACGAGTAAGAGCCAAGGGATTCGATGGCCGCCTGGCTGCCGCTGAATATAAAAATGTCCTGTCTGATAGTGTGTTGGCCTATCCAAGCCGCGGCGTCCATGATTGCTGATACTTCAGCCTGGAAGTGCAGGCCACCATACCACAACTCCATAGAGCATGATTGGTCGAATGATTGCAGTGTAGATCCATTTGCATATTTTGGGGCTGAGCCCCCATTTCTTTCCAATGGCTCTTTTGCACGTGTAGAGTGCAATACATGCTTTCTTCTGGCGCTGAAGAACATTCTCCTGCCAGGTTAGATTCCTATACAGAACTGTGCCAAAGAACTTGGCTTTGTCAGCCAAGTTCAGGTGCACGTTATTCAGTTTTGGTAGTATTAGCGGTGGTATCTTATAGCGGTTGGTGAAAAGGACCAGTTCCACTTTTCCCGGGTTGATGCTCAGTCCGCAGCGCAAGCACCATGAGGAAACCTCTCTCAGTGCTACTTGCATCAAGTCGCACAGGGTTTGTGGGAATTTGCCCCTGTATACTATAGCTAAGTCATCTGCATATGCCACTACCTTCCCGCCCCCCCCAGCTTGTGTCTCGCAGCATCGAGTTGACAGTGAGGTTCCATAGAAGCGGGGAGCGAACACCACCCTGAGGCTTTCCCCTTGTGACATAGCGTGATAAGTCAACCGAGCCCAGTGATGAAACTATTCGTCTACCCCTTAGCAGTTGATCAATAAGTCCAATAAGAGACCTGCTTATGCCCAGACTTGTTAAAGCGGTGTTTATAGCATCAGGGTATGTTGTTGAAGGCTCCTTCAATATCTAAAAAGGCCACAAGACAGTACTCCTTTTCATACAGCGATTTTTCAATAACAGATACTAGGCTGTGAAGCGCAGTTTCTGTAGATTTCCCTTTGGTGTATGCATGCTGATAGCTACAGATCAGGTATCAATAGTAGAGGAGAGGTAGTCATTTGTTATCCTCTCGAAGGTTTTGAGCACAAAGGATGAGAGACTGATCGGCCCATAGTCCTTGGGCTCGTAATGAGACGCCTTCCCCGCCTTAGAAATAAACACTACCGTGGCACTTCTCCAGGAGCACGGAATGTAGCTAAGAGCCAGGCAGGCTGTATAGAGAAATACCAGCCATTTGGCTGATGTCTCCAGGGTGTTTATGAGTTGTGCGGGAATAATCCCGTCTGGCCCGGCAGCCTTGAACGGTTCGAAGCTTTTAACCGCCTCCCTAACCTTTTCCTCCGTGATGGGTATGTGTACAGCCAGGTTTGTTGTAGGTGCTAGGGGTTCCTCATGCAAGTTCCCTGGGAAGTGCGTATTCAAGAGCTCTAGGGTTTCCCTCTCCGTGCTGGTCCAGGATCCGCCAGGTTTGCGCAAATAGCTTGTGACTGTTTGAGTTTTTGAGAGCACTCGTCTAAGTCTCGCTGTATCGTCGACATTTTCGACCCCAGTGCAGAAATTTCTCCACGATACTCTCTTCGCCTGCCTCAGAGCTTTTTTGTAGGCCCTAAGTTTAACTTTATATTCGAGCCATTGTGTCTCTATGCCAAGGCTCTTGGCCTTATTAAATTGTGTCCTACATGATTTACGGAGCGAGTCCAGGTCGTAGGACCACCAATGCGGCCTATGTTTACCGCGTGGTTTTGGCACTGGGCAAGCCTGCTCTAGGGCATTCGAGAGCGCCGTTGTAAAGGTATTTACCAGATCGTCCAACTCCCCTACTGATGAGGGGACTTGTGGGGGCAGTGCTGGCAAGTCCCTAGATAGTATTTCATTGTGTAGCTGCCAGTTAGTGTTACGTGGGTTGCGTTTCATAACCGGCTGCTCAACAGAAAAGTCTAGAACTAATTCTACGTACCGGTGGTCGGAGAATGAGTGTTCATCGAGAACGCGCCATTTTCTGACCCACTCATAAGCGCCTTCGCTGCAAATAGTGAGATCTATGACCTCCCTACGGGTTTTAGTAATAAACGTAGGTTCGTTACCCACGTTGCAAACTACCAGGTTAGTTGTTAACAAATAATCAAACAACGACTCTCCTCTAGCATTGATATCGGAGCTTCCCCACTGGACGTGGTGAGCATTGGCGTCAGTTCCGATAATAAGATGACCCATCGAAAAATTTGCCACCAGGTCTTTTACCTCCCTCTGTGGCGGAGGTTCTTCGGCATCGTAGGGCATATAGACCGATGCCATCGTCAGACTGGTACTATCGACTGTTAAACTGGCAGCTGTAACGTCACCATTGGTATAGTTGGGCAAGAGAAAGGCATTCACCTCAGAATTAACCAAAATACAGGCTCTAACCATGCCCCCTCGCTGGCTTGGATTAGCTTAAAACCCTTAGTCCCCAAACCGCAAATCCTTGAGCTGTTGACCCAGGGTTCTTGGATGAGGACCACATCTATGTCGCCTTTAGAGAGACGACTGATTAAAGCAGCCGAGGCTTTAGATTTGTGCAGGTTTATCTGAATCACCACCAACATGAGAGCGCTCAGACTTCCCTGCCACCGCCGTATCGTCGAGTTCCACCTCGTCTGGAGGCTTATCTTTCAACGACGATTTGTTCAGACCACGATTTGGCGTAGCCGAGATCGTACTAACTGTGGCAGTATTGACATTGGTGCGCATTGGCGTCAGTTCCGATAATAAGATGACCCATCGAAAAATTTGCCACCAGGTCTTTTACCTCCCTCTGTGGCGGAGGTTCTTCGGCATCGTAGGGCATATAGACCGATGCCATCGTCAGACTGGTACTATCGACTGTTAAACTGGCAGCTGTAACGTCACCATTGGTATAGTTGGGCAAGAGAAAGGCATTCACCTCAGAATTAACCAAAATACAGGCTCTAACCCTGCCCCCTCGCTGGCTTGGATTAGCTTAAAACCCTTAGTCCCCAAACCGCAAATCCTTGAGCTGTTGACCCAGGGTTCTTGGATGAGGACCACATCTATGTCGCCTTTAGAGAGACGACTGATTAAAGCAGCCGAGGCTTTAGATTTGTGCAGGTTTATCTGAATCACCACCAACATGAGAGCGCTCAGACTTCCCTGCCACCGCCGTATCGTCGAGTTCCACCTCGTCTGGAGGCTTATCTTTCAACGACGATTTGTTCAGACCACGATTTGGCGTAGCCGAGATCGTACTAACTGTGGCAGTATTGACATTGGTGCGCTCGGGACTAGCTGCTATCACTGTGACGTTGAGGTCTTCCCCGTCCAGCAGGCTGTCTCCCATCTCCGAGCTGCTCACTGCTCCTTCGCCATTTGACGTGGCAGATACCATACTTTCCGAGTCGGACATCTCCGACTCCTCTACCGGCACTGCGATGTCCGAGCCCTCCGGACCCATGCCGTAGTGCACTCGTCCATTGCACCGTTTAAGGGGCTCGAGTGCTTCCTTAGCCAAGGTGAAGACCACTTGCCTGTCAGGCCCTACCGCATCCTCGACCAGATTGACACCCCAGTCCTGCGTCGGGAGAGACGGGTTCATGATCCTCCGCATCCTGAGAATTCTCTCAGGTTCAGCAGGGATTGCAGGAATCCACGCTCTTGCCCTTGGCCGAGCCGGGATGTCCTTCCAGTCGACAACCTCGATTCTTGCCCCTTGGTAGATCTCACCCAGTCTTGCAGCTGCTGCCTTGTACAGTGCAACAGTTTTTGCATCCTCGCAAGCAAATACCTCGGTTCGGCCCTGGTACCATCCCGCATCAGAACCCATCGGCGTGGCACACGGAGACTCATCCATAATGTCGAGAAGGGCATTACCGATAACGTTCCGGGCGTACCGCCACTGGTCCCTAGGGATGGCCCAGCTTTCGTTACCTCGGTCAATGACGCCTATGAGGATCCTATCCTTAGTTACTTCAGCAAAGCTGAGTTTACCCACTACGGGGGCGTGTTGCTGCCGCTTCGGGTGAGGTTTTAAATCCACGTCCGATCTCTGGAGTTTGAAGGGATTTCCATTAACCTTCTTTGGCGCGTAATCGCTTTGGAAGTTCGGTAAGATAGCTTCAGCCATCTCCACCGTCTTTCTAGCATTCGGCGATAGCGTCTCTTGTGAAATACCCTCGTATTTCTTCAGGATCCTCGCGGCCGCTCTTTTGTCCAAGTACTCAGAGCGACTGGGATATGTCTTTTGGTGTAAATTTCGACCCGTAGTTGCCATCGCGGTCGTTCCCTTATTTGGATCTCTGGGGCCAGGTCGTGAGACCACTGCCACAGACGTTAAAGACTTGGTTTCGGTACCGGCACTTACTAGGACTTTAGCATCAGCCGTTGCTGGCTTCACTGTGTTTGTACCGGTACTTACTTTGGGGATTGCCCCCTTGTTATCCAGAGCTAATCGACCCGTAGTTGCCATCGCTGTCGATCTCTCGGCTGATAAGGAAATGGAGTTTGTCCTCCGACGTTGCGTTCTCGCTTGCTCCATCATTTTCCTCCTCTGCTGTGCAGTATACATTGTTGTATCTTTAGTTTTAGGGTTTTTGTTATTATTATCATCTTGTTCGTACGACCCCTCGCCGGGCAAGGCCAGTTTAGGGTGAAGGGAAGAGTAAGGGGAATGGGTCGTCCGCCGCGGCAGAGCCCCATACCGCGGTAAGGCCATAGTTACTCTCCGAGGCGGCCGGGTATCAGAGAGGCTCCGTTCGATTACAGCCACGATTTGCCTCCCGGCAGCAAACGTCCAATGGGCACGTGGTCGCATAACACCCTGGATTGGGAGTGGGAAGATCTTAGTCTTCGCGCCAGAGAGGCTTGGCTTCTCTCGTGATGTAGTACCGGTGGCGCTATGATCACAAGGGCAACGTAGCCCTATGGCTATCGACTAAAGCCCTCGTACCGCGGCAAGGTGTCCTCCCTTCACGAGGGAGTTAAATCAGAAAGTATTAATTAAAAAAATTAAAAAAATGATCATGATTATTGGCCATTAAAAAAATAATCAAAAAATTGCCCATTATCTTTAATTAAAAACAATCATATGATTAAAAACAATCAAAAATAATAAAACAATTAAAATTAATTAAAGCATTAAAATTAATTAAACAATTAAATATTTAAGTTAATTATTATTCCAATTATTTGATTATTTCCAATTAATAGCAGCAACGGTATCAACTTTAAATGTAAGTATTAAATAAAGGAAAATAATACAATTTGCACTTACTTACTATTTTATTGAAGGAAGAATAGAATTCTTACAAGCAACTGCCAAATGTTTTTGCTTTTTGTAAACACATTTGAAAAGAAAGTTTGGTAAAAAAAATGGATAAATACTTGGGATGAAACGCTGCAACTACTCCTCAGTAGCCACTTTCCAGAAGCTGAAAGCGATTTTAGGATTCAACCGAATTTGAGTCTTGGTGTACATGACCTAGTGCAGTACCTAAATAATAAAAGAATTGAATGGGCCATCGGATATCTCCCGTACAACTCCAGCAATCAATGGAATTAAGCATCCCTAGGTCGCTAGCTATATAAGGGGGGTCCTTGCTCTTAATTACATTCCCAACCCTCGGAGAAATTCCAGGGTAATTTATGTTCCCAAGACAGGTAGAACGTAGAGGGTAAAATTTGCATCATCGCAGCAAGCATATCTATATGAAAGGTAGATCCATAGAAACAGCGCTACATGATATTGTTAAGCACATCGAAAAATCCTTATCTACTGCGTACCCTGCGTGGTCCCAATATCGACTCGGACCATTATCTTGGCGCAGCCAAGATACGCACACGCCTCTGTGCAGCGAAGAAAGTGCGCACAGTAACGGAAGGAAAGTTTGATGTCGAGAAGCTGCGCATGACACAGACAGCTGATAATTTCTCCACTCGACTCTCACACCTGCTATCAGAGGGAAATCCTCGACCTAACGATGTAACCGAGCAATGGAAGCATATCTCTCACTCATTGCGTACCGCCGCTGAGGCCACTATAGGGTTCCAGCGAGCCCGCAAGAACAACTGGTACGATGAGGAATGCAAAGCTGCCTCGAAAAAGAAGGACGCTGCCTACAAGGAGACGTTGCGAACGGGCGCAACCCGCAGTGTATGGCAACGCTATCGTGAGGCAAAGAAGGAAGAGAGACGCCTTTTCAGAAAAAAGAAAAGTGAGGCCAAAAGGCGTTAGTGTGAGGAGCTTGAGATGCTGGCTGACAGGAATGATGCCCGAAAATTCTATGAAAAGATCCGGCGGATGACGGAAGGTTTTAAGACCGGGGCAAGTTCCTGTAACGACAATAATGGCGACCTGGTAACCGACGTACAGAGTGTACTGAAAATAAAACTGCGAGGGAGACGTCGAACCCGATACCCCAATCCCTGACGATGGAAAAGTCTTCCCTCCATCTGACTATAATGAAGTGAGGATAGCTATATCCAACAAATAATCGCATGGAAAAGACGGACTACCCGCCGAGCTGTTCAAACACGGAGGTGAAGAGCTGGTAAAAAGCATGGATAAGCTCTTATGCAGAATATGGTCAGATGAGTGCATGCTCCGGATTGGAATTTAAGTGTGCTCTGCCCAATCCACAAGAAAGGCGATCCCGTTAACCGCTCCAACTACCGCGGAATCAGTCTTCTTAATATCGCATATAAGGTTATTTCTAGCGTATTGTGTGAAAGACTGAAGCCCGTAGACAAACTGATTGGCCTTATCAGTGTGGCCTTAGACCTGGTAAGTCTACCGGTGACCAGATTTTCACCATACGTCAAATCCTGGAGAAGACCACTGATAAAAGAATCGACACACACCATCTCTTTGTCGATTTCAAAGTCGCTTTTGACAGCGCAAAAAGGAGTTGCCTGTATGCCGCCATGTCTGAATTTGACTTCCCTGCAAAGCTTATACGGCTTTGCCAAATGACGTTGAGCAATGCCAACAGTTCCGTCAGAATCGGGAAGGATCTCTCTGAGCCATTTGAAACCAAACGAGGCTTCAGACAGGACGACTTTCGTGCGATTTCTTCAGAAGAGCTCCAATCATATCATAATTCAAAGAGTACAGTAAAGCGCACTCATATGTACTAGTGGGGCGCTACGCACAAAAGCAGCAGATGCAGAATGCGGTAAACTATCTGCGGCATACTCCGCTTTGCGACTCAGGAACTCAGCAGGATGAAGGGCTTTGGTGAAGGCCACTCTTCCATCCTTAAAAAGCTCGCTGTGCACAAGTCGGAATATTGTAAATTGTAATCATAACAACTGAAAGAGAATATTGGGAGAGAAGTTCTCCTTATGACAACGGCTCAATCCATCTCTACACAAATGGTTCGAAACTTGATAATAAGGTAGGCGGTGGGGTGGGCTATAGATTTACTGAGGACTGTGAACATCAACAGCGGTGATGTATACATCTTCTCCGATAGCCAAGCAGCCCTAAACGAGCTGGGGGCCCTCACATGAAAGGGGCAAATGCAGTCCTCTAAGTGTTTAGGCATGCTTCTCACAAGTAGACATGCAGAAAGGTTGGGGTTTGGTAAGCCAGAGGATATTCTGTGATTCGCGCAATCCACGAAATGATTTGAGCAGGAGGTCATTCAGATCCATGTGGTATCACAACGGGACCTACCGGGTCTATGTATGCTAGTCTGTCTACTAGCAGCTACTGCAGCCTACCTAGCTACCATGTACTAGCTGAATTAGGAAACTATAAGAGAGGTTACATTCCTTTATTGAATAGGCTACCAACTGCATCCTAGGAATATCTTAGTATTTCCTTAGGTTCTTTACGCTTTTTTTTATAGTATGCACATACAAATGCATTTCTATGTACTTCCTCAATATTACTGGATTGGTCCTGTTCACATTTATACAGCATTGTACCTAACATACTCTTTTCTTTGTTAATGTTTTATTTAATAAAAAAAGCAGTAAATACATATATAAATTTAATCAAAAATAATTAGAAATAATCAATTAATTACGTTAACAATAAGTTGATTAACACATTTAAACAAGTATTAAACTTACTTTACATTTAACAATTAAAGTAAAACATTACATCAACATTTTAAACGTTTTACAAAACAACACATATTTTTTCAACATATAACAAATTTTAGCATCCATTTCGTCCAGTTGTTTGTTTTATTATGGCTGTCAGGTAAGCGCTGTTTATATTATCCACATCTTCTTTGTTTATTTTTTGTATTATTTTGTTTATTGCATATTTTATTCTTTCCTGTATTCTCAAGCTTTCTAGTGTCAACCTTGTTTTTGTTCTTTTTTCTACATCTAATATTCTGACATTTGTGAAGTCAGCTGTATGGTTGTTGTTGCTGAGATGTTGGGCAAGTGCAGTGGTACCTTTGTTTTTTCGCTCGTCCGCTTTGTCCTCATTTTTTCTTATGCCCAATTGGCGCTTAGTGGTACCCACGTACACCTTGTTACAGTCGTCTCCAAACTTTCCATTGCATTTTATTTCGTATATTATGTTGTGTTGTTGTTCTTTGTCCACTCTGTCTTTTGTTTTTGTAAATATTTGTTTGAGTGTACAGTGTGGTCGGTGTGCAAAGTTGACATTGTTGTTGTTTATGATTTGTTTAAAGTTTTGTTGTCCGTTAAACCTGGTATGCATGTGACTCCCGTGTATATTTTGTTTTCTGGTTCATTATTTGTTTGTGCATTTTTGTTCGGATGATTTATTTGGTTTGTTGCTATTGTTATAAGCATCTCCGTGACAGCATTTGGGTACCCATTTTTATAAGTATATTTTTGATTTTCTGCCTGTTAACATTTCTGAACTCCTGTTCACTAAGTGTAAAAACTTTTCTTATTAGGTTCACTGCCGTATTCTTTTGCTGGGACCATGGGTGATTTGAGTGTTCGTTGATCATTCTAGAAGATGCAATCGATTTCGAGTACCAATTCGTTTTTAAATTCGTATTTTCTCGTATTATTTCAATATCAAGGAAGGCCAATTTTTTATTTTTTTTTGATGGATTTTCTTATGTTGAGTATTTAAGGTTTTCAAAATTTCTTCCACGTCCTTGGTCTAACTATGGCTAATATATCATCTACATATTTGTCTATGTATTTAATATATATGTCCTTTGATTGCAGTTCAGCAATGCTGTCGTCAAGAAATTTGTCTAGTACAATATCTGCCACAGTGGGGGATAGGGGTAATAGTGCCATCATAAAGAAAATAATTATTGTCTCGTAGACCGCGAGATGCAGGATCGCTACAAAAATTAACACTTTTAAAAATAAAATTAAGAATGGACCGAAGGAAAAAATCATATTTTTAATCATTATTTAACAGGTCTGCAAAAAGTTATACAGCTTTTCGGGTCTTTCGATCTGTAACTCAGAAACGTTTGGGAGTATGAATGAGAGACCTAAGCATGTTTTGTAGAAAATTTTATGATAATCAATTTCGTAATGAACGAAGAACGGGATTAAGCCATGGAAATCTAAATTTCTGCAAAAAACTGATTTAGAACTTTTGACCCCGATATACGCATTCAGAAATCATGGGATCGATACGGATTGTTTACAGTTTTTTTCTTATGGTGTATCCAATGTCTCCACCAAAAATTATCTCTGTCGAAGCCATTGTTGTGTTATTGAACTTGCCATTGAAGTGTCAACTTTTCTTATGTCTGTATTCACAAAATATTAATTGATGTAGCTTTTGTCTGTTACAAAGTTTTCATGTTTTTATTTTTGATAGATAGTAACGTACCATAAAACGAGTAAAAATGCAAGTTTATAAACTTGCAAAAAAAGCGGGACAAGTTTGATAGACTTATTTCTATATTTGCTTATAACTCTCACAAAAAATCATTTGAAATTTTTTTAAATTTCGAAGCGAAAGGAATCATGATCAGTAACAAATCTGCAAAAAATCAGTCAACGCAGTCTCGAGTTATAAATAAAAAATCAACAGCCTTAGCAGAATGCAGTATTTTTTTATGCCAATCCAAAAATTATAAAATAAAAAAAAAAAACTATAGAGACGAAACATTTTGATACACTTCAGAAAAGTTGACCCTATTATGAATCCGAAGTCATTCTGTACGGAATGACGTGCACGTGAACTTGGCTGACAAAGCCAAGTTCTTGGGCACAGTTCTGGATAGGAAACTAACCTGGAAGGAGAATGTCCTTCAGCGCCAGAAGAAAGCGTGTATTGCACTCTACACGTGCAAAAGAGCCATTGGAAAGAAATGGGGGTTCAGCCCCAAAATATGCAAATGGATCTACACTGCAATCATTCGACCAATCATGCTCTATGGAGTTGTGGTATGGTGGCCTGCGCTGAGCAAGGCAACAAACCTTAATCTGCTAGGTAAAGTACACAGATCTTGCATGATCTGTATAAGCGGTGCGTTAAGAACAACGCCCAATGAAGCACTCCAGGCCATTCTTGGCATTTTGCCACTCGATCTGGAAGGGCACCGAGTAGCAGCAGCATCGGCTCTGCGTCTAAGGGAAACGTCCGGCTGGGGCGCAAGCACTACTGGACACGCTTGTATTTTGGGATCCTATAGCTTTCTTCCGCTGAGCACAGATCGCTGTGCGACCACAACAGTCGGAGATAGCGGTTTTAAAATCAACATTCCCAGCAGGGAAGAATGGGAGAGCACGGATCAGAGTCCCGTCACTCATGGCGGCACTTCCATTTATACTGATGGCTCGAAGATAGATGGAAGAGTTGGGGGAGGGGTTTATTCAAAGGATCTGAACCTTGAGCTCTCCTTCAGACTACCTGATCACTGCAGTGTCTTCCAGGCTGAAGTTTCAGCAATCATGGACGCCGCGGCTTGGATAGGCCAACACACTATCAGACAGGACATTTTTATATTCAGCGACAGCCAGGCGGCCATCAAATCCCTTGGCTCTTACTCGTTCAACTCTGAACTGACGCTCAGCTGTCGTCGATCTCTACAAGAGATGGCTCAACAGAATCGCGTTAACCTCACATGGGTCCCGGGGCATAGGTACATTGAGGGAAATTGTAGGGCAGACGAACTTGCGAGGCAGGGCACGACCAAGCAGGTTCTTCGCGATAAAGAGCGCTTAGGTATGCCGTTTGCCACAAGCAATCTTATGCTGAAGGAGTACACACTCCGCCAAGCCAACGAAAGTTGGCTGCAATCTCCAGGATGCCGGATTTCCAAAGAAACCTGGCCGAAATGGGATCATAAAAGATCAAGACAAATTTATGCCCTAAGGAGAAGAGACATCTCCATGTTAATAGGCGTATTAACTGGGCACTGCCTCATTGGTAGGCACGCAGAAAGACTTGGTGTGCCCTACCGACGATGCTGTAGGAGTTGTAAGGATGATGAGGAGGAGGAAGCGGCGGAGCACCTCATCTGCAACTGCCCGGCTTTAAGTGGCGTGAGAATGCGGTTTTTGGGAGTTCCCTTCCTGGTCAGCCTACGCCAGGTCACGGAGCTGGACATAAAGGACCTGATGGCCCTCATCAAGTCATCTAAATGGTTCGAGGAGGAGTAACGGTGTCGGTATAGGAAAGTCAGTCCCGGGATTCCGCTATGAGGAGAATTCCGTTAATACCGGGATTTTCCATATGGCAGGGTCCCGGAACTGACTTTCCTAGTGTTGGTGGTATCACAACGGGCCTTTTAATACTGGCCTAGGTGTGCCTCTGCGGCAGCCACTTGAACCTAACCTAACCTAAACACTAAACGGGTTTCCCTTAGCCATGAAATATCAGCGCCTTTCATCTAGAAAATTCCTTTGCTAAATTTTTCAGTTCGAACTATTCTAACGTAACCAATTTACACGCTTGCAATCCTTATAAACTGCATGGAAACAATTTAATTAATACTTACTCCAATCATATGCGCCGAAGATGTTTTATTTTACCTTAATGCTTTGAAAGAATCCAGTAAATACGATCCTGATAGAGTTCCTACTTTTTTTTTTTAATGTGCAAAATATATTTGCAAGCCCCTCACCAATTTGTTTAATCTGTCCTTGAAGTGCGGCGTCTTTCCGTCAGCGTGGAAAGAATCCTTTCTTCTACCACATCATAAAAGTGGGAGTAGGTCTTCCATAGAGAACTTTCGTGGCATAGCAAAGCTTTCTGCCATCTAAAAACTGTTTGAAGCTACTGTTACAAATCAACTTACGGTTCCAATCTCTACGCTGATCGTTGACTGCCAACACGGTCTATGTAAGGGAAAATCGACAGTTACAAAGTTACTTGAGTTTACCACTCACGTCTCAAGCGGCTTTCGTTATTTACACTGACTTCAGTAAAGCATTCGACAAAAGTATGTCGATCCCCTGCAGCGAAAGCATGTAGTTGAAAACTACTTTACAACTAGTTGGTCTTTTTTCATATAAGCAACTGGTATTTTCTACGGGTTGATGTCGTACGAGTTGTCAATTGTCAAATTTCGACCAGAACATACTAGTCATCTTATAGTCATGACGTACTAGAATTAAACTAGTTGTAAAATACCAATTCCATACTAGTTCAACCTGGACAAGTTTTATTTCCATAAAATATACTATTCCCAATATTAGTCCATACAGCACTGAACCTGGACTAGTATGATTTCAACCAGAAATCAATAGTCGCATTATTTTCATGACTTACACTTTATTTTATCATTTGCCTTCATTTTTATATTTATTCTTAAGAAAGCAGCGGCTATTTCTATTAACCCAAACACGAAAAAACACTTGTGAATTATAAGAGAAAAAAGAAGCAAACGAAACGAATAAATTTGGATTTTTGTAACTGGTATGAGTTCAACCTGAAACATATAGTTGTATAGGTACTAGTATGAAATAAATATTTCCCGACAAAGAGCGCTTAGGTATGCCGTTTGCCACATGCAAGCTTATGCTGAAGGAGTACACACTCCGCCAAGCCAACGAAAGATGGCTGCAATCTCCAGGATGCCGGATATCCAAAGAAACCTGGCCGAAATGGGATCATAAAAGATCAAGACAAATTAATGCCCTAAGGAGAAGAGAAATCTCCATATTAATAGGCGTATTAACTGGGCACTGCCTCATTGGTAGGCACGCAGAAAGACTAGGTGTGCCCTACCGACGATGCTGTAGGAGTTGTAAGGATTATGAGGAGGAGGTAACGGTGGAGCACCTCATCTGCAACTGCCCGGCTTTAAGTGGCGCGAGAATGCGCTTTTTGGGAGTTCCCTTCCTGGTTAGCCTACGCCAGGTCACGGAGCTGGACATAAAGGACCTGATGGCCTTCATCAAGTCATCTAAATGGTTCGAGGAGGAGTAACGGTGTCGGTATAGGAACGTCAGTCCCGGGATTCCGCTATGTGAAGAATTCCGTTAATACCGGGATTTTCCATATGGCAGGGTCCCGGAACTGGTATCACAACGGGCCTTTTAATACTCGCCTAGGTGCGTCTCTGCGGCAGCCACTTGAACCTAACCTATGACTTCAGCCAGAAAGTTTTAGTTATTTACTAGTATGGAATGGACTAGTATGAGTTGTTTATTCTGTGTTCCTCAAGGTAGCCCTATCGGTCTGATTCTGTTCTTGGTGTTTATAAACGACATCTCTACTACAATAATGTTTGCAAAAATCTTGATGTATCCTGATGACGTAAAAATTGTAAGTACAAGCGTTTCTCGTATAGAACGACTTGGTTAACCTGGGGGTTACTATGGATAGCAAGCTTAGTTTTAACCATCATATTAACGCAACAGCCAGTAAGGCAAGAGGCGTTCTAGCAATTGTCAAACGATGGTCAAAAGAATTTAGCGACCCTTATGTAAATAAAGCACTTTTTACTTTATTAGTCAGATTGATACTAGAATACAGTTAAATAGTCTAGAACCCGCGCTACCAAGTCCATATAGATAGGCTAGGACCATTCCAAAGACAATTTTTACTTTTTGCTATAAGAGATTTTCATTGGGATTCCTTATATAATCTACCACCTTATGCTAGTCGTTTAAAATTCATAAATTTACACACCCTCTCTAGTCGGAGGGAAATGCTTGGAACTTTTTTATGATTATGTTACTAAATGGATCTCAAGACCGTTTCTTCCAAGCGAAGTAAATTTAAATATACACTCTCGGCCATCATTATAATTTTCAGTCAGAACTCATACTAGTCAGGAAATATCCATTCCATACTAGTATACAACTATATTTTTCTGGTTGAAATCATACCAATTACAAAAATCCAAATTCATGCATTTCGTTTTCTTCGTGTTTGGGTTACTACAAATAGTCGTTGCTTTCTTAGGAATTAGGTATGGGAATAATTTCGAATAATATTCGAATAAATGTTATTCGAATAAACGAATAAAAATATTCGTTTCAAAAAATTCGAATAGTTTGCCAAGTATTCGAATACTTGGCAACTATTCGAATACTTGGCAACTAAGTATTCGAATAGTTGTTTATTCGCTATTGTCTTTTTTTTGTATTCGAATAATATAATTTTATAATGTATAGGTTTTAGGGTGGACTGTTTAAATGGTCCCAAAGAGACCTCAAAGTGGCCCAAAATGGTCCTAAAGTGATCCCTAAAGCGACCAAAAGGGATCCCAAAGTGGCCCCAAAATGTTCCCAAATTGGCCCCAAAATAGTCCCAAATTGGCCCCGAAATGGTCTTAAAGTGATCCCATAGTGACCTAAAGCGACCCCAAGGGGTCGCTATACTGAGTAAAACCAGATTGAAAACCCAATTTTTTTTTTTTAACATCATGTTATGCAATTTGATCACTAAAATAGTCAAATATAAGGTTTTTAAAATTATTATCTCTCAATGAGTTCCTTAAAGACTGAGGGATGGAGTTCCATAGCCTGACTGCGGTAATAAAGCAAAGCCTGGAAGAGGTTAAGTAATTGATCTTTGGCAGAATAAAATTAGAGGAGCATGCGCTTTTGGAAAACGTAAGCTTTTCGTACAAGTAACCCGGCTTTTTGTAAACTAGCAATTTAAACATAAAAATGCAATAACGAGCTTTGATAAAATTTATTAGGTCACATCCGAGTATTGAGTTTCTCAACGTAGATAAGTGATCGAATTTCTTCAAACCGTGCACATATCTAGTGGCGTGATTGAAAGCAATACTGAGTTTATGAAGGGAACTAGCATCTAGACTACTATAAACGACCTCAAAGTAGGTTATATATGGTACAATAAGACTCTGAATAAGCTTTTTCTTTGTACCAGACGGAACGAAAATTGATGACACTCTAAGGCACCGCAATGTGTAATAAATTTTTCCCACAACTTGATTGACGTGGTCCTCGCAGGACAACTTAGACTTGATAACAAAGCCTAGATTTCTTACTTTTTCAACTACCTGAAGTCGAGTAGGTCCGATGTAAAGGTGTGGGATGTTTGAAATCTGGATCTTATCTTTATATAATGGAAGAACATATGATTTTTGAGCGTTAAGTTGAAGAAGATTTGACCTAGACCACTCCATAATCGAGAATAAGTCCTGGTTCAACTTATCTGATAAATCCTGAACCATGCTAATATGGCCTGAGATGCATAATTGTACATCGTCCGCGTAAGCGTGCCGTCGAACATTAGAGCAGACATTAAAAATGTCATTTATAAAAATACTGAAGAGCACGGGACCCAAGATAGAGCTCTGCGGTACTCCAGACCAGGTATACCCCACTTCAGAAAGCAAGTTACCGACTTTTACCTTTTGAGTTCGGTTGGTAAGATAGCTCATTACCAGCCTAACTGCGTTTTCATCAAAACCGAAACATTTGTCCAACTTCTCACAGAGAAGGCCATGCTTGACAGTAGAGCAAGAGTGGGCTTCTCTAAAACCTGATTGAAATGAACTGAGGAGATTATTGGCCCCGAAATGGTCTTAAAGTTATCCCATAGTGACCTAAAGCGACCCCAAGGGATCCCAAAGTGGCCCCAAAATGTTCCCAAAATGGTCCCAAATTGGCCCCAAAATGGTCCCGAATTGGCCCCGAAATGTTCTTAAAGTCATCCCATTGTGACCTAAAGCGACCATAAGAGATCCCAAAGTGGCCCCCAAAATGTTTGGGGCCACTTTGGGATCCCTTGGGGTCGCTTTAGGTCACTTTGGGATGACTTTAAGACCATTTTGGGGCCAATTTGGGACCACTTTGAGAACATTTTGGGGCAACTTTGGGATCCCTTGGGGTCGCTTTAGGTCACTATGGGATCACTTTAAGACCATTTCGAGGCCAATTTGGGAAAATTTTGGGGCCACTTTGGGATCCCTTTGGGTCGCTTTATGGACCATTCAAAACAGTCCCAAAACCTATACATTATAAAATTATATTAATCGAATACAAAAAAAAGACAATAGCGAATAAATAACTATTCGAATAAATAACTATTCGAATAATTGTCAACTATTCGAATAGTTGCCAAGTATTCGAATAATTAGCAACTGAACTTACACAAGTTTGTAATCCGTGAATTTGAGATTTTAAAAATAATAAGTTGTGTTACAAGTATAATAACTGTGAAAACCATATCAATAAATAACACAGCCCCACAAAAAAAGTGTCGGGGTTGGGGGATCAGACCACCCTTTTCCTATGAAAATAGTTTGTTTTGATTAAAAGATTTTCATACGGTTCGCCTAAGCAATTAATCCTCTGATTTAATTCCTATATCTCTGTGTGGTAAAAGAAAATTGTAATTTCCTAACCAATCAACATATTTCCGTTTGCAAAAGAACCTGGATTCTGCGCCGCAGCAACTTTGCCAGGAGCGTTTTTGATACGTCTATTACATATCTAACTGGTGTCGGTTTACTTTGGGAACCTCTACGGATTTCTTTTACGGATACGGAGTCGCCGGTCAACGCTAGCTACCACCCGGAATATACGTAAGTGCTACATAATCCTTCCTAGAAAAACTATTGGTCCTTCGGAGTGCAACGCCATCCAACGAAATAGCTACTAATTGATCGTCAATTTTAGGCATCAAGTTAGGCCCCCCTCAAATTCTCTTTGACAGATGGATCGTCAGCGCCCTCCGGTTCCAGCACCTCGTCATTCTTTATCATCGCAGGTGGTCATGCCCGCGGCCGCCCGCGACGCAATGAAGCAGTACCGGATTACCGGAAGTACCGATTGTGTATCTCTGTGTGGTAAAAGAAAATTGTAATTTCCTAACCAATCAACATATTTCCGTTTGCAAAAGAACCTGGATTCTGCGCGGCAGCAACTTTGCCAGGAGCGTTTTTGATACGTCTATTACATCTCTAAATGGTGTCGGTTTACTTTGGGAACCTCTACGGATTTCTTTTACACTCAGAGAAAAAATCACAATCCTCTACTGTTAATACCAAAAACTGTTGAATTGACGGAAATCTGGTCAAGTAATGTAGATTTACAGTGAATCCAACAGATTTAACAATCATTTAACAGCGAAGACACTCTCACAACAGATTTCTGCAGTTAGTCCAACAGATTTAAGTTAATCCAGCAGATTTAACACTCTCACAACAGACTTCTGCAATTAATCCAACAGACTTCTGCAGTTAATCCAACAGATTTAAGTTAATCCAACAGATTTAACACTCTCACAACAGACTTCTGCAGTTAGTCCAACAGATTTAACAGTTAGGGGATTCACAACACTGTCATATCAGGTCATATCGTCATATTGTCATACGTTTTATGACAGTCATAAACATTTTGTTGTCGCCTTCAATGCTGTATGTGTGTTAAATAAATACAACTCTGCGCCGTATGTTTTTTGATCGTTGTATTTGATCAGCTGTGTTTGTTTACTTCTTAATTTCACAAATTTTAATTGACCGCGGCGGTGAAAGTTTGCAAATATCAACAAATATGGATCAAATCGAAATTTACGAGGTAGTTTGTTGTAAAAAAAAGTGTTTATGTTCAAAAACTTTTAAATTTCTTTTGTTTTAGCCAAAGAAAAAACGAGTGCGACTTAATCCAACTAAAAGATGGACAGCGGCTGAAGAAAGAGCACTAGTAGAGTTTTTGATGGCAAACAAAGATTTTGAGGCAGGTGTTAATGCAGAAATAATTAAGAATTGTGCAATGTAATTACATTTGTTGTTCTTAATAATTATAGAAACCAACAGCGCAACTTTTTTATAAGCGATTTGCCGAAGAGGCAAGCATCAACGTGGAATGGAAGTTAATTCGTGCGAAGGTGCGGAATATGCGGCTAAATTACAATAAAGCTAAAGCATGGGAGGGTTCAACTGGAGCCGGTAGTATGGAAGGGGAGACATTAAAGAGTAATACATATTTTTTTTAACGGATAATCTTGCTTCTACTTAAAATCATACAATCTCTTTTCAGCTACTTTACTCAAAATGTTTGCTTTCTACTACGAGTTCGACGAAATATTTGGTGGTAGATTAGTGGGCACAGCAGTTATAGCAGATAGCTTGAATGATACTAGTAATGATTCTTTTAGCTTGCCGCAGCTCCAAACCGAAGAAACTTCTACTACTACTGAAGAAACTTCTACTCCTACAACCTCCAATAGAGTAGAGGGTACGGAGCAAGTAATTCGCAGAGGCATATATTCACGTACAGCACTATCTGATATACGAGAAATATATTCGGAATCACTTAATTTAAAAAGATAAAAATTGGTTCAGGAAGCTGCATTGAGGGAAAGAGAAGTTATCGTTAAAGAAAGAGAGTTGACCCTTCGGGAAAAAGAAATAGATTTAAAGGTCAAGGAGTTGGAAATGAAAGAACGGCTGGCGATGGCCGAATTGGAAGCTAAGTACAAATGAGTTGGTACCTGAACTGACTGATTCGCACAGTAAAAATGTGAATATCTACGTCCATATGCATAAGAACTAAACAATTTTTTTTTTATAGAAGAAGTTCATTTATGTTTTTAATTAATACAAATATTTAGAGTATAGATCAAAAGACTTGCAGCTGAATATAGCGAACTATTAGGACTGTTAGTACTAAAATTCGCTTGATTTTATTTGCAAGTTTTGCGTACACTGAAATGAAAGTCATACAATTTTAAATATTTTAAGAAAAATGTTGGCTATACAATCGTAAAGCATTGAAACTTGCAGTTAATTTCATGAGATGAATTTTGTATCGTTTATTATAGTGTAAGCAATACTTGAAAATAAAATTTCGCCAATTTTGTCGCGAAAGACATTTGTGGTGAAAACTCGCTTATGTTCAGTTGGAAATGTTATGCCGTATATAAACAAAAGTATGTAGGTATGAATGTAAATTTGTGAATTCAGCCTCGTTTTTTTATATTTTTCACTTATTAAAAACTCAGAAACATGAAAAGAAATCCAATTAATGTTGTGTTTGATTTTGTATGAAATTTAGTAAGGCCGCTCTGGTGTTGCTTGGTGGCGGTATGTTATATTCGGATGCCAAAATATGATGCCCACATTGTCTTTCTTTATATTCTATCAGAATATTATGCAGAATGCAGCACACCATTATCCAATCGTTGCATTCTTCTTTGTTTTGATCGGTTAGCAATCTGAATTTAAGCTCTTTCAAACTTCCAAATTTTTCCTTTACCAACCCGAAGCAATTTTATTATTATTATTATTATTATTATGCCCAACGGATTTTACCCACCATCCCGCCCAACCGACACGAGGGGCGCATCCGCATAACGCGCGGATTAATTTGCCGAGTGTTTGAAAGGCGGAGGTTTGTTAAGCGTCGAGTTCTCAAAATGCTCAGCTACAGAAAGGAATTCATCAGCTGAGTGATATACATAAATGAATAGGAAATTGCAATAAATTAATACAACGTAGAAATCAAGTGTTAAGAGATAATAGAACAGTTATTTTGATCATAAAAAGCGAGTCCGAAATATCAAATGTGCCTGAATGAGAGTTAAAATCTCCGCACAAACACTGGAAAGGCTCGTGTAATTGAAAATTTGTCCTGCATTGCTTCAGCCGAATAGGCCTAAAGTGTCGTGAAGGTCGGGACGGAATATTAAAGTTAATTTCGTTTAAAAGAAATGGGCTGGAAATCGATCCGTTTATCAGTTTAGTCATGAATAATACACCTAGCATTTCCCTACGACTTGCAAGGGTTGGGAGATTGATAAGTTTCAAACGATTAGTATAAGGTGGAAGGTTATACGTTGAATCCCATTGTAGATTTCTCAATGCAAAGAGTAAGAACTGTTTTTGAATTGATTCTAGCCTATCAATATAAAGTTGGTAACGCGGATTCCATATAACTGAGCAATATTCTAATATAGGTCTAACTAGCGTAGTAAAAAGAGTCTTCGTAACATAAGGGTCATTAAATTCCTTTGACCACCTTTTCACAAAAGCTAAAACACCTCTAGCCTTATTAACTGTTGCCTCAATATGAGGACTAAAACTAAGCTTGGGGTTCATTGTCACCCCCAAGTCAACAAAAACATTAACATGTTCAAGATTGTGGTTGGTGATTGCATAAGAAGCTGGCTGTAGATCCCTACGTGAAAAACACATGAACTTACATTTTTTCAGATTGAGCGGCATATTGTTAACGTTGCACCAAGTTACTAAGTGGTCTAAATCAATTTGAAGCAAAGAACGTTCTTCAATCGATGCATATGACTTAAATCGTTTAACATCATCAGCATACATCAAGATATTCGAAAACTTTATTGTTGTACAGATATCATTGATAAAAAGCAAAAACAGAACCGGGCCTAGATGGCTACCCTGAGGAACACCAGAGGAGACATCGATGACATTTGAAATTGCATTATTAAAGGTAACTCTTTGCGTTCTACCACGGAGATAGGAGGATATCCAACGGATGAGAGCGGGTTGAAAGCCAACCAGGGCAAGTTTATGAATAAGTAAAGAATGGTTAACCTTGTCAAAGGCTTTACTAAAGTCGGTGTATATAACGTCGGTGTGGAGATTATCCCTAAACCCATTCGAGACATGAGTAGTGAATTCAAGTAAATTAGTTGTGGTCGATTTACCCTTACAGAAACCGTGCTGGGAGTTGGCAATCAGTGTTGATATAGAAAATGAAAGGTGATTGGTGACGATAGCTTCAAAAATTTTAGAAATAGCAGAGAGCTTCGCTATTCCGCGATAGTTTAGTATAGATGTTTTACTCCCACTTTTATAAAGAGGTATAAGAAAAGACTCTTTCCATGAAGCCGGGAAAACGCCGCGCTGTAGAGAAAGATTGAACAAATCGGTCAGTGGCAGGTATATGTGTTCTGCACACTTTTTAAGAAAACATGTCGGTATTAAATCAGGGCCAAACTTGGTTGACTCCTTTAAGGATTTTAAATGTGACAAAACATCTCCTGGATCTATACTAGGAACATAAATTGAGTTACATGAATGTGGACGATATGGGTATACAATTTGTGATGAATTAGTTTCAGAAGAGTAATTAGACTTGAAAAATTGAGCAAAGAAATCAGCAATCACTAGATCGTCGCTGGATATGTTATCATTAAATTTCATTGTTGAAGGAAACCCTTTTACTCTGCGTTTAGAGTTTACGAAACCATAAAATGACTTAGGATTGGAAATAATGTTCTGTTTAGTTTTAAATAAGTAATCGTTGTAACATTTTTTGTTTAATTCTAAATATTTATGACGCAAAATAGTGTACTTAAGATAATCTGAGCGTGACCCAGTTTTCCTGTATAATTTAAAAATTCGAGACTTCTTATTTTTCAAAGTTTTTAGCTCTTTAGTGAACCAAGCTTGTGTTGGTACATCACAAAAATAGTTACGTTTAGGTACATATTTTTCAAAAAGGCTATAAATTGTATTGTTGAAATGTAAAAGGTTATTCTCAATGTCATCTTGATATCGAGGCCAAATAAATTTAGATAGTTCAAAATTTAACTTTTTAAAGCTGGCTTTAGAAAATCAAATCTTGTATTAGAGCCAGATGGTTTTTTAATAACATCAGGTTCGTTATCAATGATTTCGTAAACATTATTAAGAGAGGGATGGTAAACGTCTTCGGGCAGAACAAGGGGATCACAACGGTTTATAAAAAATTTAGACAAGTCATCAACGAAGGCTAAATCTAAAGTTTTTCCAAACTTATTCTGGATAACATTAATCTGGTTTAGACAAAGGTTGATCATCTCATCCAGAAACTCATTGTTACTCAATTTGGTTGAAACTGGTACAATATTGTTGTCAATAGTGCTCCATGAAATGTGTGGTAGGTTAAAGTCACCTAAAACAATCATGGAGTCAATAGGCCTAATCATAGAATTTACAGCTTTTATCAACGAAATGTGGTGCATATACACTGATAGATCAGACGAAGGTGGAATATAACAAACAGCCAAGTAAATATGGCATTTATTTAGAAGAACTCTAATACACTTAAACTCGATGTCATCAATAAGGGGTATATTCACTTCTTCAGATGGTATTGAAGAATGTACAGCCACCAGGACGCCGCCCCCGGTTCTGTTTAAGCGATCGTTTCTATATGTCTGGAACTCGTCACAAAAAATTTCAGAGTCAAAGACATGCGGTTTCAACCATGTTTCATTAAAAACAATAATATTATAGTCGCAATTGATAATTTTTAAATAGAAATCAGTTAATTTAGTGTTCAAACCTCTAACATTCTGATAGTAGATGTTAAAGGCAGAATTTACAATGAGTTTTTTGGATCGTCGTTGAGGCTAGGAAGTCGTGCCAAATTTGGGGGATTCGCATTAGGTTTAAAAATAAATTCGCGAAAAAAAGCCCCAGGCGGCCAGAACGAGCTATCCAAAATAGTATTGTAATCGGTTTCTAAAACATCGATCCTAAAGGAAGCTACACTTCTATCATAATTAAATTTAAATTTGTTTATAACAATATCTTTAGCTTTTACTTTAGATTTTATATAGGACTTAAGGTCATCCGCCGAAGTTTTTTTGTAAAATCTAGACACAAATATCGTTTTTTTCGGCGGAACCACAACCAGCTTGTTGACTATTGGCTCGGATGTGATAGTAATAGTTGGATTTTGTGGAGGCTGAAGGTTTTCTCTTAAAGCCTTAGAAAAGGACGGAACCACTGCCTGCGGATTAGGTGAAGTCAGGTTTATTAATTCAACGGCCTGAGGTGTTGTGGCACTCTGAGTGGGGATTGGATGATCTACAGCCCCAGACGAATTATTATTGTGAATAGTTCTATTATTAGGATCATCCAAACACTTGAAGGACTTAAACAAGTCCTCAAAATGCTTGAATTTTTTCGTTATAATAGAAAATTCCTTCCCAATTTCCGAAAACGCGTTTCTCGTTTCCCTAAAAAGCTTGTAGAGATCAACTTCCTTTGATCTGCATTTTACGCACGACCAACGTAAGCCCTTGTCTTCATTTCTGTGGTCACAAACCATAATCGCTTAAGTGAGATAGGTCGTTTTGTCAAATTAATTTTTGGTTGCATTTAATATGCACTAAGAAAGTAATAATGCAGTTTTTTATTATATATTTATCATTGCGCATATTTTTACCATTGATTTAGAATGACGTTTTGGCAAATATATACTACTGACTCGAGATTTAACATATTTTCTTCAACCTACTTTATGGCATGATTTTTGACTTAGGCTTTTATGACTTGTGACCACAGATTTAATGCGTCCGCAACTCTACCGGTCAAGCCTGCACATTTCATATGTCCAAGCCCATCACAGAGCCAACAAGACAAGTAGCGTTCGGACTCACTTTTTATAGAGCAATTTGGAAAGATGCACGACATAGTAAACGAAAATAAAAAACAGTAACAAAAACTTTATAAAAATACCAAAAGAGAGGTTTTTATACTTATATAGAAACTAGTAAACAAGAATAAAAGCAGGTTTTAATAAAATGCAACTCTGAAAGTTTGAAAAGCAAGAGTAGGTAGCGAGCAGTTTGAGAGTCACTGTATTTGACACCTAATAAACAACGCAAACAGCTGCGATAAAAGTAAATAGCAAAGTAAGAAAAGGAAAAAGTGCATACAATAACAATTGCAAGAATTAAAGCCTATCAAACTGCAACAAATACAAAAATGCAAAATGACTCGGCAAATAAAAAATTATGACAAACTAATTTAAATATTTAGATTAAATTCATAAAGTATGAATAACTAAACAAAACTAAATTTTCACAATTTAACACTAAGTCTTTGCACTTATTTTTATCACAATTAGGAATCAGAAAGTTAGATTTTATAATTAAATTTCTCAATTTAAAGCACAGAAAATATAAACACAACTACACAGCTCAAGTGACGTTTGCGTATCAATCCTAACCCGATATTTGGAAAAGTGTTTGTTAAATAACTCCCTAGTTTCTCTTGTATATTCGTTGCTATTTTGACGAAATGGAGTAATAAGAAACGGTTTTAGCGGATAAGCGCTATCACCTGCAATCCACTGAGAAGTATCTAAGAAGCGTTCGGGATATTTGGAAAGCGGACAGTCCATAAAAATTTTTGCATCATGGACGCTGCCCGGGTAGCCAATTGTCAGCTGCCTTATTCGCAGTTTATAGTCGCAAATAGCTTGCATTTTGATAGAATACTGGCGCTTACGAGAAAAGTAGAGCTGGTGATTCTTTACTGGTGCTTCGGCTAATTTAATTTCAGATCCGTCGATGTAGCCTATACAACCTGGCATTTCGTTCCTTGTAGCAGACACAATTTGCAGCCTTTCTGCTGCACTTGGCCAGTTCATAAATCAACTTTTAACAGACAATATTGCTTTAAAAACTCTTCGAGTCACATTCTGTATTGTACCACCATCGCCTATTCCAAAAAGGGACGCAATTTTTCGTATCGATAGCCCATCACCGGTAGATCCCAAACGATATAACACAATTTGCAGCTGTAAATCTATTGGAAGCTGATATGAATTGGCGCTTGTTTTAAACACATCAGCTTCTTTTATTAAATCCAATATGTAGACGAACTCCGCCGGCTGAACACGCACCATTTGATTAAATCTACTGTCGTCAAAATTTTTAAGTACTTGCTGATGCCAATCAGCAGATTTAGGCACTCCTAAGTGGACACTTCTACGGTTCAACAAAACACTCAGCATGCTCGTTATGAAGAGTTCATCCGCATCTTCTTGCTCCGCTTCATCGCCTGGAAAATACCCTTATATTAAAAAGAGGAAGCTTGAAAGAACTTGTAATAGCTTTTTACTTGTATCGGCTAACATCATGTCCACTATCTGATTTGTACACATGTAAGAAATGATTCTATTTTTTTCTGATTCCCTTGGCATTTTTATCGTTTTTACGCAATCAGCTGATCAAGATGTCAAATATTACTCAGAGTTATGATGATGTGCTCACAGGTGTTATATATCTGCTCTATATTTGTATATGACATATGACTTTAAGACACCTTGTGAATCCCCTAAGTAATTCAACATACTCCCATTACTGTCATAGAACAAAGCTGCAATTCGACGCCATCAAACATAAGTACGCGATGGCCTGATGGTTAATATCTCGTATCGTATATCGTTTGGATGGTTTTTGAATGTGAAATCTGTTGTTTTAACCTGTAATCCAGTTCGTTCTACTGTATTTTTTCTCTGCGTGTACGGATACGGAGTGGCCGGTCAACGCTAGCAACCACCCGTAATATACGTAAGTGCTACATAATCCCTCCTAGAATAACAACCCAGCCAGCATATTGGGAAAAATTTGAACAAAGATATTCAAATATCACCCTCCAGATGATTAAAAACGATAATTTATTATAAGTTTCAATCATTTTATGACGGTATTTTTTTAATCAATTTTAAATGAATGTCTTAATATTTTTTGATATAAAATATAATTTTAATCTTCATTTCTTGTTTTTATTTTTTTTTATTTTATGCTGTAAAAGAGAAGAGCCGCAAGCCTGCAGGATAGTGTCGGTCAGGAGCAATCGTTGCGTGGTAGAAGCATCTAAAATTCTCAAGAAAATTATAGTTACGCATTGAGGGCAAAAGAAAAAACGTTCCTCGTTTTCAATAAATTGTTTATATACTGTGTTTTGTTTGCGAGCTCAAGATCAGTTAATAATTGTTGTTTTACAATTATTGTTGTCTAGAATGGATTTTTAATTGAATTCATATTAGGTAGAGGAAAAAGAACAACACTTTGTACGGCGACGGAATGGGATGAGATGTATATTGGAACGATTTTTCATCATCCCTTGTCAATTTTGGTTTTGTAACAAAGCGGTATCGTGTACTTATTTTTCGTCCTGTTTGCCCTATGTAGCTGTGTTGGCACTCGCAGGTAAGCTTGTAGATCCCATTTTCGGTAAACGGATCCTCCGAGTTGGTGTTGGTTCTTAGTTTTTGTCCAAAGTTGTTCGATGTTCCGAACGCTGTGTTGAAAACTTTGCAAGTTTGTATGTCGTGTTTCCAGTGTATGTCATCGCGGTCCAGATCTTAGATTTGTCATCTGCGTTGTTCCTTTCCTGCGATCTATGCTTCCTCCGGAATTTGTCCACTGGGGTTTTTTTTGGATCCGTTACACGTTGCTATGTTGTATATGGTGGTAAGGTCCTTCCTGTATGATTCCTGGGTGATGGGTGTTCTTTGAAGTCTGTCCACTAGGTGCCTTAATGCTGCATTCTTGTGCTGCTGAGGATGATTTGATGTAGCATGAATTATGGTGTCCGTAGTTGTTGGTTTTCTGTAGATGTCGTAGTTAAACTTGTTTGTGAGTCCGTCAATTCTTACCGTTAGGTCCAGGTAGTTCAGTTCTCCATCTTTCTCCGTTTTCATAGTGAACTTTATGTTTTCGTGTTGTTTGTTTAGGAATTCTAGTATTCGTTCTTCATTGTTAGTATTCAAAACTCAGAAGATGTCGTCGACGTACCTTGCGTAAAAAGTTACTCCTAGATTTGTTTTTAGTTCTTGCATGTACTTGTTTCCAAGTTCTGCATGAATGCCTCCATGAGAATGGATGATGTTGGGTTACCCATTCCTAGTCCGTTTCTTTGTCTATATATTTTATTTTTGAAGTTGAAGTAATTTTGTTGTAGCGTTGTTATTAAAGAACTGTTCAACCAAAATTGGTACACGCAAAACATCTTCTATCATTAAAACCAATATTCCCGGGAAAATGGTTAATACTTTAATCAAAAGAGTGATTCTTAAGCTATAAAAAAAATAGAATACAAATTTTATATTTCATTGCTATATATGAAATTTCGAGCATGCCGCTTGATGAACGACATCAAACGTTGAACACCCGGTGTGGTCACTTTGACATCAAATTTGTTCCACTTAAGACGCATTGATTTAGCTTTATTGATTAAGTCTCCACTCCTCCTTAATTTGTATCTAGGGTTAGGTTCAAGTGGCTGCCGCAGAGGCACACTTAGGCCAGTCTTGAAAGGCCCGTTGTGATACCACCAACACAAGGAAAGTCAGTCCCGGGACCCAGCCATATGGAAAATCCCTGAGTTGTTGGGATTTTCCACATAGCAGAATCCCGGGACTGACACTCCTAAACCGACACCGTTACTCCTCCTCGAACCACTTAGATGACTTTATGAAGCCCATCAAGTCCTTTATGTCCAGTTCCGCATTTTGTATCTAACAATTGCCCAATATTTTTCGATTGAGCGGAGTTGCGGAAAATTCGGTGGGTTCAATTCCTTTGGCACTATATCGCCAATTTTTTGTTTTTACCAACATTTTAACCAAGGACTACCCTCGAGTAATGGAAACTCGCTAAGTCTGGCCAAAACTTTACGGCATACCGGTGATGACGTATAAACGGCAATATGCAATTCTGTAGACACTCTTTCATATACAATTTAGTGGTCATTGTTGTTGATGTCACGTACGATCGAGTTTTAAGGCCACAACTGCATATTGCTTGCCAAATCATCACTTTTTTTTTTGCAAATTTGTCAAAGCTTAGAGTTTCTTTATAACGTTTTAATACCCTACAAACAGTTGTTCTTTGATACTTTATAGCTTTCGCTATTTTATTTCCTGGCCAAGTTGGATTTTCCACAAATTTGTTCACAATCGTATTTCGAGCAGCTAATTCCATCGCGTGTAAAATTAATAACTGACAAGTAAATCAAAGCCAATTTTAATCATATAACGGTTCTGTCATTGCCTACTAAAATTTATAAAATTTTTTTGGTACCCCATACAAATGGCCTTTTAGGAATCTTAAATGTGTACCAATTTTGGGTGAACAGTTCTTTAGTATGTTTGTAATTTGTGCTGTTCTGACCTTATCTTTTGTTTTGTCAAGTAGTGTTTTGTTTATTATGCCCAATGTCTCTGGCAGCGGTATAGAAGGGTATAAGTCTTTTGTCAAATGATACGATTGTGCTGTTCTCTGTGAGTTTGACAGTTTCAGAATCGGGAAGGACCTCTCTGAGCCATTTGAAACCAAACGAGGCTTCAGACAGGGCGACTCCCTTTCATGCGATTTCTTCAATCTGATGCTGGAGAAGATAATTCGAGCAGCAGAGCTAAACCGCAATGGTACAATCTTTTACAAGAGCGTGCAATTGCTGGCGTATGCCGATGATATTGATATCATTGGCCTTAACAACCGCGCCGTAAGCGCTGCCTTCTCTGGACTGGATAAGGAAGCGAAAAAATTGGGTCTTGCCGTGAACGAGGACAAGACGAAGTATTTGCTGTCATCAAAGAAAGAATCGGCGCACCTGCGCCTTGCAGCCATGTCACTGTTGATAGTTACAAATTTGAAACTGTGAGGGACTTCGTCTATTTGGGAACCAGTATCAACACCGAAAATAATATCAGTCTAGAAATCCAGCGGAGAATCACTCTTGCCAACTAGTGCTACTTTGGACTGAGTAGGCAATTGAGAAGTAAAGTCCTCTCTCGAAGAAAAAGATCACGCTCTATAAGTCTCTCATCATACCTGTCCTGATGTATGGCTCAGACTCATGGACAATGTCAAGAGAAGATGAGATGGCCCTTGGAGTATTTGAGAGAAAAGTTCTGCGGAAGATTTATGGTCCTTCCCGTGATGCCAACGGCGAGTATCGAAGGAAATTTAACGACGAGCTGTACGAGCTCTACGCAGATCTGACCATAGTCCAGCGAATTAAAGCCCAAAGACTCCGCTGGCGGGGCCATGTTATGCGAATGGACAAAGAAGCTCCAGCACAGAAGGTTTTCCTATCGTCGCCTGAATTCGGTAGCAGAGGAAGGGGGAGGCCTCGACTGAGATGGAAACAACAGGTGGAGGATGACTTGAACTCCCTTGGGGTTTCCAATTGGCGTTAGTTATCGCTAAAAAGGAATGACTGGCGTGCTTTGATACGAAACGGCCAAAATCGCTTAGGCGGTTAAGCGCCAATAAATGATGATGAATATGTTCCTTTAGGACCCTAAAGAAGTGTCCCTCAAAGTTTGAGCGAAATCCGAAACTATCCAGCTTTTTGAATTAGACGTTTTCATATGGATTGTCCCAATACAAAAAAAAAACTTGTTTGATTAAATTTTTTTTTATTTCTTTCATACAAAAATATAGAGTTATTCTTGTAAATATGTATTTTAGTAAATATATTGATTTTGTAGAAAATTTAATAAGCAATCGAATGCCTCGGTTGTGTTCTTTATTGTGTGTTCATGGTCTAGTTCAAATGTGTCGTTCAGTATCGTCTTCAGATGTTTTGACAGTTTGTATCCCGGTGATGATTTGAAATTGATTATTGGCCGCATTGCCGTATTGTGCTTATGTATTTTTGGAAGCGCTATTAGTGGGGGGCCGATGGGTTCTTTTGTGTCAGGGTGCCTCCTGTCTTCTCATCTATTATTTTTGTGGCATTTTTTGTAGCCCCTTTGATTTTGATCTGGTATTTTTCGGTGGGATTCTCGCTCTGTATTCATCCTTTCCCATGAGCACTATCGTGTTTCCTTTGTCGGCCTTTGTTGTTAGGTTAGGTTAGGTTCAAGTGGCTGCCGCAGAGGAACACCTAGGCCAGTATTAAAAGGCCCGTTGTGATACCACCAACACTAGGAAAGTCAGTTCCGGGACCCTGCCATATGGAAAATCCCGGAAAATCTCCTATACCGACACCGTTACTCTACCTCGAACCATTTAGATGACTTGATGAAGGCCATCAGGTCCTTTATGTCCAGCTCCGCGACCTGGCGTAGGCTGACCAGGAAGGGAACTCCCAAAAAGCGCATTCTCGCGCCACTTAAAGCCGGACAGTTGCAGATGAGGTGCTCCACCGTTTCGTCCTCCTCATCATCCTTACAACTCCTACAGCATCGTCGGTAGGGCCCATCAAGTCTTTCTACGTGCCTACCAATGAGGAAGTGTCCAGTTAATACGCCTATTAATATGGAGATTTCTCTTCTCCTTAGGGCATAAATTTGTCTTGATCTTTTATAATCCCATTTCGGCCAGGTTTCTTTGGATATCCGGCATCCTGGAGATCGCAGCCATCTTTCTTTGGCTTGGCGGAGTGTATATTCCTTCAGCATAAGCTTGCATGTGGCAAACGGCATACCTAAGCGCTCTTTATCGCGAAGAACCTTCTTGGTCGTGCCCTGCCTCGCAAGTTCGTCTGCCCTACAATTTCCCTCAATGTCCCTATGCCCCGGGACCCATGTGAGGTTAACGCGATTCTGTTGGGCCATATCTTGTAGAGATCAACGACAGCTGAGCGTCAGTTCAGAGTTGAACGAGTAAGAGCCAAGGGATTTGATGGCCGCTTGGCTGTCACTAAAACAAAAATATCCTGTCTGATAGTGTGTTGGCCTATCCAAGCCGCGGCGTCCATAATTGCTGAAACTTCAGCCTGGAAGACACTGCAGTGATCAGGTAGTCTGAAGGAGAGCTCAAGGTTCAGATCCTTTGAATAAACGCCTCCTCCAACTCTACCGTCTAACTTCGAGCCATCAGTATAAATGGAAGTGCCGCCATGAGTGTCAGGACTCCGATCCGTGCTCTCCCATTCTTCCCTGCTGGGAATGTTTATTTTAAAACCGCTATCTCCGACTGTTGTGGTCGCACAACGATCTGTGCTCAGCGGAAGAAAGCTATAGGATCCCAAAATACTGGCGTGTCCAGTAGTGCTTGCGCCCCAGCCGGATGTTTCCCTTAGACGCAGAGCCGATGCTGCTGCTACCCGGTGCCCTTCCAGATCGAGTGGCAAAATGCCAAGAATGGCCTGGAGTACTTCATTGGGCGTTGTTCTTAACGCACCGCTTATACAGATCATGCAGGATCTGTGTACTTTACCTAACAGATTAAGGTTTGTTGCCTCGCTCAGCGCAGGCCACCATACCACAACTCCATAGAGCATGATTGGTCGAATGATTGCAGTGTAGATCCATTTGCATATTTTGGGACTGAGCCCCCATTTTTTTCCAATGGCTCTTTTGCACGTGTAGAGTGCAATACACGCTTTCTTCTGGCGCTGAAGAACATTCTCCTTCCAGGTTAGTTTCCTATCCAGAACTGAGCCTAAGAACTTTTGGTAGTATTAACGGTGGTATTTTATAGCGGTTGGTGAAAAGGACCAGTTCTGCTTTTCCCGGGTTGATGCTCAGTCCGCAGCACGAGCACCATGAGGAAACCTCTCGCAGTGCTGCTTGCATCAAGTCGCACAGGGTTTGTGGGGATTTGCCCCTATATATTATAGCTAAGTCGTCTGCATATGCCACTTTTCCTCCGTGATGGGTATGTATACAGCCAGGTTTGTTGTAGGAGCTAAGGGTTCCTCATGCAAGATCCCTGGGAATTGCGTATTCAACAGCAGCTCTAGGGTTTCTCCCTTCGTGCTGGTCCAGGATCAGTCAGGTTTGCGCAAATAGCTTGTGGCGTGTCCAGTAGTGCTTGCGCCCCAGCCGGATGTTTCCCTTAGACGCAGAGCCGATGCTGCTGCTACCCGGTGCCCTTCCAGATCGAGTGGCAAAATGCCAAGAATGGCCTGGAGTACTTCATTGGGCGTTGTTCTTAACGCACCGCTTATACAGATCATGCAGGATCTGTGTACTTTACCTAACAGATTAAGGTTTGTTGCCTCGCTCAGCGCAGGCCACCATACCACAACTCCATAGAGCATGATTGGTCGAATGATTGCAGTGTAGATCCATTTGCATATTTTGGGACTGAGCCCCCATTTTTTTCCAATGGCTCTTTTGCACGTGTAGAGTGCAATACACGCTTTCTTCTGGCGCTGAAGAACATTCTCCTTCCAGGTTAGTTTCCTATCCAGAACTGAGCCTAAGAACTTTTGGTAGTATTAACGGTGGTATTTTATAGCGGTTGGTGAAAAGGACCAGTTCTGCTTTTCCCGGGTTGATGCTCAGTCCGCAGCGCGAGCACCATGAGGAAACCTCTCGCAGTGCTGCTTGCATCAAGTCGCACAGGGTTTGTGGGGATTTGCCCCTATATATTATAGCTAAGTCGTCTGCATATGCCACTTTTCCTCCGTGATGGGTATGTATACAGCCAGGTTTGTTGTAGGAGCTAAGGGTTCCTCATGCAAGATCCCTGGGAATTGCGTATTCAACAGCAGCTCTAGGGTTTCTCCCTTCGTGCTGGTCCAGGATCCGTCAGGTTTGCGCAAATAGCTTGTGGTTGTTTGAGTTTTTGAGAGCACTCCTCTAAGTCCCGCTGTATCGTCGACATTTTCGACCCCAGTGCAGAAAATTCTCCACGATACTCTCTTCGCCTGCCTCAGAGCTTTTTTGTAGGCCCTAAGTTTAACTTTATATTCGAGCCATTGTGTCTCTATGCCAAGGCTCTTGGCCATATTAAATTGTGTCTTACATAATTAGCGGAACGAGTCCAGGTCGTAGGACCACCAATGCGGCCTATGTTTACCGCGTGGTTTTGGCACTGGGTAACCCTGTTCTAGGGCATTCGAGAGCGCCGTTGTAAAGGTCTTTACCAGATCCACCAACTCCCCTACTGATGAGGGGACTTGTGGGGGCAGTGCTGGTAGGTCCCTAGATAGTATTTCATTGTGTAGCTGCCAGTTAGTGTTACGTGGGTTGCGTTTTATAACCGGCTGCTCAAAAGAAAAGTCTAGAACTAATTCTATGTTCCGGTGGTCGGAGAATGAATGTTCATCGAGAACACGCCATTTTCTGACCCACTCATAAGCGCCTTCGCTGCAAATAGTGAGATCTATGACCTCCCTGCGGGTTTTAGTAATAAACGTAGGGTCGTTACCCACGTTGCAAACTGCCAGGTTAGTTGTTAACAGATAGTCAAACAACGACTCTCCTCTAGCATTGATATCGGAGCTTCCCCACTGGACGTGATGAGCATTAGCGGCAGTTCCGATAATAAGATGAGCCATGGAAAAATTTGCCACCAGGTCTTTTACCTCCCTCTGTGGCGGAGGTTCTTCGGCGTCGTAGGGCATATAGACCGACGCCATCGTCAGGCTGGTACTGTCGACCGTTAAAATGGCAGCTGTAACGTCACCATTGGTACAGTTGGGAAAGAGAAAGGCGTTCAGCTCAGACTTAACCAAAATACAGGCTGTAACCCTGCCCCCCTCGCTGGCTCGGATAAGCTTAAAACTCTTAGACCCAAAACCGCAAATCCTAGAGCTGTTGACCTTGGTTCTTGGATGAGGACCACATCTTCGTCGCCTTTAGAGAGACGACTGATTAAAGCAGCCGAGGCTGCTTTATATTTGTGCAGGTTTATCTGAATCACCACCAACATGAGAGCGCTCAGTCTTCCCTTCCACCGCCGTATCGTCGAGTTCCACCTCGTCTGGAGGCTTATCTTTCAACGACGATTTGCTCAGACCACGATTTGGCGTGGCGGAAACTGTGGCAGTATCAACAGGCGCTCAGGACTAGCTGCTATCACTATGACGTTGAGGTCTTTCCCGTCCAGCAGGCTGTCTCCCATCTCCGAGCTGTTCACTGCTCCTTCGCCATTTGACGTGGCAGATACCATACTTTCCGAGTCGGACATCTCCGACTCCTCTTCCGGCACTGCGATGTCCGAGTCCTCCGGTGCAGCCGAAATAGCAGCGCGCTGTGCATCGCCGCGGTATACGTGGATCACGATCTGACAAATGCCGTAGTGCACTCGTCCATTGCACCGTTTAAGGGGCTCGAGTGCCTCCGTATTCAAGGTGAAGACCACGTGTCTATCAGGCCCTACCGCATCCTCAACCAAATTGACACTCTAGTCCTTCGTCGGGAGAGACGGATTCATGATCCGCAGCATCCTGGGCATTCTCTCAGGTTCAGCAGGGATGGCAGGAATTCATGCTCTTGCCCTTGGCCGAGCCGGGATGTCCTTCCAGTCGACAACCTCGATTCTTGCCCCTTGGTAGATCTCACCCAGTCTTGCAGCTGCTGCCTTGTACAGTGCAACAGTTTTTGCATCCTCGCAAGCGAATACCTTGATTCGGCCCTGGTGCCATCCCGAATCAGAAATCATCGGCGTGGCACCCGGAGACTCATCCATAATGTCGAGAAGGGCATTACCGATAGCGTTCCGGACGTACCGCCACTGGTCCCTAGGGATGGCCCAGCTTTCATTACCTCGGTCAATGACACCTATGAAGATCCTGTCCTTAGTCACTTCAGCAGAGCTGAGTTTACCCACTACGGGGGCGTTCTGCTGCCGCTTCGGGTGAGGTTTTAAATCCACGTCCGATCTCTGGCATTTGAAGGGATTTGCATTAACCTTCTTTGGCGCATATTTGCTTTGGAAGTTCGGTAAGATAGCTTCAGCAATCTCCATCGTCTTTCTGGCATTCGGCGATAGCGTCTCTTGTGAAATACCTTCGTATTTCTTCAGGATCCTTGCGACCGCTCTTTTGTCCAAGTACTCAGAGCGACTGGGAGATGTCTTTTGGGGTGAATTTCGACCCGTAGTTGCCATCGCGGTCGTTCCCTTATTTGGATCTCTGGGGCCAGGTCGTGAGACCACTGCCACAGATTTAAAGACTTGGTTTCGGTACCGGCACTTACTGGAGGTTTAGCATCAGCCGTTGTTTGCTTCACTGTGTTTTTACCGGTACTTACTTTGGGGAATGCCCCCTTATTATCCAGAGCTAATCGACCCGTAGTTGCCATCGCTGTCGATCTCTCGGCTGATAATGAAATGGAGTTGGTCCTCCGACGTTGCGTTTGGTTTTAGGGTTTATATTACTATTTTTCATATTGTTCGTACGACCCCTCGCCGGGTAAGGCCAGTTTAAGGTCAAGGGAAGAGTAAGGGGAATGTGCCGTCCGCCGCGGCAGAGTCCCATATCGCGGTAAGGCCAAAGTTACTTTCCGAGGCGGCCCGGTATCAGAGAGGCTCCGTTGGATTACAGCCACGATTTGCCTCCCGGCTGCAAACGTCCAATGGGCACGTGGTCGCATAACACCCTGGATTGGGAGGGGGGCCTTTGTTGTTATGACGTTGTTGCTTTTAAGTTTTCGCTTAAGCCTCTTCATTATTATTTCCTCCTTATTCTTGTTCCGTTGATCTTGCCTTTTTATGTCTTTGCTGATGATCTCCCTGTGTCTAGCGTGTTTTTGTTCCTCATAGGGGAGAAGCGATATTACAACCTCCGCATCTACTATTGCTTGCTCTGTTTTGCATGTTTATGAAACAGATCGCAAAAACAATATAAATTTTTAATATTTAAATAGGCTATTTTATCTAAATTTTTTTTCATAAAAACCACAAGAACTTGTTAGGCTATTGTCAAAAGTATTTTCATGCAACACCAAAATACGTGTGTTGTTTGTTCTTGCATGAAAAAACTTTTGATAATAGTCTAAAAATGTCTTGTGTTTTTTATGAATAAAATTAATTTATTATATAATTTGAATTTTCTGATATGAAAAAATGTGTCTAAAAGAAAAAAAATAAGGTAAATTGTAAGAAAAATTTTAAAAGGTAGAAAATATATTATTTAGTCACCCAGAATTCTCCAAGATGATCATATAAAATATTTCAACTTTATTTGAATCTCAGGAATTTATAATCTAAATGATTCTGAAGATTAATTTTGATCATCGAAAAGAAACATACATACATATTTGATTATTCCTTTGTTCGTTTGTACGATAATATAATCACAAAAATCGGAATCAAAATGTATTCAAATTCAAATTAAGGAAAATTCGATCTTAAAACTTTTGTTTGGGTTAGATCTAAAAGGCGTTCGTGTAAGAACTGAGTCAAACTCGTAAATATACGAGATTCGTAAACTTGAGACATAACACGAATACCCATATTAGAATGGAACATTAATATGAGTGATGCTTTCTGAGACGGACAACTAAACACTTTTTGTTTTTCGATTTCTTCATTCAACTACAGTTTAATATCTCTTAAAGCATTTTAATACTGAGTAAAACATGTCCCTTGTAACCTTGCTAGACCATCTTCCATGAAAATGATTAAGGGTAGGTACCCTCGTAATATGCGCCTACAAAAAGAAGACATTAAAAAATTCAAAACCGTTTGGAACCGGTTCTGGCTTTTGAAACATTTTCGGTTTCGTTCTTTTTCAGATAAAAATTACGGTTTCGGTTTTGCAAAATGAATCGGTTACGGTTACGGTTACGGTTGCAGTCCTTGATTCAAACTTTTTTATGCTTCCCTTTTTTGCTCCAACTGTTTCATCATCTCAGGTGCTTTTTTATTAAACTTTTTTTTTTTTCATACTCCTTTTATATATGTATAAAAAGTATGTTTTTAGCGTTTTTTTCGGTGGCACAGCTCCAGTAAATCTTAATATTTTTTCGAAATATAGATACATCAGGGTCGTAGCCAGAAGATTGCCTTGGGGGGGGTTCAAAAAAAATTTTTTTTTTTTCAGTTAAATAAAAAATAATAATGTTGTGTTTAGCTTTAACATTAAAGTACGTGTATTTAGAATATGATATGAAAAATTTTATATTAAAAACTCAAGCGCATGCGTCGGCTTTTCTTTGCCATTTCATCTAAAACTTCATCAACGGTAACAATTTGATCACGGTGGATGCTTAGTGATGCACAGCCATTCAATCGATTTTCACTCATCGTGTTTCTCAAATAGTTTTTAATCAGCCTAAGGGTTGAAAAAGATCTCTCGTTCGTTGCCGTTGTTACTGGAAGCGTACACAAGATTTTCAACAACATGTGAACATTAGGAAAAGCCACAGAATCGCATTCCTGTAATAGATATTAATCATAGATAGATTGATAAAAAAAACCGGACTGTGCTGTTAATGTACCAACTTACCTCCAACAAATCGTGAGTATTCCAGCTTTTTTCTGATTTTTGGGCATAAAGAGATCTGAGAAGGCGTTGCCAAAGTTTTATTTCAGGCATGCCAATATTTTCATTACCACGACAATGCAAAACTTTTGCATATCGAGAAATTAAATTTTTTGCTTGAACGTCGTTGTCATCAATTGAAAGCAATGCGTCAAAAGACATCAGAAGTTCTTTGTGGTTCAAAAATCGTAATTCCAAATTCTGAATTGCTGAGTCTAGAAATGGGATAAAAATTTGTATACGGTAGTGATCCTCCGCGTTTGTTTGAGCACTTTTTCTAGGCAAAATAATAGGGATTTCATTAGAAGAGCATACTGCTTCAACTGTCTGGTACATATTCTTGAACTTCTCGCCAGCTGATCTACGCATATCTTTGAGCTCTTCGTGTACTAAATCGCAAAGTCGTATGGCTTTTTTCATTTCGATTTTCTTTTCTTGAAGCTGCTGATTCAACGGCAGAGTAACGGACAAAATTACGGTGCTGACAACAATCGAAGTTTGAAATTCTGCAGATTTAACAGCTTTCAATAACTGATATGCCTACGCTATCTTTCCATGCAGATGCAATTTCAAGTGCCTCTAAGACTGCGCCTTGCAGTTCTTGATAAGTTGCAACGGATTCACCCCTATTAGCCCATCTTGTAGGGCATACATTTTTCAATTTTTTTCGCATAATGGGGCAAGGATATTTTTCAATACATTCTTGCAAAAGAATTTGCCGTTTCGACGTATTGAAAAAGTTATAGATCATCTTTAATGTGCCAAAAACGTTACGTATGCAGCTGATATTACACGAATCTGCGATTGCTAAATTTAAGGAGTGCGCAGCACAGTGAACGTTGATGGCTAAGGCCATTTTTTTGCTGCGCCATAACCTCACGTACAATAATGGAACATACGGACGGCAAAAGCAAAGTCACTTTTACCTTATGCCTCTTAATTCCTATTAACTCGCATTCTTTACTGTTTTTGGCAAACAAAATTGCGTTTGGCTTTGATTTTTATGTTGACAAATATTGAAAATCGAAGCGGTGCATTCTGTAGAAAAAAACACACCTACTTACATGCATGCAAACTTCATTGTATTTATGATTGTATTGTACAAAGGTATGAAAAGTTCTGCGTACATAAAAAGGTAAAATTTTAAATTAAGCTCTTACCCAACTAAGTTAATTATAAGTTTATGATTTTGTTAAACAATTTCTTAGACATGCCAAAAGCAAAATCGCAGTTATCTATATCTTCTGGAAACAGGCGCCAAATTAGGTTCAAAAATATGAATGTGTAACCCATTTTTACACTCTACTCGAAGCTAAACATCGGTATATTTAATTTTTGCGGCGTAACGAAGTAAGCCGGGTACTTGCTAGTTAAAAATATAATATCACCAACAAAGTAAATACGTTGCAGAATTATAAAGAAATTTATTAACATAGACATAAAAACGTCAAATATTTGAATTGCAACGACCTAAAAAATCAAATGATTCTGAGGCAAGGGGGGTTTAAATACTAGTATACAACTATAATTTTCTGGCGGAACTCATACTAGTCAGGAAATATCCATTTCATACTAGTATACAACTATAAATTTCTGGTAGAACTCATACTAGTCAGGGAAATATCCATTTCATACCAGTATACAACTAGAATTTTTTGTCTGAATTCATCTTAATCAGGAAATATCCATTCCATACTAGTATACAACTAAATTTTTCTGGATGAAATTATACCAGTTAAAAAAATTCAAAATTCCTTAGTTTCGTGTTCTCTTATACTTAATTCATAGATGCTTTTTCGTGATAGGTTAAATACAAATAGCCGCTGCTTTCTTAAAATAAGCATGAAAATAAAGTCAAATGATAAAATAAAGGGTAAGCCAGAAAAATTCTGGTTGAAATAATACTAGTCCAGGTTCAATGCTTTTTGGACTAGTATGGGACTAGTATATTTCATACTAGTCCTTATTGGACTAGTCCAGGATGAGCTAGTATGGAACTGGTATTTTACAACTAGTATGAAACTGGTATTTCCTGACTAGTAGATAACTGGTATATTCTGGTCAAAATCTGACAATTGACATCTCGTACGACATCAACACGTCAAAAATACCAGTTGCTTATATGGAAAAAAGACAGAACATTGACTAGTTGGGCCCGGTGCACCAACTAGTTGTAAAGTAGTTTTCAACTAGTTGCTTTCGCTGCAGGGATAGTTTCAATGTTGATAATTATTTATTCTTCTTAGGTAGTTTTCATACGTATTTCTTTCCTTTCCTTTGCTTTTATTTCCTTTCCTTTCCTCTCTTTTCATCTCATTTTATTTCTTTGGCTTTTCTTTTCTTCCCTACTCTTTTATTTTTTTCCTTTTCTTCCCTCTCTTTTCTTTTCCTTTTCTCTCCTTTTCTCTTCTTTCATTTCATTTTATTTGTCTTCTTTCTTTCTCTCTTTTCTGTTCTTTTCTTTTATTTTCCATTCTTTTCGTTTCTTTAATTCTCTTACCTGACCTTTCTTTCTATTTCCATTACATTCCTTTTTTAATTTTATTTTCTTTTTCTTTTATTTCCTTTCGTTTCCTTTGCTTTAGTTTCGTTTCCCTTAGGTTAGGTTAGGTTCAAGTGGCTGCCGCAGAGGCACACTTAGGCCAGTTTTGAAAGGCCCGTTGTGATACCACCAACACAAGGAAAGTCAGTCCCGGGACCCAGCCATATGGAAAATCCCTGAGTTGTTGGGATTTTCCACATAGCAGAATCCCGGGACTGACACTCCTAAACCGACACCGTTACTCCTCCTCGAACCACTTAGATGACTTTATGAAGCCCATCAAGTCCTTTATGTCCAGTTCCGCGATCTGGCTTAGGCTATCCAGGAACGAAACTCCCAAAAAGCGCGTTCTCGCGCCGCTTAAAGCCGGACAGTTGCAGATGAGGTGCTCCACTGTTTCCTCCTCTTCATCATCTTTGCAACTCCTGCAGCATCGTCGGTAGGGCACACCTAGCCTTTCTGCATGCCTACCAATGAGGCAGTGACCGGTTAATACCCCTATCAATATGTAGATTTCCCTCCTAGTTAGGGCATAAATGCGTCTAGACCTTTTAAGATCCCATTTTGGCCAGGTTTGTTTCGATATGCGACACCCTGGGGATTGCAGTCATCTTTCGTTGGCTTGACGGAGTGTGTGCTCCTTCAGCATTAGTTTGCATGTGGCAAACAGCATACCTAAGCGCTCTTTATCCTGAAGAACCTGCTTGGTCGTGCCCTGCCTGGCAAGCTCGTCTGCCTTACAGTTTCCCTCAATGTCCCTATGTCCCGGGACCCATATGAGGTTTACGCGGTTCTGTTGGGCCATCTCCTGAAGAGATCGACGACAGCTGAGCGTCAGTTCAGAGTTGAACGTGTATGAGCCAAGGGATTTGATGGCCGCTTGGCTATCGCTGAAAATAGCGATATCTTCTCCGATAACACGTTTGCTTAACCAGGCCGCGGCGTCCAGGATTGCCGAGACTTCCGCCTGGAAGACGCTACAATGATCAGGTAGTCTGAAGGAGAGCTCAAGGTCCAAATCCCTTGAATAAACGCCTCCTCCAACTCTGCCGTCCAACTTCGAGCCGTCGGTGTATATGGAAGTGCCACCATTTGTTTCGGGACGCCAATCCGTCCTCTCCCAGTGTTCTCTGCTGGGAATGTTTATTTTGAAACAGCTATCCCCGACTGTAGTAGTCGCACAACGATCTGTGCTTAGAGGGAGAAAGCTGTAAGATTCCAGAATACTGGAGTGTCCAATAGTACCCGCAGCCCAACTGGAGGTTTCTCTTAGGCGCAGAGCTGATGCCGCCGCTGACCGAAACCCTTCCAGATCAAGTGGCAAAATGCCCAGAATGACCTGGAGGGCTTCGTTGGGCGTTGTCCTTAGCGCACCGCTTATACAGATCATATTGGATCTATGGACTTTCCGCAACAGATTCAGGTATGTTGCCTTGCTCAGCGCAGGCCACCATACGACGACTCCATAAAGCATGATTGGGCGAATGATGGCCGTGTAGATCCAACTGCATACTCCAGGGCTGAGCCCCCATTTTTTGCCAATGGCTATTTTGCATGTGTAAAGAGCGATGCAAGCTTTCTTCTGGCGCTGAAGAACATTCTCCTTCCAATTCAATTTCCTGTCCAGAACTATGCCTAGAAACTTGGCCTTATCCGACAAGCCCAGGCGCGTGCCATCTAGTTCTGGTAGGCTTAGTGGCGGTATTTTGTACCGGTTGGTGAAGAGAACAAGTTCCACCTTCCCTGGGTTGATACTAAGTCCGCAGCGAGAGGACCACGTCGAAACTTCTCGCAGTGCTACTTGCATCAGGTCACATAGAGTTTGTGGGAACTTGCCTCTGAATGCAATAGCTAAATCGTCTGCGTATGCCACTATCTTCCCGCCCCCCCAGCTTGTGTCGCGTAGCAACGAGTTGACTGTGAGGTTCCATAAAAGCGGGGAAAGAACACCACCCTGGGGTGTTCCCCTTGTGACATAGCGTGATAACTCAACCGTACCAAGTGAAGAAGCTATTTTCCTTCCCATTAAAAGTTGGTCAATTAAACCAGTTAGAGGTCTATCTACGACCAGATTAGTTAGAGCGGAGTTGATAGCCTCTGGGCTTATATTGTTGAAAGCCCCAACAGGCGCCAAATTAGGTTCAAAAATATGAATGTGTAACCCATTTTTACACTCTACTCGAAGCTAAACATCGGTATATTTAATTTTTGCGGCGTAACGAAGTAAGCCGGGTACTTGCTAGTTAAAAATATAATATCACCAACAAAGTAAATACGTTGCAGAATTATAAAGAAATTTATTAACATAGACATAAAAACATCAAATATTTGAATTGCAACGACCTAAAAAATCAAATGATTCTGAGGCAAGGGGGGGTTTAAACCCCCAACCCCCCCATCTAATTTTTAAAGATCTTTTCATTAGTGATATAAAAATAAAAATCTGTGCATAGGAATTTCGAAATTGATGATGTAAATCCAAAATTCGTTTTATGCCAAAACATTTCAAAGATCAATTATATAGCCGAACAAAACATATACGTCGATATTATAAAAATCGGACAAAGAATAAGCAAGTTATCACAAAAACGCGATTTAACGGTTTTTTGCGAATGTCTAAAACAAAATTTGAACGCCAAACATTTCTTTCAAAGAAAGGTGACACACACTAACCTTTTTTTTTCTTTCATATGAGCCCCTTAAAGCACAAGTGGTATAGGTTCAGCTTTTCTCAAATGAGATATTCAAGGTTTTGTGTTCACACTGCTCCTGAACGAAGAATAGGTTGGCCTAAAGTGTCGCCAAAATCTGTAAAGTCCACATCGTCTGGGACGTTGTCCTGATGACGAATCACTTTGGTTAGAAATCCTAGCTGATCCTTTTTGGAAAATATGCACTTTTTTTGCATTTTTTTAGTATAGAACACATTGCATCTAAAGGGTTAATTGGAAAGAAAAAACTCAGCCAAAAACTAAAAGTTTCAATTCGTTGATAATGTCATATGCACATGTTTTGCCTTTTTGTTCATATATTTCTACTTTAGTGCAATTTCATTACAGGTTATGATGAATTACCTCGAATTTACATGTTTTTTTTACATCATGTCTTTACAGATTTTGGCGACACTTTAGGCCAACCTATTCTTCGCTCAGGAGCAGTGGGTGTTGTCAACAAATAGGGGGTACCCTCGAATTCACAAGTTAGTTCTGCTATTTATTTTTCCCCTACTTAGCGTCATGCTTAACTAAAAAAAGAAAACTGGACTTATACCACTCGTGCTTTAAACGGCGATTCGCCTTAATATGCTTATTAAGGCGCCACACGCTCCATACAATGTATATTGGTCAAAATATTTCGAAAAAATATTAAGATTTACTGTCAGATCTTCATTTCTTATACGGCTGATACATTAGCGCAAATTCCGAATTAACTGCGCTTTTGGGAGTTAACTTGAGCATAATCTTCTTTATAAACTCCCAAAAATTAAGAAGATTTGAGCAGTTTTAAAAAATTTGCGCTGGCAACACTCTGTACATAAATAGACAACAACACCAAGAAACACTAGGAAATTAAGGGTAGCTGACAGATAGGCGTCGCGCTGGTTTCTAAGATCCGACTTTCGACAACTAGATGTCGCTGAAGTAGGTAAGAATATGGTGCAATAACAACCAAAGTAGTAATTCTCAATGCTGTTAATCTTCAATTTTGTGTGTATCAGGGTAAAATTTGGATCTGATTAAAGAAGATTTATTGGAGATAATCTCCGTGTGAGTATCCATAGCATTAGCCATGTTGCGGAAAAACGACTTCAGGGGCGCGTAGTCTTTTAGACGACTAGAGGCAACTGAAGAAAATGCTTGCTATAATCAGTCGACAAGCGTAAAAAAGAGCCGGAACTTATGTATTCGATTGATAATGAACTAAGCTCAAAAGACGCCGCGCGGCCTCTTGAAGGATAACTAGGGACGCTAAGACAGTAAAGATTTCTATAAATTGACCAATGACCAATAAATAACGATGGAAATTAAATATCTTCTTTATTCAAAGATAAAGTGTGGTTTTCTGCAATTAGAAACCAAATGGGCTTAATGGGTTACTCTTCTGAGAAATAAGTCCAAAGTGGCCCTTTGATGATAATTTGGGAGACCAAACTAGTCAGAACTAGCTTTTCTTATTTTATTTTGCCTCAACCTAGCTTCGAGCAACTGCCATGGTGCATAATTCGTTGATAATACTAATAGGAATTGAGAGAAGCCTATATTTGATGTATGTAGATTTATGCAAAAAGCAAAGCTGTATAGTTATGTGCTAATATTCGCAACGTGAAAAAATTGGGCCAAAATGGGTTAAATTTTGCAGAAATGTCAACGTCTCGGAAATACCTGTCAAATAATACCCTAATCGTCCAAATCCGTTAATAATTGGCTGAGTTATTAAAGTTTTCCACAGACCTACCCTTCGAAATATGGTCCAAAACAGCATACATCTCATTATTTGGATTGGGTTGATAAAATTTTCAAACTTTTTTATGCTTAACTTTTGTACTCCAGCTTCATCATCTCAGGTGCTTTTTATTAAAAAATATTTTTTCATACTCCTTTTATACATAAAAAAGGATATTAAGTAACGCGGTTTAGCTCCAGTAAATCTTAATATTTTTTCGAAATATTTTTGGAGAGTCCTTAGAAAAGAGTGAATTTTGAAATTCCGGTGGAAATACAGCAACTTTTTTGGCGAGGCCTTAATGCATATCATCTTCCAAACGAAATTTTTTCCATACATTTTTGATATGCTCTAATATAGGTATATATTTATTTTATCGTGTATAACCATTTCATTTGCCGATAGATTTTCTTCGATGATGCTCCAAAAACGTCTGCACAAGAAAAATAAGTTTACAAAATTTCCTCCGCAAAGTTTCTATGGTTTCCGCAGTTTTTCTATGGTTTCCGGTTCGGATTTTACATTTCGCTTCGTGGTTAGGTGTAAAGTCTGAACTGATAGGTTAGGTTCAAGCGGCTGCCGCAGAGGCACACTTAGGCCAGTTTTGAAAGGCCCGTTGTGATAGCACCAAAACTCGGAAAGTCAGTCCCGGTAAATATGCCAAATGAGTCTTTTTCAAAACAAAAAGAAGAGATTATAGAGGAAGTAAAAAAGGTTGCCAGTCAAAACAGAGTACCTGTTGAAAACAATGTGGCCTCTTATGCTAAAGTAATAAAGGGAATACCCCCTATTGTTATTAAACCAAAGGTAAAGCAAACAATAGAAAATACCAAAACAGATTTAAATAAAATATATTATTATACATAATTTCTAATGCAGGTAAAAATACAGCATAAAATAGAATGTGTATAAAAACCAAAAACAATCACTCTATCAATTATTAGCAACAATAAAAATGCACAAATCTGTAGTTGCAAAAATTCATAGTGAAATAAACAACAAAAAGGCCTGTAACAAAAAAACAAAAATATAATATATATATTTATTTACCTCATAACATTGTCAGAATTTAAATAGATATGTACATTACGAAAAAAGAAAAGTGAGGCCGAAAGGCGTGAGTGTGAGGAGCTTGAGATGCTGGCTGACAGGAATGATGCCCGAAAATTCTATGAAAAGATCCGGCGGATGACGGAAGGTTTTAAGACCGGGGCAAGCTCCTGTAAGGACAATAACGGCGACCTGGTAACCGACGTACAAAGTGTACTTAAATTATGGAGGGAGCACTTCTCCTCACTGCTAAATTGCGAGGGAGACGTCGAACCCGATACCCCAATCCCTGACGATGGAAAAGTCGTCCCACCACCTGACTATGATGAAGTGAGGATAGCTATATCCCGGCTCAAAAACAACAAAGCGCCTGGAAAAGACGGACTACCCGCCGAGCTGTTCAAACACGGAGGCGAAGAGCTGGTAAAAAGCATGCATCAGCTCTTATGCAGAATATGGTCATGCCTCCGGATTGGAATTTAAGTGTGCTTTGCCCAATCCACAAGAAAGGCGATCCCGCTAACCGCACCAACTACCGCGGAGTTAGTCTTCTTAATATCGCATATAAGGTTCTTTCTAGCGTGTTGTGTGAAAGGCTGAAGCCCATCGTAGACAAACTGATTGGACCTTATCAGTGTGGCTTTAGACCTGGTAAGTCTACCATCGACCAGATTTTCACGATACGCCAAATCCTGGAGAAGACCCATGATAAGAGAATCGACACTCACCATCTCTTTGTCGATTTTAAAGCCGCTTTTGACAGCGTAAAAAGGAGTTGCCTGTATGCCGCCATGTCTGAATTTGACTTGCCTGCAAAGCTTATACGGCTTTGCCAAATGACGTTGAGCAATACCAATAGCTCCGTCAGAATCGGGAAGGACCTCTCTGAGCCATTTGAAACCAGACAGGGCGACTCCCTTTCGTGCGATTTCTTCAATCTGATGCTGGAGAAGATAATTCGAGCAGCAGAGCTAAACCGCAATGGTACAATCTTTTACGATGATATTGATATCATTGGCCTTTACAACCGCGCCGTAAGCGCTGCCTTCTCTGGACTGGATAAGGAAGCGAAAAAAGTGGGTCTTGCCGTGAACGAGGACAAGACGAAGTATTTGCTGTCATCAAAGAAAGAATCGGCGCACCTGCGCCTTGGCAGCCATGTCACTGTTGATAGTTACAAATTTGAAACTGTGAGGGACTTCGTCTATTTGGGAACCAGTATCAACACCGAAAATAATATCAGTCTAGAAATCCAGCGGAGAATCACTCTTGCCAACAAGTGCTACTTTGGACTGAGTAGGCAATTGATAAGTAAAGTCCTCTCTCGAAGAACAAAGATCACGCTCTATAAGTCTCTCATCATACCTGTCCTGATGTATGGCTCAGATTCATGGACAATGTCAAGAGAAGATGAGATGGCCCTTGGAGTATTTGAGAGAAAAGTTCTCCGGAAGATTTATGGTCCTTCCCGTGATGCCAACGGCGAGTATCGAAGGAAATTTAACGATGAGCTGTACGAGCTCTACGCAGATCTGACCATAGTCCAGCGAATTAAAGCCCAAAGACTCCGCTGGCTGGGCCATGTTATGCGAATGGACAAAGAAGCTCCAGCACAGGAGGTTTTCCTATCGTCGCCTGAATTCAGCAGCAGAGGAAGGGGGAGGCCTCGACTGAGATGGAAACAACAGGTGAACTCCCTTGGGGTTTCCAATTGGCGTCGGTTATCGCTAAAAAGGAATGACTGGCGTGCTTTGATACGAAACGGCCAAAATCGCTTAGGCGGTTAAGCGCCAATAAATGATGATGATGACATTACGGATCGGCCCCCATACAAAAAAAAAGTTTTTCCGGTCCACCCCTAATGTACATACCTACTCTTTATTTTTACTCTCTTTCGATCCGATGGTCCGCTAGAACGAATGCAGTTAAGTGATGTGATATTTGTTTATCACTCAAACAACGGACCAATAATCCAACAACAAATGCACAAGTGCATGTTAGGCGATTTTAGTACCTTATTTGAATGAAGTTCTTGTGCTTTATATTTACTTAACTCGCGTAACATTACCAGTCTTACATACGTTTTAAAGCTATTGCGAATTTCATTTGTGCGTCTAAAATTATCAAACAGTCAAAACAGAGTACCTGTTGAAAACAATGTGGCCTCTTATGCTAAAGTAATAAAGGGAATACCCCCTATTGTTATTAAACCAAAGGTAAAGCAAACAATAGAAAATACCAAAACAGATTTAAATAAAATATATTATTATACATAATTTCTAATGCAGGTAAAAATACAGCATAAAATAGAATGTGTATAAAAACCAAAAACAATCACTCTATCAATTATTAGCAACAATAAAAATGCACAAATCTGTAGTTGCAAAAATTCATAGTGAAATAAACAACAAAAAGGCCTGTAACAAAAAAACAAAAATATAATATATATATTTATTTACCTCATAACATTGTCAGAATTTAAATAGATATGTACATTACGAAAAAAGAAAAGTGAGGCCGAAAGGCGTGAGTGTGAGGAGCTTGAGATGCTGGCTGACAGGAATGATGCCCGAAAATTCTATGAAAAGATCCGGCGGATGACGGAAGGTTTTAAGACCGGGGCAAGCTCCTGTAAGGACAATAACGGCGACCTGGTAACCGACGTACAAAGTGTACTTAAATTATGGAGGGAGCACTTCTCCTCACTGCTAAATTGCGAGGGAGACGTCGAACCCGATACCCCAATCCCTGACGATGGAAAAGTCGTCCCACCACCTGACTATGATGAAGTGAGGATAGCTATATCCCGGCTCAAAAACAACAAAGCGCCTGGAAAAGACGGACTACCCGCCGAGCTGTTCAAACACGGAGGCGAAGAGCTGGTAAAAAGCATGCATCAGCTCTTATGCAGAATATGGTCATGCCTCCGGATTGGAATTTAAGTGTGCTTTGCCCAATCCACAAGAAAGGCGATCCCGCTAACCGCACCAACTACCGCGGAGTTAGTCTTCTTAATATCGCATATAAGGTTCTTTCTAGCGTGTTGTGTGAAAGGCTGAAGCCCATCGTAGACAAACTGATTGGACCTTATCAGTGTGGCTTTAGACCTGGTAAGTCTACCATCGACCAGATTTTCACGATACGCCAAATCCTGGAGAAGACCCATGATAAGAGAATCGACACTCACCATCTCTTTGTCGATTTTAAAGCCGCTTTTGACAGCGTAAAAAGGAGTTGCCTGTATGCCGCCATGTCTGAAATTGACTTGCCTGCAAAGCTTATACGGCTTTGCCAAATGACGTTGAGCAATACCAATAGCTCCGTCAGAATCGGGAAGGACCTCTCTGAGCCATTTGAAACCAGACAGGGCGACTCCCTTTCGTGCGATTTCTTCAATCTGATGCTGGAGAAGATAATTCGAGCAGCAGAGCTAAACCGCAATGGTACAATTTTTTACGATGATATTGATATCATTGGCCTTTACAACCGCGCCGTAAGCGCTGCCTTCTCTGGACTGGATAAGGAAGCGAAAAAAGTGGGTCTTGCCGTGAACGAGGACAAGACGAAGTATTTGCTGTCATCAAAGAAAGAATCGGCGCACCTGCGCCTTGGCAGCCATGTCACTGTTGATAGTTACAAATTTGAAACTGTGAGGGACTTCGTCTATTTGGGAACCAGTATCAACACCGAAAATAATATCAGTCTAGAAATCCAGCGGAGAATCACTCTTGCCAACAAGTGCTACTTTGGACTGAGTAGGCAATTGATAAGTAAAGTCCTCTCTCGAAGAACAAAGATCACGCTCTATAAGTCTCTCATCATACCTGTCCTGATGTATGGCTCAGATTCATGGACAATGTCAAGAGAAGATGAGATGGCCCTTGGAGTATTTGAGAGAAAAGTTCTCCGGAAGATTTATGGTCCTTCCCGTGATGCCAACGGCGAGTATCGAAGGAAATTTAACGATGAGCTGTACGAGCTCTACGCAGATCTGACCATAGTCCAGCGAATTAAAGCCCAAAGACTCCGCTGGCTGGGCCATGTTATGCGAATGGACAAAGAAGCTCCAGCACAGGAGGTTTTCCTATCGTCGCCTGAATTCAGCAGCAGAGGAAGGGGGAGGCCTCGACTGAGATGGAAACAACAGGTGGAGGATGACTTGAACTCCCTTGGGGTTTCCAATTGGCGTCGGTTATCGCTAAAAAGGAATGACTGGCGTGCTTTGATACGAAACGGCCAAAATCGCTTAGGCGGTTAAGCGCCAATAAATGATGATGATGACATTACGGATCGGCCCCCATACAAAAAAAAAGTTTTTCCGGTCCACCCCTAATGTACATACCTACTCTTTATTTTTACTCTCTTTCGATCCGATGGTCCGCTAGAACGAATGCAGTTAAGTGATGTGATATTTGTTTATCACTCAAACAACGGACCAATAATCCAACAACAAATGCACAAGTGCATGTTAGGCGATTTTAGTACCTTATTTGAATGAAGTTCTTGTGCTTTATATTTACTTAACTCGCGTAACATTACCAGTCTTACATACGTTTTAAAGCTATTGCGAATTTCATTTGTGCGTCTAAAATTATCAAACAAGTCAAAGTAAAAAAAAAATTGATAAATATGAAATTGTGTATTCTTTGCAAAAAAGGCAATGTACTAGATTTTAAAGATGCCTCTTTTAAAAAGTGTTTCGAAATATTATGTTTTCGTGGTAAGAAAAATTATAAGTATAATGGCACTTTCTTAACAATTGAGTTAACCGAAAATTTTGGATATCATGAAGAATGCCATAAAAAAATTACAGTTTTAAAGCAAAAAGATAAAGAGGAATTTGAAAATTTTTGCAAAACACTAACAGTAAGTAAAATTTGAATTTTATTTAAAAAAAAATCAGGTTATATATTATTTATATTATACAGTGAAAATTTCGAGGTATTTTTTATAAAAAACTCATTTTTTCAAATTTCTTATTTTTTCGGAAATACATTTACCTTCATATAAAAAATATATAACTGTCTACGTTTGGAAAACTAAAAAAATAGAGATTAGACACATTTTATTCTTTTAGATTGACGCGATATTTTCATTCATTTATTTTCGAAAACGTAAAAAATATTAAAAAATTATCGCGATATAAATTAAATTTTATTAATTATACTAATTGTTTAAAATACAATGCAAACAGTTCTATGGAATGACAGTGAAATAATTAATTATAGCACAATATTTCTTGTAATTTACAGATTCCTAGCCTTCCTTCAGATCTTCATAAACTAAATATTCCTGATGTCAGTTGTGATTTAGTAAGTGTATATACATAGTAGTATTAATTTTACGCGCATGCAAAAAACCAAGCTTTTTTCACAAATTGCCTTTAACGCATGTATTTACTTTGCAGCCAAAGTCAAGGGCTACATTGAGCGATGAACCGGCTGCACTTCCAGTAGACGAACAGCTAACTATGACTGCTGCAAACGGGCAACCTAGTACATCTGCGCAGGAAGATGATCATTCTCAACTTTATCAAAATTTATCGTCTACTGATACAATATCTCAACAAGCTATCCTATCAACATCAAAAAGCAAAGTCAGTCTACCTTTTTTGTGACCATGTTGAAAAAAAAGTTGGTAAAAACCGAATCTATGTCAAGTTTTCGCAATCCGAAGCCATTGTTGAAACAATAAAGGTAGTGGCCCAAAATTCAAATGACTCTAAATTGCTAGCGAAACTGGAGAACCCTCAATCTGTTGATTATCATTCAACTTGTTTATCATCATATCAGATGTCATTGAAACGGCAGTGCCAGGAACATCCAGAGGAAAGATATTGGCACAAAAACCGGAAATTCCATCAATTGGCATTCAATAAGATTTCGGAAATCATAAAAACCGAAATCATTGGAAAATTTCGCGTTATGTTTCTCAACGATTTGTTTACTCAATATAAATCGTTACTGCTGGAGTTTTCTGAGGGTCAAGTACTTGATGAAGACATCAAAGAATACCGTGCTGAAACCTTAGAAAATAAAATAATTAAAGCTTTCGGCGATCAAATTACAGTAGAATCCGTGTGAACGTCGAAAAAGAAAATCGTGTATCAGTATGTATGGACACATCGCGATTAGTTGGTGAAATAGAAAAGTTGGAATCTACTGAAAAGACTCGACGCAGATATGTCGCTTATGAATTGCGAAATTGTATTACATCTCTGGAAAGCACAAAGCTGCGAGATATTTAACCCCAGACGATGTCATTCGCGGAGAGTGCAATATTCCAGAACAGCTTTTTAATTTTGTGTGTGACTTAGTTCAAGGACCAGACACTCGTCGTCAAAATTCAAGTGACGAAAATAAAGTCTGTGTGTAGTGTTCTGATTTATGTTATATCTAAAGCAAGGCTGGTAACCGCTTCAGAGCCGAACCGGTTTTTGAACCGAACCACAGCCATTTTTCAGTCTTTGAACCGAACCACGAACCGAACCATTTTTTTGGAGATGTATGAACCGAACCGAAAACCGCAAAAAAAAATGGTTCGGTTCGGTTCAAAATTGGAACAAGTTATATGCCTAAAACATAAATTTTCCTGAAAATGGCAACAGTTGCACTCACTGGTATTTCGATTAAGTATCAAGTTTAGAAGGTTGAAAGGTAGAAGCATACGCAAGAAAAACACTTTTCACTTTTGCACTGTCGTCAAAATGGGTCCAATTCCTGCCAACTGCATGCCCCTTGACAGGGTAAAGATAAAAAGAGTTTTTTCTTTCGTCATGTATTACACACCATGCGAAGGCATATCAAACGAATATTAAATCAATTACCTGTCCAATGAGAAATGTTCAGCCTCAATAACCCTTGTTTTTGTTGTTTCCTCCAAAAAAGAAATAAGCCGTTATGTTCACTACGATAATATCTATCGACCCCCATACTTTATGTTTAATTTGGAAGTTGGAGCTATTCTGCATTTAAGCCGATTTTTCATACATCCTTTTATAAATGAAATCCCTACTAGAAACGCTTATATTTTTCACTAACACACTCACACCAAAAACTGACAGCGCTGATAATCTATTTACAAAATACTGACTATTTTCACAAGTGACTGTCATAATGACTGCCACAACTGACTGTCAAAGAATTAATAATAAGTAACCCGACTGCTTTAGCTGCCGTTTATTTAGACCCTAGCGCCCTAATTCTAATGTGGTAACAACATTCTGTTTACCGGCAAACAAAGAATGTGTCAACTTTTACACCCTTTTGGTATTCTGCCAACTAAAGTTGCCGACTGGTTTCGTAACCACCCAAATAGGTGGTAACGTCACGTAATCGCGAAAAAAGCACGTGTTTTGTAAATATTTTTTTGGACCGAAAATAGTACAAATTTTGTATGCATACTAGTAAACGACAAAGAGAATATATATTCTCTTTGTTAACGACAAATAATAAACAATATTAGCACTTTTTTGCACGAAATTTCGTTTGCATTTTCATTTTATTCACTTTTGCGCATTTATAATTTTTGACAGCGTTTCCATGCACGATAGAATCGCGGTTACATGAACTACATTACCGACGATTACGATATTCGGTTAGATAATCTTCTAGGTACAAAATGTCCGGTTACGCTCGGAATCGACCCGTAGGTATCAGATTATGTTATCAGAATCAGATAAGGATTTAGCAAAAAAATATTTGATTCAAGTTTTCGAACTAACATCTAAAATCCAATGTCCGGAAAGATCGATGGAGTCTCCTCAATCTAAGATAAGCTCGGATGAGCTGGAATGCATTTTTGAACAATTAAATAAAAAGGAAACTTTACCAAATAAGAAAACTTTAGTGGACGTCTTTAATTGCTGCAATAATATAAAACGCCTTTCTCCACACTCAGACGTTTAAAGATTCTGGAAAACATATTCAGAGAAAGAACTAAAAATAATTGCTGAGATTGTACTAGCTGTTCCTGCCACACAAGTTTCGGTAGAAAGAGCATTTTCAACTTCAAAATTTATTTTATCGGACTTAAGGGCAAGTATAGACAATGACTTGTTGAAGACATTCTTTTGATAAATATAAATACTAAATAACCAAATGATGTATTTTTTTAAAACAATAATGTCTTCCAACAAGTCTTCGTCTATATATGTACATATGTTTCTTTACATAATAATAATTTTCAGTATTGTATTGCTATTATAACTTTTTGCCGATATATTAATAATTATTATCTATAAATGAATTTGATCTCAATAACAAAGCGTTTTATTTTTGACATTTCCAAACAATTTTTATTTTAGTAGGCTTTTATATATGTACATATTTTTTTTCAGTTTTTGGCTGGGTTCATCATGAAATAAGAAAGGTGACAGCAAGAAAAATCACGTATGTTTGCTGTTGTTATTAAAAGTATTTTGGACTGTCAAATATTTGTCAAACTGCGTTGGTTTGTTTACAAATTTATTAATTGAAAAGTTTGCAGCCTAAAAAATATTGAATACAGCTTGTTTTGTAATATAATTCTGGTCTTTTTCGGTAAATAATATGTGTGATATTCCATATGTGCATGCATTGCACGCAAAATAAGTTGAAACTCGCATTTATTTAACCATTTGTTGGTAATTTTAGTGTGGAAGTTGCGGGCTTTGGTAATCTCCCAAACGCAATTTAAATGGGCACTGCGGTGAAGTTGCAGGCTTTGCTATACATCCAATTGCTTTTTTCACTTAGATGTTTGCCAATTTCACACTAAATCTCACAAACTGTTCCTAGAAAATTTGTGCACGATAGTTTGTAAACAAAAATGTGGCTTTTGACAACAATTTGACTTAACAACGCACGAGAAAGATGGGCGTTCAGTCATAGGGTCGGAACTAAAATTATGTCATTTGTAAAAGCAGAAATCGGATTGTCTCAAGCAGATGATACTTCGTATACATTACAGAAAAATCGAATTTGGAAAGACTCAAAAACTCTAAACAATATTGCAGAAACGATAAAGAAAACAATGAAGCCCTTTTCTGAAAATGTGGATAAAGATAGTTTATTCAATTTGTCAACTGGTAAAGCTGCATATTCTACCATCACCGATTATTTCCTGAACGTAAAGTCTTTAGGTGAAGAACAAAAATTAAAATTTTTCTCAGAATGCTTTGACGATTCAACAAGATTTGTGAGACCAATTCATCGCAATAAAATGTATAACTTCGCTTCAAATTGTGTTAAAAAAAGTATAAAGAGTACCGCCGGAGACAAAAAAACATTGATCAAAATGGAACGAGATATTTTTGGACGTTTGTTAGCAATTGCTATAAATCAAAAAGTTGACATTGGGTACTGTTTGTCATTCCCCCTTGCACCTGTACCTCCTGCATTATTTCACTGCACAGGCGACATGATGAAGACGGACAAGTCAATTTTAGGTAAACTATTGACGGCAAAGATTGCACCAGCTAATCCCGGACAAGTCGACATAGAAATCATTGAAAGTACATATTATATTTGATAGATATTTAACGCCTTCCATTAAAGATTGCGAGCGACAGAAGCGAAAAGGAGTTGATATTCCATACACAATTAATGGCCCGTTGCAAACAAGACCCAATGATTTTTTGAAAAGCTTGAAGAATTTTCGTTTCAAAGAAGCACTGGTAAAATTTTTAGCAAATCATTGGAACAATGATTCTTTTGCAACAGTATTAGGAAATAAGAAAATATATATTACTGTTGGAGAGAAATGTTTTTCGTACTGTACTGCTGCAAATTGTGAAGTGCAAACTGAGGAAATGGAATTAGCATGTCAACACGAAGAAGCTGATACAAGGATTGTTTTCCACATAAGCAAATTACCTGAAAATTCAAAAATTTTGGTGAAAGCAGCGACACTGACGTTTTAATAATTCTATTGGGTAATATGCATAAATTTTCAAATTTGCAAATTTGGCTGGGAAAGAGCCATCAAAAGGGTAATAATAAGGACGAAGCTTTTATAAATTGTTCGGACTTGTCAACAAAATTAGGTGCTAAATTATGTCTTGCTCTTCCTGCTTTTCACGCGTATACGGGTTGCGACTACACGGCTGCATTCTTTAACAAAGGGGAAACTCGGCCCTGTAAAATATTTATGAAGCACCCACATATCCAGGAAGTTTTCGCGTCTTTGACGAATCCGAATGACATCTTTGAGGAAACAAAAATTGATGCAGTCCAAGAGTTTACGTGCCTTATGTATGGACTTCCAAATTACCAAAGTGTGAATGCCGCAAGATTTTTATTATTTATGAATAGAATTAAAGGTTTCGACTCAACTCATATTCCACCGTGCTGGAAATCTTTGAAACAAAAACTATTGCGGACGATCTTTGCTAATTCGATGTGGTTAAATGCTACTGAGACGAATTGTATTAAGTTCAGTGCGGAATTAGATGGTTTCTTAAAACCAACATGATTCTTGGGAGACTCAACTCCAACGCAAGTGGAGAGTGTGCTGTGTGATTCTGCTAACAAATCTTCCAATGTTTGCAGCGATGAAAGTGATAGCAGCGATGATAGTATAACTGAAAGCTCCGATGATTCAGATTTTTAAAAATAAGTCACTGAATTAGATATAAGATAATAAATATAAAAAACTGAAATTTTAATTTTCGTAAGAAGCCTTGGCTGTACTTTTGATCAATATGAATTTTTTTGTAACTATAAAATTTGTAGTTTTGAAAGAATGATAATTCTTTTCGAGTATTTTTTTCTTTATTCGATCTTGCTATTGTTTGAACTGGTAATTGGGAACATTAGCATCTGACGTATGCACAATAGCTTTATTTACCATCTTTAACAGCTGGCAAACCTAAGTTGCAGCCAGATTTATTTAGGCAACCCTATACCATAATAATCACAAAAAAATTACCTAAATTTTGATCTATAAAAGATCAATATACGTTATGGGTGTAAAAATGTATCGAAATCATACCTGCTTATACCAGCTGGTAAAGCTGCATATTCTACCATCACCGATTATTTCCTGAACGTAAAGTCTTTAGGTGAAGAACAAAAATTAAAATTTTTCTCAGAATGCTTTGACGATTCAACAAGATTTGTGAGACCAATTCATCGCAATAAAATGTATAACTTCGCTTCAAATTGTGTTAAAAAAAGTATAAAGAGTACCGCCGGAGACAAAAAAACATTGATCAAAATGGAACGAGATATTTTTGGACGTTTGTTAGCAATTGCTATAAATCAAAAAGTTGACATTGGGTACGGTTTGTCATTCCCTCTTGCACCTGTACCTCCTGCATTATTTCACTGCACAGGCGACATGATGAAGACGGACAAGTCAATTTTAGGTAAACTATTGACGGCAAAGATTGCACCAGCTAATCCCGGACAAGTCGACATAGAAATCATTGAAAGTACATATTATATTTGATAGATATTTAACGCCTTCCATTAAAGATTGCGAGCGACAGAAGCGAAAAGGAGTTGATATTCCATACACAATTAATGGCCCGTTGCAAACAAGACCCAATGATTTTTTGAAAAGCTTGAAGAATTTTCGTTTCAAAGAAGCACTGGTAAAATTTTTAGCAAATCATTGGAACAATGATTCTTTTGCAACAGTATTAGGAAATAAGAAAATATATATTACTGTTGGAGAGAAATGTTTTTCGTACTGTACTGCTGCAAATTGTGAAGTGCAAACTGAGGAAATGGAATTAGCATGTCAACACGAAGAAGCTGATACAAGGATTGTTTTCCACATAAGCAAATTACCTGAAAATTCAAAAATTTTGGTGAAAGCAGCGACACTGACGTTTTAATAATTCTATTGGGTAATATGCATAAATTTTAAAATTTGCAAATTTGGCTGGGAAAGAGCCATCAAAAGGGTAATAATAAGGACGAAGCTTTTATAAATTGTTCGGACTTGTCAACAAAATTAGGTGCTAAATTATGTCTTGCTCTTCCTGCTTTTCACGCGTATACGGGTTGCGACTACACGGCTGCATTCTTTAACAAAGGGGAAACTCGGCCCTGTAAAATATTTATGAAGCACCCACATATCCAGGAAGTTTTCGCGTCTTTGACTAATCCGAATGACATCTTTGAGGAAACAAAAATTGATGCAGTCCAAGAGTTTACGTGCCTTATGTATGGACTTCCAAATTACCAAAGTGTGAATGCCGCAAGATTTTTATTATTTTTGAATAGAATTAAAGGTTTCGAATCAACTCATATTCCACCGTGCTGGAAATCTTTGAAACAAAAACTATTGCGGACGATCTTTGCTAATTCGATGTGGTTAAATGCTACTGAGACGAATTGTATTAAGTTCAGTGCGGAATTAGATGGTTTCTTAAAACCAACATGATTCTTGGGAGACTCAACTCCAACGCAAGTGGAGAGTGTAAAAATAAGTCACTGAATTAGATATAAGATAATAAATATAAAAAACTGAAATTTTAATTTTCGTAAGAAGCCTTGGCTGTACTTTTGATCAATATGAATTTTTTTGTAGCTATAAAATTTGTAGTTTTGAAAGAATGATAATTCTTTTCGAGTATTTTTTTCTTTATTCGATCTTGCTATTGTTTGAACTGGTAATTGGGAACATTAGCATCTGACGTATGCACAATAGCTTTATTTACCATCTTTAACAGCTGGCAACCCTAACTTGCAGCCAGATTTATTTAGGCAACCCTATACCATAATAATCACAAAAAAATTACCTAAATTTTGATCTATAAAAGATCAATATACGTTATGGGTGTAAAAATGTATCGAAATCATACCTGCTTATACCAGGCTGCGGAGAGGTGTGGCCAAGCGGGCAATGACAACCCCGATTTTCTAAGTCTTTACACCTATTGCCGTGAAGTGAACGATATTTTATCTCAAAACTTGATGGGTGAAATTTTTCCCGCAAAATGATTTAATAATAATTTAATTAAAAATACTAGCGGCCACATTTTGATTGGCAACCTGGTGAATTTTTATTCTCGTAATCATAAATATGAGTAAATATATGGATTTTAGCATGTACTCGATGACAACACAAATCTGCAGCCGGATCTTAGACTATATGAAGATACTCTAAAATGTAAAAAAATTAATGTTGGCTGGGAGCGCTGCCCCGTTTATGATGGTCAAACAGTAAGAAGGTGCTATAAGTGTTTAGGATTTAACCACATAGCAAGTAACTGTAATAATAATGAAAGGTGTAGCAAATGTTCGGGGGAGCATAAAGTAGAGAATTGTATAGAAGAGGTGTCGGTAAATAAATGCGGTAATTGCGTAGATGCCATTAAGAAGTTTGGGTTGAAACTGAATCCTGATTACAATATTATGAGTCACGAATGCTCGGTTTACAAAGAAAATGTAGACTGGAAAAGGAAAGGGTTGGGTTTTAGCAATCAAATCTTAGCTACCGGGAAAAGAATGCTATAAATTTAAATTGTGTGTACCTAAATATTTGTAGTTTTTTAGGTAACAAAGCGGAATTGGAAAGGCTCATAGAAGAAGTTAATCCTGATCTCGTACTGCGCTCAGAAACATGCATGAATTCAGATATTACGGATAGTGACATCGATATTACAGGCTTTACGGTAATTCGTTGCGACTCTCTTAGCCGGCATACAGGAGGTGTAGTCCTATTATTAAAAAAAGGAATTGAGTTTAAGGTTAGGTATAATGAATCAGTAGATAAAAACGTTTGGTGTGCTGAAATCAAATTAAAGAACTGCGATGTTAAGTGGCAAATAGGAGTTGTATACCACTCTCCAAGTTCAAGCGACAGCGAATTTCTTGATCACCTAGAAACGATGCTTCCACAAGTATGTGAAACAGGAACAAACTCTCTTATAGTTGGTGATTTTAATATAAATATGAATGTGTATTCAACAAATAGCTGTAGATTAAATGAAATTTGTGCACGCAGTGCTATGAAACAAATGATAAATTTTAATACCAGGAATACCGAGTTGTCACAAACAAGAATCGACCTATTATATGCTAATGCAGATTTAGAGTCTTGCGTAAATCTGGTGAACAATAAAATCTCAGATCATGAAACCGTTTCCTTCACCGTTAAAGTTAATAATTAAAATCCGTTGCGAAAGTTGATTACGTCAGTGTCCTGGGAAAATTACTCTGCGGAGAGCCTGGTACATTATAGTGTGAATATCAATGATATGGTTGATTACATAAATGCCTGTCTAATGAGATGCATGGGCTCATTGACCTCTGAAAAAAACCCGAGCCTTGAGACTTAGAAATAAATGGTATGATCAGGAATTAACCGAAGTTAATAAAGGTCGTGTGCCAAACGGTTTAAAAAAGCAAATTTTGGCAGAGCGATGTTAAATTCTGACAGTTATCGTGGTGAATTTGCCCTAGCCCTGGGGGCTAGGACAATTTTTGACAATCAATAATGTGAGCACAGGGATGCATGTGCTGTTAACATTAATATTATTTCACATAAATTTATGTTCACATGCGTTATTTAACACTAAAATATAATATAATGCGAATAATACGCAATGTAAATGCATGAAAAAGACGTAAAAAGAAAATTTATTCACAAAGCATCTGCTTTTGCACGTGCTTTTTCCATACGTCAAAATTTACTACTGTCATAATTTAACTTTTCGTTTGGCACAGCAATATGGAAAATTTTTGTACACCATAGGAAATTTGTACACCTCATTTTACTCTCACGAAAAATGTTTTCGATTGACACACAGCCAAACATAAATATCTCTTGCAGTTACAAGCTAGGTCAACGGGCGATTTCTCAGATTACAATGCCATTGCTAAGTATTACAAAAAACTAATAAAAATTAAGAAAGTTAAGGGGCCTATTGCGGTTCGCGAGTCGCTTGAGTTATGCGAGTCGCCTTATTTGGCGAGTCGCCTGGCTCGAGTGATTATGGATAGCGAACATTCCCGTTCGCCTAAATTATATTGTTGCCAGTTTTGAAAGCAGAAAGCGGCAAACGTCAATTGTCAATAAATATATTAAATTAAAGGAATTGGAATTTTCATTTGTTTGAAATGCAAAAATTAACCGGAAAAAATTGCATATTTTTGAAGACGATTGCAAAGTGAGTGAAATCAACTAGCTGAGGCTAATGGAGTCATAGACAAAGAGATGGAATAAACTGCACTGGTGGGCTATGCCTTTGAACATCCCGTTTCCAGTTGAAGCCTTGGCTTGGTTAATTTACCGGTACTCTTAGCCGGATATCAACTTTTAATACAAATTGCAGCAAAATATACGCTGGAGTGAGAAAAACGAAAGGGCTCCTACCCGAATTTGATGAAGCCATTCTCATCAGCGTTATTGAAGTTGGCAAAGATGTGGAACGGCATCCTGTTGTTGTATCAACGGAAAAACAACTTTTTGAAGGTGTTTTTGAGGACGTATGGTATACATATATTATACTATTCGAATAGTAGTACATATTCCCAAACTGACCCCAAGACAGCCCCGAAACGACCCTAAATATCCCCAAAATGGTCCCAATTTGACCCCAAAATATCCAGGAAATGATCCCAAAATAAGCCTGAAATGACCCCAATATGACTTCAAGACTACGCCAAAAGGATCCAAAAATGACCCCGAAATCCACAATATAACTCAAATGATATCTATATGACCACAAAACCCATAAAATGATCCCAATATGACCATAAAATGACCATAAAATAACACCAAAATATCCCCGAAACTACCCCAAATGACCACAAAATAATCCCAAAATGATCTTAATATAAACACAAAATGACCACCAAAATATCCCTGAAATAACCCCAAAGTGGCCACAAAATGACGCCGAAATGTCATAGTCACCTTCAAATTCTGTTCGCCAGATTTTGACACTTCCGGCGAACGAATTTGGATCGAGTCGCAAACAGTAATCGCTTCATTTTTTACATTCGCTTAATTTTGAAGTTTGAGGCGAATGCTACTGGGCGACTCGCAGTCGGTAATACAAATGTCGGCGAGTCGCTCATATTTTTGTTCGACTCTGATAGAAAGCTAATGTGGAAACACTTGAAACAAGCCGTCAGCTTAACTGATGTAGAAGAAAGTATAATGACCTTGGTTGTAAAAGGTGTGACGTATGAGACACCCAAAGACATAGCTGAAGCGCTAAACTCATTTTTTATTGATAGTATTGTTGATATAAACAGGGAAATTGAAGATGTGGTAATGTCAGACAACATAAGTTTCACAACCAGTACAAGTATGAAATTCAAAGAAATATACGTCGATGATGTGGTTGAAGTAGTCAAGGGATTTAAAAATAAAACTGGCGGTAAAAACCTGCTCGCGGAAGGTGTAATAAAAGACTCGATTTCGTACATGGGCCATCATTATGCGGTAATTATAAATAAATCCATTAAAACTGGTACAGTGCCTGACCGATGGAAAATATCAACAATAGTACAATAGAAAGGTGAAGAATTCAGTTCAAAGTGAGGAATTTAGACCGATTAACACTTTGCCAAATATTGAAAAAAATTCTGGAAATAGTGGTAAAAACCCAACTTGTTGATTACCTTGAAACCAACAAAGTATTTATAAAAGAACAATCCGGGTTCAGGGAAGGGCATTCTTGCGAAACTGCGCTTAATTATGTAATTTCGAAAAGGCTGGAAAGAAGAACCTAATGCGAAAAAAAGTATAGTAGTAGTGTTCATTGATCTGAAGAGAGCTTTTGAAACAATAGATAGAAACCTGATGCTTGCCAAATTGCACAATATAGGCATTAAGGATATAGAGCTGCAGTGGTTTGAGAGCTTTCTCACAAATCGCAAACAAAAAACAGCTATAGGATCCGTGGTTTCCGAAGAGGCAGCGATAAAATTAGGACTGCTACAAGGGTCAGTGTTAGCGCCAGTCCTATTTAACATCTATATATTAATAGGCTAACACTCTCCCCATACAAACAGTCGTAACCCAATTTCGTATAGTGTTTATGGATAGATCTCAAACTCTTCAGCTATTTTGTTATCTCCACATTCTGTTATACCCGAACTATACATCACTATTCAGCACTCTTATAAAACTCCCAAAGACACAACCATCCGCTCATTCCCTTACACACACACGTACATATCTATGCAATGATCCAGCAGCTGCCACTTGCTTTTATTTTTGTGCCAAAAAAAAAACAAAAACAAAATGTACCAAATCGTATCATCTTCGGCATCTAAACACCATTTGTAAGCTAAGAAATCCAGCTTCACTTCTGGCTTTATATATTTAACTGTTTGCCTATTGGTAAAGTTTATTTTTTTAAAGATATGATTTTGTAAGAAAATTCCACAATGTTAAGATCGAAATTTAAATATCGTATGGACTTTAACTAAAGAACAATTTTACATGACACTAATGCTGAGATCGTTGAACATGTTTACACCCTTTCACAGAATACTGTAAAAGTGTGATAAAAGTGTACACAGAGCCAACACTGCCTAATAAAATAGAACAAAAGTCATATGATATCTCTATAGATTTTCTTCAAGAAGCAGTTCTTTTTATTTTTGAAGAGAAAATCTTATTAATCTTTACAAAGAGAAATCTTGCAAAAAACGTACTGACTTCTGTTTGAATGGCGTCTTTATTACGCTTCAATACAAAGTTACACACATATGCATGAATGCGCGTCATAGCTGTTTCTTAGTATTAATAAGATGATCTTAGGGTTCCTAACAAGAAGATATGACTTATTAACAGATATCCGCATAATTGTATGTGTTAATAAGACGATCTTAGGGTTCCTAACAAGAAGATTTGACTTATTAACATATTTCCGCATAATTGTATGTGTTAATAAGATTTGACTTATTAATGTTTTCAAAGGGTAATCTTGCAGAAAACGAACTGATTTCTTAGGGTTCCTAGCAAGAAGATATGGCTTATTAATGTTTTCAAAGGGAAATCTTGCAGAAAACGAACTGATTTCTTAGGGTTCCTAACAAGAAGATTCGACTTATTAATGGTTTCAAAATGAAATCACATATTATTGAGAAGATCTTCTTTTTAATATTTCAAATAAAAAAAATAAAAATTATATTTCAGAGTTCTTATATTGTCTTCGAGAACTTTAGATTATCAGTTACGATTCAGTTTTAGATTTCTCTTGTATTGCCTTTACCTTCTTATGTTGCCTTTTTATATTTCCGTCAAGCCATCTCACCGCACTCTTCCTTACATTGCCTTCCACACTTGCCATATTGCCTCCACCGCGAATCGAACTAACCACATATTGAATGCTGAACACAGGTGCTTACCATCGAGCCATCGGGTACTTCTGCTTCTCAGCGTATAATTGTTCTACATGATGTCTGCTGATGATTATGCAAAATTTCCCTTTGAAAATATTAATAAGTCAAATCTTCTTGTTAGGAACCCTAAGAAGTTCTTATTAACACATACAATTATGCGGAAATCTGTTAATAAGTCATATCTTCTTGTTAGGAACCCTAAGATCATCTTCTTGTTAAGAACCCTAAGAAATCAGTCCCTTTTCTGCAAGATTTTCCTTTGAAAACATTAATAAGTCAAATCTTATTGTTAGGAACCCTAAGATCATCTTATTAAAATAAGAAGTTTTTCTCTTTCAGCTTTTTTTTCATATTTTGACAGAAATTTCGAGAAGATTTTCTTATTAATAACACATATAAAAAGAAATCGCAAAGAAAAAAGAAGAAATTGCACTTGATAATATCAATAAGAATTTCCTCATTAAAGCAAATAGATTTGCGTATGGTTTTTTTTTCGTTTCCGCCGTCTTGACTACCCCTGAGCCTGAAAACCGTTCATAAAGACAATCTTATTAATTTTACATGAAACTGCTATATCGATAAAACGAACAAAAAACATTGCCCGTTTGCTATGATATGTGCATGAATAATTAGGTTTCGCTTATCAACCATATTCAATTGTTATTGCAAAATCCAATTTTTTTTCACCAAATTTATCTGTCAAATAAAATTTTCGTCAGCTGATTTTCAGTGCAACCAACTACCCCGTCAAAGCTTCAGATGGTAAAAAGTGTGAGTTTTTTAGGAAATGAAAACATATTCTGTTAGTGTTTTACCTTCATTTTGCAAACGAAAACGGAAAATTGAAGAGTGTAAAAAATGCGCATTTTTTGATGAAACGAAATCACCATAACTCTACTTTTTTTTACGAAAAACACATTTTTGGGTATTTGTTTCCTTTAGGGGTCAACCGCTAATAAATTAGCTAAAATTATGGGAGATAGCTCAAAAGACAGGTTTTGGCCTTCGGATCACGAGTCCGGAAGCGCTTTTTTAATTTTTTGTTTCTATGGAAAGTTATGGTCAAAAAATCGAAAAATGACCCACGGCACGCATTTTTTCGCACGTTTTTAGGTACAGCCTAATAAAATTACAACAACCACATGAAAACTTGCCACTTTGATTGCAAATATCTCTTCAGAGAAGCAAAATATTAAAAAGCAGCTGCCACTTGCTTTTATTTTTGTGCCAAATAAAAACAGAAAAATGTACCAAATCATATCCTCTTCGGCATCTTAACACCATTTGTAAGCTAAGAAATCCAGCTTCACTTCTAGCTTTACATATTTAACTTTTTGCCTATTGGTAATGTTTATTTTTTTAACGATATAATTTTGTAAGAAAATTTCACAATGTTAAGATCGAAATTTTAATAACGTACAGACTTTAACTAAAGGACAATTTTGCATGACACTAATGCTGATTTCGTTGAACATGTTTACACCCTTGCACAGAACACTGTAAAAGTGTGATAGAATATACCCGTTCTACATGAACTAATGGCGGCGATATACCAACAGGTCATCATAACCTCTAACGAGATTTTTAGCCGAGCTTCTCTTCCAACTTGTGGTGTGTTGCTTTTGAGTTTTCCTACAAGTTGGCGGGACCTACAGTTTTTTGCCGACTCCGAACGGCACTTGCAAAGCAAATGAATTTTTTGCTGAGAAGCTTCTCATGGCAGAAATACACCCGGAGAGTTTGCCAAACTACTGCCGAGGGGCGACCCCGTTTAGAAAAAATATTTTTCTAAATAATTTTTGATGTTACTTTTGCCGGGCATCGAACCGACACGACTTGGTGTAGAAGGCCAAACACTTAACCGCTACACCACGGCGGTTCGTCAGCTGATTTTCAACCAGCTACCCTGTCAAAGCTTCTACCTTTTTTTACGAAAAACACATTTTTACTTTAGATTATTTGATGTTCTAAGCTTTTCTCGATTTTTTAAAAGTTTAATTCACTTATGAAATTTTTAGGGGGATAAATATTGGAAAAGTATGTTTTCTAAGCAGAAAATATATTTTTCATACAGTTGAAGATTGGCCCCAATTGTCTCATTTAGAACAAAGCTGTAATTAGACGCTGACAAGTATAAGTAGTTCCTGGCGTCATGGTAGACACCTCGATTGTCAGAACTCTGATTTTTTTTCAGTTTACCTTGCTGTAAAACATAAAAATTAAAAAAAAAAAAAACAATTTTTAAATTGTTGCCCCCGCCGAGAATTGTAGTCAGGTGTCCTGCAAGTAGTAGATATACATTTATACCCATTCTGGCATAAAAAGGGTATAATTAGTCTCTTCATAGGACATGCTCGAACAAATGTGACCAATTCATTCCATCTAAAAGATACTAAAAAAGTAGTAGTCTACTATTCCTCTGCGATTAATCCCGGACTAATCGCCCTTTTTTGGAGGGAAATACCAAACGAACTTTTACTAAAGTACCGTTTTACATGAGTAGCTCCACTTTTTTGTATGAAAAAACTTTTTCAACTTTGATAATTTGATATGTTAAGTTTTTCTATTTATTTTTTTTTTCCACGTATGCAATTTTTAAAGCAATAAAATATTGGAAAAGTATATTTTCTAAGCAGAAAATGTATTTTTCAAACTAAAAAGTGAAGTTAGTTATATAGAATTAAAAAAAAATTTGTTTAAAAGAAAAAACATTTAAATATGCTGCACCACCCTAAGGTGCGGATTCTTTGCATGGTATTACTCAAATCAAATTTTTCAATTCCCAAACATCATATATATATATATTTATGCGTGAAGCAAGATGAAAAACCGGTACCTTGCAAATTGCGCAATCATCGAAACTCCGACAAACACTCCCCGCAAAAACTCTGCGCTTCCAAAACCGCTCCCACCCCTGCCACTTGCCTTCATTTTTGTGCCAAAAAAAAAAAAAAAAAAAAAAAAGTGTAGCAAATCAAATAAATATCATCCAGAAAAGAACTTGCAAATATATAAGTAAGGAGTATAAGCTGAAAGTATATACATAGATCGATAATAGAACCACACTTTATTTACTGTCCAACAATATTTTTTATGGCTAGTGATGCACAAGTCGACAAATTACAGATTATGCAAAATAAAGCTATGAGACTCATCCTTAACAGTCGTTATGATACTCCAATAAAGAGCATGCTCGACGCACTCAGTTGGGTCAGCGCTAAACAGCTAATATTTTATCACACCACGAAATTTGTATTTAATATGAAGCGTGGTATGTTACCTGAGTACTTGAGTGATAAACTTATTTATGTCAGTGAAAGTCATTCATATGCGATCAGAGAAAGTGATAATTTTAGGTTACCGCACTTTAGAACAGAACTGGACAAGCAAAATATATTTTATAAAGGTCTGAAATCTTTTAATGAACTACCCAGTCATATAAAAGAGATTACAGATTTTAATAAGTTCAAAAAGTGCTTGATGGTACACTGCAAATCGCTCCCAATAAGATAATTTTCTTACTAATATGCTCTTCTTTTTCATGATCGGACACTCGCGGAGTGCACATATATCCATGCATCGCTGTAACAACTGTACTACGAAATTAAATGAGAGCATTCCTACTTATGCGGTAAACCTGGTGAACGGCGCAACTATAAAACGCTGAAAACTATTTAAATAGACTCAATTTTCCCAATTGTAGTAAGATATTCAGCATCGTTGGAGTGGAAACTTGTCCTTACCACCCACCTAGTGAGGCTCGTCATACTTGATAGCAAATTACTGAGCTGAGGAAACGCGTTCGTTTCAACCTCTATAGTAAGTTACTTACGTTCTTTCCTAGCTCCAAAACAAAACAAAAACTTTATATAAAAAAAGAATGGGGATTGGAAACACGTCCTTTCCAACCTTTAAAACAAAACAAAAACTTTAGATGAAAAACAATGGCGATTGGAAGCACGTCCTTTCCAACCTCGAAATAACAATGTTTCCAAAACTGGTCCATTAATGTGGAGTGTTGATCGGAATAGTGTGCATTCCGACAGCAATAATTATAAATTTTCCAAAACTGGTCCGTTAAACGGCCAACGTCGAGTGCTGATAGGAATCCCGTGCATTCTGACAGCACATAATCATACTGATATAAGTTATTTATAAGTACATTATAAATGTTTTAAAATTAAGTTTTAGGCCTGAAAAGCCGTAATAATGAATAAATAAATAAAAAATTATATTGATGAAAGCCCTTTCAATGTCAAGGAAGGCCACGTGACAGTAATCCTTTTCACCCAACGATTTTTCAATGATAGAGACTAGGCTGTGAAGCGCAGTTTCTGTTGATTTGCCCTTGGTGTAAGCATGCTAATAGCTGGAGATAAGGTTGCTATCAATAGTAGTGGAGAGGTAGTTGCTGATTATCCTCTCGAAGGTTTTGAGTGCAAAGGACGAGAGACTGATGGGTCTGTAGTCCTTTGGCTCGTAGTGGGAGGCCTTCCCAGCCTTGGGAATATACACTACCGTGGCGTTTCTCCAGGAGCACGGAATGTAGTTGAGAGCCAGGCAGGCTATATAGAGAAATACTAGCCATTTGGCAGATGTCTCCAGCGTGTTAATGGGCGCGTTTCGAAGCGCAACTGTTTCGATAAGTAATCAGTGATTACTTTGGAAACGCACAGTTGAGTAGTTCTGATCCATCAAACAGTTTGAATTTTACGTCAAAATGCTAATCATAAATTTTTTTCGCTACCTTCACTCAACGTATTTATCGATTGTTTGACAGTTCGATAGCTAGGTTATGTAAATAAAATCTTCGGCGCTTTTTTTGCAAATTTCCATTTATTTATTATTAATGAATAAAAACAGTGATGGAGACACGCGATTACAACATTAATAATCTTGTATATCGCGTAACAAGTGACGCAGAAACGCATCAAATACTCCAAAATAATGGTAAGTTAGCAACTCAATTTGCATCTATTTTATATTAAGTTTTGAAACTTTATATTTGCAGACGCAAACTTCTTTCAGGAGTACATTGCAAATACCACGTGGCCGGAATTGATACAGTTTTCTAAAGGTAATCTTGATGAAAACTTACGAAGATGTGCGTCTGCGACAACTTTGTTTACGCCACAACGATAAACGATGCTCGAAGCAACCGGATAACGCTGATCAAGGATGCTTTAACAAGTCTAAAGATTAAAAATTGAAACCTTATTACTTAATTAAATTAATAAACACAATATTAAATTGTGACTTCAACATTTCTTGCATACTAACTTGCACAAATACGATCTTTTTGCGCTATTTCATAGGCTACAAACGATTTGTTGTTTGTCGGTAAATATTTGTATGCATTTCAAAGGCTGAAAAATTAAGGAAAATGACATTATTTAGTTAAAATATTAAATTTTCATAAAAACTTACCAAATTGAACGCTTTCACAAAATTATTGTTTATTTTTTTTTTGATGCTATCTGACATTTGACCTAACGTATGCGCAACGTATCGTTTCGAAAGCACAATTTCGATCACCAAACCGATTACTAATCAACCGATCCAACAGTTTACAACTATAGTGCATTCGAAACGCGCCCAATGAGTTGAACTGATAACTTCAGTATAAACCGCGAGGTGATACAGCATGCACTGCAACTAAAAAAACAGAGGCGGCTTACTTCTGTTTTCTCATTACGTGGATGTGTGTATGTGCGTACTAGTCAGGGAGCTGATGCTGTGAAAATAAGTGATAAGGAGAGCGCTGACAGAATTGCAGTAAACAACATAACAAGCGATGGAAGCAGCACTACAACAGAATGTTAGCATGCTTTACTTAGTTATTACTTTATCATTTAATATTATTGTTTCTTTTTCCCTATTTATCTCCCGCCCTATACTATTCTTCTCTTCATATTTCATTTGCTGCTCTGCTGATATTATCGTGTTTGTTTATTTTGGTTATGCATAGCTTGAACTATGATTGTGCTGACAGTGGGCATGTGAGGTGCATTTTGCGTCAAATTTGTAAAAATAATCCTACATTTAATTTGTGTCTTTTAAATACCCGCAGTCTCACGGCTCATAAATTAGACTACCTTTCCTATGTATTTGGTGATCAAGATATCGATTTAATCTGTATTACCGAAACATGGTTTAAATCCGGCATTGATGATCACTCGTACTCATTAGGAAATTATGTATTATTGAGAAATGATAGGGAGGATAATGTTCGGGGTGGTGGAGTTGCTATATACTGCAAAAAAGTTTTGAACCCAAAAATAATTTACCGCTCAGAGCATGGCAGTGAGGTGGAAAGTATATTTATCGAAGTAGGTGATGCTCGAACAAAGTGTTTTGTAGCTTGCGTTTACAACCCTAATAGGTCGAATGATTTATCTTATCTTTTTCTTAAATTGTCAGAAGTCACAGTAAACTACGAACACGTCATCATCTGTGGAGACTTCAATATTGATGTGCTTAATAATAATTCCCGCTGAAAAAATCTTACAAGTAACTTTCAAGCATATGATTTAAGTATTATAAATAAATTCGCTACCCGTTTTTCCCCAAATAGTAACCCTAGTTTACTAGATTTAATTTGTGTAAACAATGCAAATAACATAAATCATATTGATCAATTTCCCATGGATAGTATCTCTGACCATGAAATGTTATTTTTGTCTTATGATTTGAAATTTAATGCAAAAGAGCCCGACTTTGAACTGACCTACATGAACTACAATGGTATAAACCTAGATGAGCTAAGTGACGAGGCGTCTATGCTTCACTGGAATGGATGTCTATCCTTCCCCAGTGTTGACGAAAAGTTAGAGTACTTTAATAATCTTGTCAAGTACCTTTTTAATAAGTTTGTTCCCCTAAAAACCATTAAAATTCAGGGTCATAAAAAACCGTGGTTTACTAAACATATTTTGAGCCTCATAAGAAAACGTGAGAGAGCCTATCGGGATTGGAAGAGATTTTCCAACGAAGAGCACTGGGATGCCAATCGCCGTTTGCGTAACCAAGTTACCCTATACATCCACAATGCTAAGGTAGCATTTTTAAAAAGTAAATTTAACTCTAACTTGCCTCCTAAAATGCTTTGGAAGAATCTTAGGGATCTTGGAGTATCTAAAAGCGATAATACTAAATGCAACCTCGACCCCAATCTGATCAACTCATATTTCTTGAGTGGTAATACAAATGATGAAGGTACAAGCGGTGTTAGTGACCATAAGATAAATAACGGGCCTGATGAAATGATAGCTGCAACTACTAAAGACAATAGGCCGAATATTAGTAGTTTTGATTTTTCAGTGGTAACAGAAGGTGATGTGTTACGCGCTATATTTGACATTAAGTCTAGCGCTATAGGTATCGATGGCATTAGTTTAAGATTTGTTAAACTTATTCTCCCTTTTGTTATATCCCCGCTTACACATTTATTTGGGTTCTCAATTATGTCTGGTGTATTTCCTAGCAAGTGGAAAATAGCTAATGTTATCCCCGTCCCTAAAACTAAGTCTCCCTGTTCTTGCAAAGAGTTTAGACCAATAAGCCTATTGCCTGCATTATCCAAGGTGTTTGAGAAGCTACTAACTAGCAAATCAGATAGTTAATTTCGTTTATAAAAATAACTTGCTATCAGGGATCCAGTCGGGATTTAGAAGAGGGCATAGTTGTGCAACTGCCATGCTTAAGATCTTTGAAGATATACGTCCGGCTTATGACTGTAATGACCTCACAGTGCTTGTACTTTTAGATTTCTCATGAGCTTTTGACTTGGTTGATTTTAGTTTACTTCTTCACAAACTCGAGACATGCTATAACTTCAGCTCTTATGCTATTAAATTAATACAAAACTATCTCGTTGGCCGATCTCAGCAAGTTCAATGTGGTGATAAAATCTCAAGCTTAAAGCGCATAACAGCTGGTGTCCCACAGGGATCTATCTTAGGTCCAATATTGTTTACAATTTTTATAAATGACATTGTTGGTTGCTGTCATAATGCCTCGATACATCTTTATGCAGACGATACCCAAATATACCTATCCCGCCCAATCGGGCTTACCGAAGACCTGTTTTCTAGGTTGAATGAAGACCTAGAGCGTATTGGACTTTGGGTTTATGTAAATAAATTATCTCTTAATGCGAGGAAGTCAAAGGCGATAGCAATATCGAACGCAGCATATGACCTGAGCTGCCTTCCTGATATTATACTTAATGGGGATAAAATACTTTTAAACGATGTAGTCACCAATTTAGGTTTTAGACTCAACTCTAAGTTAACTTGTGTTGATCATATTAATATCGTGGTCGGTAAAATATATAGCACCCTTCGAAACTTGTACCGAACAGCCTATTTACTGCCATGTGATACTGAGATGAGGTTAGTCAAAACTTTAATAATCCCTCAAATTTCTTATGGTGAACTTGTATATGGTAACCTTGATTCGTCTTCGCTCAGTAAACTGCAGCTTGCCTTAAACAATGCTGCTCGGTTTGTTTATTCTAAAAGAAAATTTGATCACATCTCTTTATATGCTACCCAAATCCTCGGGAGCGACGTTAAAAGCTTTTTAAAGATCAGAAATCTTTGCTTTTTGCATAAGCTACTCCACTCTCAATATCCCCCTTACCTATTTGAAAAGTTAAATTTATGCCAGTCTTCTCGAACTCTAAATATATTAGTCCCAAGTTTTAGATACATGACATCCTCCAGACTGTTCTTTGTCAGTACAATCCGTCTTTGGAACTCACTTCCGTCGAAGACAAAAGCTATTCAAAAAGCAAGATGTTTCAAACTAGCAGCAATATCTTTTCTTAATTCCTAAATTATTTTGAATTGTATTTAACTTCTGTGATTTTAAAAATGTTAATAATATTTATAAGTCGCAATTTATCTGTTAAATCGCCGGTATTAAAATTGTCTAAATTGTATATACATTATTAAGTGAAAGACCGGTTATATATCTGTGGCAATATATTAACACATCTTAAGTCGAGTTAAGATGTTATGATAAAACGAATAAAATGTGAAATATTTAATTTATCATAACATGTTAAGTCGAGTTAAGATGTACGAATAATATGTAAGTTGGTCTATGTACATATCTGTGGCAATATATCATAACATCTTAAGTCGAGTTAAGTTAAAACATGATTTTTAGACTTAAGATGTTATGATAAAACGGCACAGATATGTATGTTTAAATCATTTTGTGAAGTTTTATCTAAAAACTTTCAACCTTTCTGTTCCTGCAACTATATTTTGTAAGTTTTTCTTTGTAAAATAGTTTATCTGATTGATGTACTACCTAAAAGACTTAGTCTTACTTGTACAAACAATATTAAATAAATTAAATTAAAAAAAATTAAGTTTATTTTACTTTTTAAATTTTTTACTTACAAAGAACGGAAAGTTGGACAGTGGATCGCATAGGCATGTCCGGGGGTAAAGCTTTGTGTTTTGCTTGGCAGGTATATTCTGTATAATCATCATCAGCATTAGGTTTTATATCTAGTCTCGACTTTGAAGTGAATCTTTTGGGTACTGTCTCCTCAACTTTATCAACGCGATGTCCTGAAAAAAAAAAACAAGAAAAAATAAAATGTTTACTGCATATGCATCGTGGGAACTGTATATAACTTCAAAAAATATACAGTCTAATTCATGATTAAATTATTAGGGGGATTCATCAAACTTTATAAGTTTACAAACTGCGTAAGTTTATACATTTATCAGCTCAGTTAGATGAACGCCCTAGATAAATTTATGTATACTTGATGTCAAACAAAAACTTTTTATTTCGAAATTCTCATTAAAAAAGTAATTTTCGACCCATTTTCAGCATATTCTTCTATTTTTGCCCAGTGTGTATTGAATGCATTAAAAAAGTTACATGTCGAACGTCGTTATTGCCTTGGATAAATTTACGCACTCTTTTACACACCAAAATCGACGCGGAAGTTGATCAAATTTGTGTAAAGTGCGTTCCATAAAAATGTTGACAGTTCATTTACACACTTGATAAATTTATACGTTTACACGCTTTATAAGGTGTTTATAAGGTTTGATGAGTCCCCCTACTTGGTAACAGAGAAGATGCGTGCACAGGTGAACATACTTTTTTTTTTTTAAACAGAACTCGTTTTACTTAAAGCTTGATATTATATTCGCGTGAAAATTTCTCTACCCGCCTATAAACTATTTGAAGTGTTCCTATATATGACGTTATAATATTTTTGCAGTAAAAAATGTTACCAACGTCTGTGAAACATTGAAATTTTTATCTGAAATAGTTTCAACAAAAGTGCATGAATTGAAATTCACTGGCATTTTTAAAGTATTTTTTTAGTTTTGCGAATAACATTTCTTGATGGTGACATTTGGTCCTTGTTAATCTAAAACCTACTATAACTGGTATGTATGTTCTAAGAAAGTTGAGCTATGGTTTTGCGTCTATCTCGTCACTTTGATATTAAACAAGATTTAACATGAATACTAAATAAACATGAATACTAAATTTTTTCGAGTTGGAATTTGTTATATATGAGACATTCCATATGAAAACGTCCAATTCAAAAAGCTGGCTAGTCTCGGATTTCGCTAAAACTTTAAGGGACACTTCTTTAGGGTCCTAAAGAATCAAATTGACACACATTTAATTTTTTAACCACTGGTCGAATTTCAAAGTTTGAAAACGTTTTTTTAGGCTTACCCTATTATAGCTGTAAAAATGTGTCTATAAGAGATATAATTACTCTTTGTTGCTTTTTGACTTTGTAGTCTATTGCTGTAAATACCGACGGTATTTACAAGCAATTTTCGGGATTGTATGAAAATGTGTTTTTTGAGAAAAATTTACCTACGCGCTGCAGGAACCAGACAAGCCGACATATGTTTCGATGATACTGGAGTTACATCTCTTCAAGGACCTTTCTTCCCGGCATTGTGAGAGTCGAACTCACAACACTGTAGTGACTTGTATGCTAGAAGGTCTAGCACCTTAGGCCACTACCCAGCTTGAAGGTAAACCCTTCTCAGTGTCCATTTATGCATATATTTATACTTCCATATAGAACTAATTACATTTGATATGGCGTTTTAAAGGTAAAAGATAGTAGTTTGTTTAAAAGTAAATAATAAATCATATAGCTAGTACCTGCTATTGAAAACCTGGTACTGCAAATACCTAATTTCTATCCCTTTTTGTCAATTTTAGCTGGCCTGACGTCTTCACTGTTTTAAGTAGCCACTACATTTTTTCAGAAATTAATTTTACATATGCTAGAAGAAACTAATGCATCCATCGTCAAATATTATTTGCTCCCAATAAAAAGTAAAATGACACGGCAACCATTTCGATATGATGTACTATTTTCTATATTTATGGATAGAATGCTAATATATTTGAACGACACGTCAATATCTATGGTCGTGATATGAATTTCTATTGTCGTTATATCCATATCCATATTTACTCCATAGTAATAATGGTAGAGACAGCGCATTAATATATACTAGGATCGCCCGTGGTCGAAATTCGACCATCTGAAATTTTCTTCAACTCTCTCTTAATATACATATTCCGCGTTCACAACAAAACCAAGTAAGTGGCTCCCTCGTGACAAATGCAAATTTGGATGAAGTGATACTGTTAAAATTAATAGCAACGTCGCCGGTTGATGGTACATATGAAACTCAACTCCAGTTTCCTGGAGTGCCTTTATTTATATCTTTTCTTAATCTAACATTCAACTTACATCTAACTATTGTACGTAGTACGCATGTACATGTGTACATGTGTATACATACATATATCTTAATCCTAAGTAAACCCAACAACGTGGATGGCACATGTATGTGAAATCTGTCACTATGCGAAAATATGTTGTGGACTCAGGTGTGTCTTATCTAACTGATAACCATACTTGAGTCCCATCATTATCGTCCCAGACGACCAACACAACAGTGAGATAGCGGTCTCGCCTAATGTATATTGAGTAAATATGCATGGCGAGATCGTTATGTATGTACTAATTGTGTCCACATACATAAACACATACATACGCGCATCCACATATGTTGGAATCCGTTCACAACTGTGAACATACTGCCCACGTTGAAATGGTTACATTTCAAGACAAAATGCTTTTGATAGTTTTATCCTTAAACATGATATTTAGTTATTATTATTATATTTACTTTAATGCATTTAACATATCTAGAATTTTCTTAATTACAAAAGGCAATGGCAGCAGGAATGAGCCGCGATGACTTTACTTCAAATTTACTGGTTAATGTATACTAAATACTGTTGTCGCTTCAACGATCCAGGTAGTTATATTTAAATGTGACGTATGATGAAATCCAAGGACATAAGCAAAGCGGGACTCATTGGTTGGCTTGGTGATGTGGTACTGTATTTGGGTAAAGAGAGCAGCGAAATGTTTGTTGCCAATAGGTGCATCCAATATTTCAATATTTATGAGTGTAATTTATTGTTTTTGTAGCGCTTGTGGTGTGATTGGTGTTAACATTGAATTCGTTGATTTTATATATTCACTATAAAATGATTCCTGGACGATCTCAATAGGTTGATCGGAGAGCCTTGTGGTTTTTGTTGTTGCTCAGCGGGTTTTATTGAGAATGCTAAACTTTCCTCTACTAATTGCTGCTGGTTTTCTTTTATTATTAAATATTCGTGAGCATGGTTAACCTCACACAGAAGTCATCATGAAGTACTCGATATGGATATAAGTACCATTTGTATAGATGAGTTTTATGGTTGTGTGGTATTTGGACCTTCACCAAACCAAACTCATATCTGATTAAAACAGTAGTTATAGATATATTGGCCAGCTCAAAAGGAGCTTCATCTAATAACCAAATATCTTCTTTTAAATCAGTCTTAATTGCTTTCATTTGTTTGATACACCTTTTGTACAGTAACATTCGCCTAATATGATTCCAACTAATGCCCTTTGTGTCCTTTAACTTTTCAATTGCTCCGTCTTTTAGTATTTTATTCAGGTGATGATATCGATTTGTGATGGTTTTTACTAACATGTCCCATGTTGTCCTTATCAATGCCATATTGCCTTCCTTTTTGATGGGTATACCTGGCCTATCTCTAAACTTACTTAAGCCTAAGCGAAAGTTATTTATGAACAATATTAACATCGATATTAACATCAATTTTAGACTGTTGAATTTTACGCTTTTGTTCTTAATTTTGTTGTTAGTATTTTTGGTTTGTGTATATTTTTTATTGATTGGATTATCAATGCTACAATCTTCGATAGGAAAAGGACAAACATTAGCTACTGACCTCTTGGTCACGCCAGTGCTTGTCCTTACGTCTATCATTCTATATTTAAAATCTTCCCCAAAGATGGAATTTTCTTCTCTACCCCTCCTCCAAATCAAGGAGGGGAGACTCTTCCTTATGAGCAACACTGAACTTGTCTCATGTGGCTTTTCCCAATTAACCCTTTGGAGCTTACTTAAGTACTCCACTGCTTGCCAGTGATCCCGCACCCCGTGATAACACTGGCTATCACTACGGTTTACTGGTGACAATGTTATTACATTGAATCCTCTCTCCGAATTCGTAGTACCTGAAAATAGACTAGATTCTTTATTAAAAAATTTGCTTGCATACTTTAAAATTATATTTATTTCAAGAGATATGTTTGCTGACGTTTTTGCAGATGAATCAAACACATTTCTTAATTTGGTAAAAAAGGGTACTAGATTTAGCACATAACTTGGTTTGAATTTTAGGTTGCTTGAATTATCAACACGTTCCATATGTTTTGATTTTTTCTCAATCACTATGGATCTACGTTTTGATGTAATCTCCGAGTTACCTAATTTTTCAATATTTCTTTTGAAGTAAAGATTGACTCCAAATTTGCCATCATGTTTTTTTGTAGTGGTATTACAAAAAATTATTTTGCATTCTTCCTCTTGGACATGCTCTATTTTACATGGACTATCAAATGAAGGATCTGCAAGATGAATATTACTTGGAATTTTTAATATTTTTATAGGTTCTGAGGGAACATTTGAGACTATATTTTTTACAACAAATGATTCAAAATCTTTTTCAAAATGATCCATCAAGGATTTATTTGCAGATTAATCCTCTCATTTACATTGGTTTTATTTTGTCCAATGCCTTCAATAACAAGTGACTCTTTGGTTGAACTAAGGTTAAGCTTATTTCTGAGTTCTTTTGTTATTAAATGCTCTTTTGAACCATTATCTAGTAAAGCTCGTGCTTTAACGACTTTCCCCTTACCCGCTTTAATACCAATAATGGCAGTGGTAGGGAGACAATATTTGTTGCTGGAGTCATCTACCTTGGATTTTACAATAACACTTTTTGCTTGGGATTGCTTTTCTTTTTCCTTGTGTAGCATAAAGTTATGACTGCCATTATTACTCTTGCACTCCTTATCCGCTTCAAAATAATCAATAAAGGATTTTAATTGCAGATTAATCCTGTCATTAACCTTGCTTTTATTTTGTACAATACCTTCAATAACAAGTGACTCTTTGGTAGAACTAAGGTTAAGCTTATTTCCGAGTTCTTTTGTTATTAAATGCACTTTTTGTGGTGATAACACCGAACCTTGTGATGCTTCGTGACTTAGAAATTTGTTGGAATTCTCATTGGACAAACTGAGAGTTGCTAAGACTTGTGTGCTTTTAGACATCTTTTCTTTAAACAACTGCGCACTAAAGGCAGTGTCAGTCACTACCGCTGCATCTAGGGGATTTTTAAAATACGTGTTTGCCAAAAATCTCTTATTTGCGTATTTTTCATTAAGTAGATTCCAGGCTACACCGAGATTTGTTGAAGTTGATGGAAACTTTGCAATACAACTTGCTGCTGAACCTTTTAATTTGGTTTTTAAGATACACATTTTATATGTATCAGGAAGATTTTTGGTAACTACTAATTGTTCGAATAATTCTTTGAACGCTTGCCACTTAGTATAGTCGCCAGAAAATTCAGGTATGTGTAGTTGTGGCAGAAGATATTGAGCACTCGAGTTTTGATTTTTGTTTTTTCTTGCTAACTCAAGGAATCTGTATTTAAGCTCGTAAAACTTTAGGATCAGTTCGTTTTCTTCAAACTGATCCAGAAATTCTAACACAACATCTTTCGTTTTTTCCAGAGTTTCCTCTGTGCTTTCCAAAGAGAAGGCGTTTAATCCGCAGTCCTCAATTTGCTTTTCTAAATTGATAAGTGAAAATTTAAGTCTGCGAACTAAACCAAGCTTTTGCCCTCGTGAAGGGTGGATACCTTGCCGCGGTACGAAGGCTTAAGTCGATAGCCACAGGGCTACGCTGCCCTTGTGATTATAGCTCCGTACGGCACTTCATCACGAGAGCAGCCTAGCCTCTCTGGCGCGACGACAAAGATCTTCCCCCTCCCAATCCAGGGTGTTATGGACGTTTGCAGCCGGGAGGCAAATCGTGGCTGTATTTGAACGGAGCCTCTCTGATACCGGGTCGCCTCAGAGAGTAAGCATGGCCTTACCGGGGTACGGGGCTCTGCCGCGGCGGACGACACATTTTCCCCTACTCTTCCCTTGACCCTAAGCTGGCCGTGTCCGGCGATGGGTCGTACGAACAAGATGAACTCAAATTATCCAAATAAAAACGATAAACCTAAAAAACAAACAACGCCAAATTTCACTCCTCAGCAAAGGAGAGCTATGGAGGAACAGGCGAGAAAGCAACCACAACGCCGGAGGACAACCTCCGTTCCACAATCAAGGGGGGGATCGACAGCGATGGCAACTACGAGTCGGTCAACCAACCCTCTATCGACTAAGATTGACTTGATGGGAGCTAGCACCAGTGCGGTTGCCAACGCAACTAAGCGGACAACGGCAGATGCTAAACTCCCATCAACCGCTGATATGAAAACCAGTATCTTTACGTCTGTGGCAGCGGTCTCACGACCTGGCCTCGGAGTTTCGAAGGAGAAGGAAGCTGCAACTGAGATTTCGGCAAGGAGAGCGACCGCGATGGCAACTACGGGTCCGCACTCCCAGGAGACATCTCCCCGCCGCTTCACATACCACGAGAAAGGATTGGCTGCAAAGATCCTGAAGAGGTATGAAGGGGTACCGCAGGAATCGCTGTCGCCGAATTCCAGTAAATCGGTAGAGCTAGCGAAAGCTGTGATACCGGATTTCCAAAATTCTTACATGCCAAAGAGGTTAAAAGTTAACCCTTTCAAGCGCCAGAGATCGGACCTGGAGTTGAATCCCCCTCCCAAGCGGCATCAGAATACCCCTGGAGCGGGCAAACTAAGCTTTGCTGAGGTAACCAAGGACAGGATCCTTATAGGCGTCCTGGACCGAGGCAATGACCGCCTGGCCATCCCTAAGGACCGGTGGCGTTACGTGCGAAATGAACTCGGCAACATTCTTCTCAATGTTGCTCCAGAGTTTCCGGGTAGTTCGGCGCGAGTAACGGATGCGGGTTGGCACCAGGGTCAGATTAAATTACTCGCATGCGAGGATGCAAAAACCGTAGCACTGTACAAGGCAGCAGCTGCTAAGCTGGGTGAAGTCTACAAGGGCGCAAAGATAGAGGTCGTCGACTGGAAGGATATTCCAGCTCGTCCAAGGGCAAGGGCGTGGATTCCGGCCATCCCTGACGAACCCGAGAGAATTCTCGGGATGCTACGGCTAATGAATCCGTCCCTCCCAACGCATGACTGGAGTGTCAATCTGGTCGGGGATGCGGTAGGGCCCGACAGACAGGTGGTGTTCACCATGAATAAAGAGTCAATCGAGCCCCTCAAAAGGTGCAATGGCCTAGTACACTACAGCGTAGGCCAGATCGTTATCCACGTATATCGTGGTGATGCTCAGCGCGCTGCCTTCTCGGCTGCTCCGGGGGAACCGGAAAACGAATTAACAGAAGAGGAAGCGGAGGATTCCGATGCGGAAAGCATGTTATCCGCCACGTCCCTTGGCGATAGTGCTGTGAACAACTCGGAGATGGAGGACAGCCTACAGGACGAGGAAGCCCTCGACGTCACGGTGGTAGCAGCCAACGCTGAGCGATTAACATCTAACGCTGCAGACAGCAAGACTCCTGCAACGCCATATCGGGCAGTTAATCGGAACAACTCGTCGTTGATAGGCAACCTCTGGGATGGGGCAAACCTCGATGATATGGGGACGGCAGGGAAGTCTGTGCGCTCTCATGTTGGTGGTGCTTCAGATTAATCTGCACAAATCTAAAGTAGCTTCGGCTGCTTTAAGTAGTCGTCTTTCTAAAGGCGACGTGGATGTGGTCCTCATCCAAGAACCCTGGGTCAATAGCTCGAGAATCTGCGGATTGGGGACTAAGGGCTTCAAGCTCATTCGAGCCAGCGAGGAGAGCAAAGTCAGAACGTGTATTTTGGTCAAGTCTGAGTTGAACTCCTTTCTCCTACCTAACTACACCAATGGTGATATTACCGCTATCAGTCTAACGGTCGACAGCACCCGCCTGACGGTGGCGTCGGTCTATATGCCCTACGACGCCGAAGAACCCCCACCACAAATGGAGGTGAAAGACCTGGTGTCAAATTTCTGCACGGGTAATCTTATTATTGGAGCGGACGCTAATGCTCACCATGTCCAATGGGGGAGCTCCGACATCAATGCCAGGGGCGAGTCTCTGTTTGATTACCTCTTAACAACCAACCTAGTGATTTGCAACGTGGGTAATGAGCCTACTTTTATCACTAAGACCCGCAGGGAGGTCATAGACCTCACTCTCTGTAGTGAAGGCGCTTATGAGTGGGTCAGAAAATGGCGGGTTCTGGAAGAACATTCTTTCTCCGACCACCGTTACATAGAAATGGTTTTAGACTTTATTGTAGAACAACCAATCATGAAACACAATCCACGTAACACTGATTGGCAGTTACACAATGAAATATTAGACAGAGACCTCCCAGTACTGCCCTCACAAGCCCCCTCATCAGTAGAGGAGCTGGAGGATCTTGTTACTACTTTTACATCGGCGCTCTCAAATGCTCTAGGACAGGCTTGTCCAGTGCCAAAACCACGCGGTAAACACAGGCCACATTGGTGGTCCTACGATTTGGACTCGCTCCGAATATCATGCCGGAAACAATTTAACAAGGCCAAGAGCTTCGGCTCTGAGCCTCATTGGCACGAATATAAAGCTAAACTAAGGGCCTACAAAAAAGCTCTGAGACAGGCGAAGAGAACCTCGTGGAGAAATTTCTGCACTGGCGTCGAAAAGGTCGACGACACAGCGAGACTTAGACGAGTCCTCTCGAAAAGTCAAACAACCATCAGCTATTTGCGAAAGCCTGACGGATCCTGGACCAGCACGGAAGAGGAAACCCTTGAGCTGCTCATGAATACACATTTTCCGGGGAATCTGCATGATGCACCACTAGCACCTGCAACAAACCTGGCAGTAAATATACCCATCACTGAGGAAAGAGTAAGGTGGGCAGTTAAGAGCTTTGAACCGTATAAGGCTGCCGGGCCGGACGGGATTATCCCCGCGCAGCTTATAAACACGTTGGAGACATCAGCTAAATGGCTGGAATTTCTCTTCACAGCCTGCCTGGCTCTCAACCACATTCCGGGCTCCTGGAGAAGCGCCACGGTAGTGTTTATCCCTAAGGCTGGGAAGGCATCCCACTACGAGCCAAAAGACTACAGACCGATCAGTCTCTCGTCCTTTGTACTAAAAACCTTTGAGAGGATATTAAGCGACTACCTCTTAACGACTATTGATAGCAACCTTATCTCTAGCTATCAGCATGCATACACCAAGGGTAAATCAACAGAAACCGCTCTGCACAGCCTAGTGTCTGTCATTGAGAAATCGCTGTGTGAAAAGGACTACTGTCTCGTGGCCCTCCTAGACATTGAGGGGGCTTTCAACAATATAAGCCCGGAGGCTATCAACTCCGCTCTAATTAATCTGGGAGTAGATAGACCTCTAACTGGTTTAATTGACCAACTTTTAATGGGAAGGAAAATAGCTTCTTCACTTGGTACGGTTGAGTTATCACGCTATGTCACAAGGGGAACACCCCAGGGTGGTGTTCTTTCCCCGCTTTTATGGAACCTCACAGTCAACTAGTCGCTACGTGACACAAGCTGGGGGGGCGGGAAGATAGTGGCATATGCAGACGATTTAGCTATTGCATTCAGAGGCAAGTTCCCACAAACTCTGTGTGACCTGATGCAAGTAGCACTGCGAGAAGTTTCGACGTGGTCCTCTCGCTGCGGACTTAGTATCAACCCAGGGAAGGTGGAACTTGTCCTCTTCACCAACCGGTACAAAATACCGCCACTAAGCCTACCAGAACTAGATGGCACGCGCCTGGGCTTGTCGGATAAGGCCAAGTTTCTAGGCATAGTTCTGGACAGGAAATTGAATTGGAAGGAGAATGTTCTTCAGCGCCAGAAGAAAGCTTGCATCGCTCTTTACACCTGCAAAAGAGCCATTGGCAAAAAATGGGGGCTCAGCCCTAGAGTATGCAGTTGGATCTACACGGCCATCATTCGCCCAATCATGCTTTATGGAGTCGTCGTATGGTGGCCTGCGCTGAGCAAGGCAACATACCTGAATCTGTTGCGGAAAGTCCATAGATCCAATATGATCTGTATAAGCGGTGCGCTAAGGACAACGCCCAACGAAGCCCTCCAGGTCATTCTGGGCATTTTGCCACTTGATCTGGAAGGGTTTCGGTCAGCGGCGGCATCAGCTCTGCGCCTAAGAGAAACCTCCAGTTGGGCTGCGGGTACTATTGGACACTCCAGTATTCTGGAATCTAAGCACAGATCGTTGTGCGACTACTACAGTCGGGGATAGCTGTTTCAAAATAAACATTCCCAGCAGAGAAGACTGGGAGAGGACGGATTGGTGTCCCGAAACAAATGGTGGCACTTCCATATACACCGACGGCTCGAAGTTGGACGGCAGAGTTGGAGGAGGCGTTTATTCAAGGGATTTGGACCTTGAGCTCTCCTTCAGACTACCTGATCATTGTAGCGTCTTCCAGGCGGAAGTCTCGGCAATCCTGGACGCCGCGGCCTGGTTAAGCAAACGTGTTATCGGAGAAGATATCGCTATTTTCAGCGATAGCCAAGCGGCCATCAAATCCCTTGGCTCATACACGTTCAACTCTGAACTGACGCTCAGCTGTCGTCGATCTCTTCAGGAGATGGCCCAACAGAACCGCGTAAACCTCATATGGGTCCCGGGACATAGGGACATTGAGGGAAACTGTAAGGCAGACAAGCTTGCCAGGCAGGGCACGACCAAGCAGGTTCTTCAGGATAAAGACCGCTTAGGTATGCCGTTTGCCACATGCAAACTAATACTGAAGGAGCACACACTCCGCCAAGCCAACGAAAGATGGCTGCAATCCCCAGGGTGTCGCATATCGAAACAAACCTGGCCAAAATGGGATCTTAAAAGGTCTAGACGCATTTATGCCCTAACTAGGAGGGAAATCTGCATATTGATAGGGGTATTAACCGGTCACTGCCTCATTGGTAGGCATGCAGAAAGGCTAGGTGTGCCCTACCGACGATGCTGCAGGAGTTGCAAAGATGATGAGGAGGAGGAAACAGTGGATCACCTCATCTGCAACTGTCCGGCTTTAAGCGGCGCGAGAACGCGCTTTTTGGGAGTTCCGTTCCTGGATAGCCTAAGCCAGATCGCGGAACTGGACATAAAGGACTTGATGGGCTTGTTGTTTGGGAATTTCTCAGTCTTTACAAATTTCATAAATATCAAATGCATTTCTACCATTAACCTTCGTCTTTTGGTATCGTAGATTACCTTGTTTGTACCTACAATATATTTGAAAACGATCTCAAATATGAGAATAAATGTATGTTGGATTTTTGTTAATTTAAAACAATAGGGGATTCGCCAAGATTGCACGGATTGTAAAGTTACAACAACAAAATACACGCAAAAAAATATATGCAATCCGTGCAATTTATACAAAGCTCTAAACTATGTATATTTTAGTGCAAGAATTGTAGGAAATAAGAAGGCAACCCTGTATTTCTCTCAATCCTCTCATTTTTCTCACAAAAAGTAAAAGTAATTGTCAGCGCCAACGTTTTTTCAGAAAACTAGTAAAAATTTGCTCAGTTTTTGACGTTTGTTATCGATGTTACAGCAAACTCAGTGAGGGGTGCTCTCGTAGTCTTGCATATTTTGGCGTAGGATTCATACATTTCGTGCAATCCGTGCATTTGGCAAGACTTAGCGAATCGCCCTAATAAATTGTCCAAAAAAAACCGTCCTTCTTTTTTTACGTGTGTCCTTCTTTTTTTTGTATCGAAATAGAAAAGTCCTTCCTTTTCCACTTCAGAATCTAGCAACCCTATATATGGCTGACGCTTGTTGCTCTCCCGTGCCTGTAGAAATAGCTGGGATTCCAAGCAATTGTTCAGTACCATTGAATGATATCACTACCGGTAGCCGATCAACATTCTCTGAGTTGATGGTAAAATTTTACCATCCCAATGAACCACCACTGCAGTTATTTCCTGGTTTTAAATGGTTTTAAATGCCTCTTCAGATGTTTCGCGACACGATTTGGCTTCGGCTTCGAGGTAGCACACTTTAAACTTCTTGATAAACTAAATAATTATCACGTCTGTATAAGTCAAGTTTGCAGCTCCAAAGTGATTTTTGGTGCAGTTTTGATCTCTTTGGTACCCAATTTTTGATCTCTTTGGACACTTTGGAGCTTGCACTAATTTCAAACACTTTTTATTTTTTATTTTTACAAAACACTTTATCACTTATTTCACTACTGCTTAAATGCCTACATTTTGGCCGCGCTTAAGTAGTTTTTTATCGACGATCTGTTCAGGTGTTTCGCGACACGATTTGGCTTCGGCTAAACCAAAGTTCGACACGGAGAAAAGGTAAGAAAAGCGTCGTGTCGAATTAGTAGCAGATTAGTTGCAAACTGCCAGCCACCGCTGTGCGAGCTACATACATGTAAGTTTGGGTGTCAATGCAATGCCTGCATATGGCTCCTGATTATGAATATTTATGTATGTCTATGTATGTATTATGTATACTCTAATACAACTTCGCAGAAGGATGTACTACGCAGAAGAACTTGGTATGGCGTAGCCCAGGGTTGTTTTTAAAATAAAATTTGAAATTTTGCACATACGCGGTTTTGCACCCACAGCAGTGGTACCTCAAATGAAAGGTAATTCAATTACCTATCCAATGCAAAAAACGTTTTGAAAATCGGTTTAATAGTACTTAAAATATTGTGACTTGGCATGGCGTAGCCCAAGGTTGTTTTTAAAATAAAATTTGAAATTTTGCACATACGCGGTTTTGCACCCACAGCAGTGGTACCTCAAATGAAAGGTAATTCAATTACCTATCCAATGCAAAAAACGTTTTGAAAATCGGTTCAATAGTACTGAAGGTATTGTGATTTAAAAAATTTTTTTATGAATCTTGCAAACTTAACCCTCGTTGCGCCACGTCTTCCAATCATCCAATCACTAAAATTTTTTGCAGAACATAATATTATACTCTAATGCAACTTTTGGGGGGGTGTTATGCCGTGTACGCTATATTTTTTTTTCTCCCATATAGCTAAGGCGCACCCTAGTATACATATTATTATTATTATAAGGCCTTATTACACCGCGACCATTAATACGATCTATTGTGTGACCTATCAGCTTATTGCTGTATGCGGAGGCTCTTTATAAATTTAAGCACATCCTCAGGTTTTTTATTCCATATCACGAACGGATTGAGAGTGACACCACCTAGGTAGCAAACTCTCTTTCTTGCTAACGCAATGCATTCGCAGAGTATGTGAACCGGCGTTTCATCGTCCAGTTCGTAAAACCGACGAATTGTTGTATCTGACAGATTAAATTTACTCAGGTGATAACGTAGACTACAATGTCCCGTATAATAACCAGTGAGGGTTCTTAGATCCACCCTTCTTAGATTTATGAGCCTGGCCGATGATCTTTGCGATGGTTCTATAAAGAGTTTGGCCTGCCTCTGTCCTAGGCTGCTAAGCCAATGCTGCCTAAACTGTTTTTCTTCCCAGTTGCTTATGGTCTCCTTTACGTGGGCTTTGGTGAGCCCACAGAAGGGTTCCGGACCATAAAATGCTGTTAGAGCACCTTGTTTTGCAAGCTGGTCCGCTTTTTCGTCATGTCCTTCATGCCCTGGGACCCAACCTAACAACACTTTGTTTTTGGCTCCCAGATCATTAAGGACTGTGACGCACTCATAAACAAGCTTCGAAGTTATTGTGTACGACTACCCTAGTGTCCATTCAGACGCACTTTTCAACACAAACTAGTACAAAAAGAGATGGATTTGGAAACTATATATATTTTTGGCATTTGTATCTAAAGTGCTTTTCTGAAGTAACATTTTCTATAGATATGAACATTTTTGTATGCCCTATAATTTAGAAGTTATTGACTAGGTATGGACTGTTACGTTACACATTTTGGAAGTAGGTTTCGAAGTTCTCTAACATTTTTGAAAAAGGCTAAACTTCTGTAAAATTATTTTCAACATTTACCCCCCGATTCTGTGTTCTTTACAAATTATATACATACTTAAAAAAATTGTGATTTTCTTTTTAAGAAAGGTGAAAAAAATTTACTGTAATTTTTCAGATTTTTAAATTAAAGTCTAGAGGTCTATCATCGCTACTTTAGATTTTACAGACTTAACCTCCACTTTGGTATAAACTGGGCCAAAAAAAAAAGAATTTCATATTTTTCAAAAATTAGGTATATTGATTTTCTTTTTAAGAAAGGTGAAAAAATTACTGTAATTTTTCAGATGTTTAAAAAGAAAATCAATATACCTAATTTTTGAAAAATATGAAATTCTTTTTTTTTTGGCCCAGTTTATACCAAAGTGGAGGTTAAGTCTGTAAAATCTAAAGTAGCGATGATAGACCTCTAGACTTTAATTTAAAAATCTGAAAAATTACAGTAAATTTTTTTCACCTTTCTTAAAAAGAAAATCAATTTAATTTTTGAAAAAAACGAAAGTTCTTTTTTTTTGGCCCATTCTACTATATATGTTTGATGTAGAACTTTCTCTTTTCTGGTCGACCATGATTTTTAATGTTTCTAAAAATATTTTAATATGAAAGGCCAAACAAGAGCAGTTAGAAAAATTGTTCGCATTTGTTGTTGTTTGGGAATTTCTCAGTCTTTAAAAATTTCATAAATATCAAATGCATTTCTACCATTAACCTTCGTCTTTTGGTATCGTAGATTACCTTGTTTGTACCTACAATATATTTGAAAACGATCTCAAATATGAGAATAAATGTATGTTGGATTTTTGTTAATTTAAAACAATAGGGGATTCGCCAAGATTGCACGGATTGTAAAGTCACAACAACAAAATACACGCAAAAAAATATATGCAATCCGTGCAATTTATACAAAGCTCTAAACTATGTATATTTTAGTGCAAGAATTGTAGGAAATAAGAAGGCAACCCTGTATTTCTCTCAATCCTCTCATTTTTCTCACAAAAAGTAAAAGTAATTGTCAGCGCCAACGTTTTTTCAGAAAACTAGTAAAAATTTGCTCAGTTTTTGACGTTTGTTATCGATGTTACAGCAAACTCAGTGAGGGGTGCTCTCGTAGTCTTGCATATTTTGGCGTAGGATTCATACATTTCGTGCAATCCGTGCATTTGGCAAGACTTAGCGAATCGCCCTAATAAATTGTCCAAAAAAAACCGTCCTTCTTTTTTTACGTGTGTCCTTCTTTTTTTTGTATCGAAATAGAAAAGTCCTTCCTTTTCCACTTCAGAATCTAGCAACCCTATATATGGCTGACGCTTGTTGCTCTCCCGTGCCTGTAGAAATAGCTGGGATTCCAAGCAATTGTTCAGTACCATTGAATGATATCACTACCGGTAGCCGATCAACATTCTCTGAGTTGATGGTAAAATTTTACCATCCCAATGAACCACCACTGCAGTTATTTCCTGGTTTTAAATGGTTTTAAATGCCTCTTCAGATGTTTCGCGACACGATTTGGCTTCGGCTTCGAGGTAGCACACTTTAAACTTCTTGATAAACTAAATAATTATCACGTCTGTATAAGTCAAGTTTGCAGCTCCAAAGTGATTTTTGGTGCATTTTTGATCTCTTTGGTACCCAATTTTTGATCTCTTTGGACACTTTGGAGCTTGCACTAATTTCAAACACTTTTTATTTTTTATTTTTACAAAACACTTTATCACTTATTTCACTACTGCTTAAATGCCTACATTTTGGCCGCGCTTAAGTAGTTTTTTATCGACGATCTGTTCAGGTGTTTCGCGACACGATTTGGCTTCGGCTAAACCAAAGTTCGACACGGAGAAAAGGTAAGAAAAGCGTCGTGTCGAATTAGTAGCAGATTAGTTGCAAACTGCCAGCCACCGCTGTGCGAGCTACATACATGTAAGTTTGGGTGTCAATGCAATGCCTGCATATGGCTCCTGATTATGAATATTTATGTATGTCTATGTATGTATTATGTATACTCTAATACAACTTCGCAGAAGGATGTACTACGCAGAAGAACTTGGTATGGCGTAGCCCAGGGTTGTTTTTAAAATAAAATTTGAAATTTTGCACATACGCGGTTTTGCACCCACAGCAGTGGTACCTCAAATGAAAGGTAATTCAATTACCTATCCAATGCAAAAAACGTTTTGAAAATCGGTTTAATAGTACTTAAAATATTGTGACTTGGCATGGCGTAGCCCAAGGTTGTTTTTAAAATAAAATTTGAAATTTTGCACATACGCGGTTTTGCACCCACAGCAGTGGTACCTCAAATGAAAGGTAATTCAATTACCTATCCAATGCAAAAAACGTTTTGAAAATCGGTTCAATAGTACTGAAGATATTGTGATTTAAAAAATTTTTTTATGAATCTTGCAAACTTAACCCTCGTTGCGCCACGTCTTCCAATCATCCAATCACTAAAATTTTTTGCAGAACATAATATTATACTCTAATGCAACTTTTGGGGGGGTGTTATGCCGTGTACGCTATATTTTTTTTTCTCCCATATAGCTAAGGCGCACCCTAGTATACATATTATTATTATTATAAGGCCTTATTACACCGCGACCATTAATACGATCTATTGTGTGACCTATCAGCTTATTGCTGTATGCGGAGGCTCTTTATAAATTTTTAAGCACATCCTCAGGTTTTTTATTCCATATCACGAACGGATTGAGAGTGACACCACCTAGGTAGCAAACTCTCTTTCTTGCTAACGCAATGCATTCGCAGAGTATGTGAACCGGCGTTTCATCGTCCAGTTCGTAAAACCGACGAATTGTTGTATCTGACAGATTAAATTTACTCAGGTGATAACGTAGACTACAATGTCCCAATAACCAGTGAGGGTTCTTAGATCCACCCTTCTTAGATTTATGAGCCTGGCCGATGATCTTTGCGATGGTTCTATAAAGAGTTTGGCCTGCTTCTGTCCTAGGCTGCTAAGCCAATGCTGCCTAAACTGTTTGTCTTCCCAGTTGCTTATGGTCTCCTTTACGTGGGCTTTGGTGAGCCCACAGAAGGGTTCCGGACCATAAAATGCTGTTAGAGCACCTTGTTTTGCAAGCTGGTCCGCTTTTTCGTCATGTCCTTCATGCCCTGGGACCCAACCTAACAACACTTTGTTTTTGGCTCCCAGATCATTAAGGACTGTGACGCACTCATAAACAAGCTTCGAAGTTATTGTGTACGACTACCCTAGTGTCCATTCAGACGCACTTTTCAACACAAACTAGTACAAAAAGAGATGGATTTGGAAACTATATATATTTTTGGCATTTGTATCTAAAGTGCTTTTCTGAAGTAACATTTTCTATAGATATGAACATTTTTGTATGCCCTATAATTTAGAAGTTATTGACTAGGTATGGACTGTTACGTTACACATTTTGGAAGTAGGTTTCGAAGTTCTCTAACATTTTTGAAAAAGGCTAAACTTCTGTAAAATTATTTTCAACATTTACCCCCCGATTCTGTGTTCTTTACAAATTATATACATACTTAAAAAAATTGTGATTTTCTTTTTAAGAAAGGTGAAAAAAATTTACTGTAATTTTTCAGATTTTTAAATTAAAGTCTAGAGGTCTATCATCGCTACTTTAGATTTTACAGACTTAACCTCCACTTTGGTATAAACTGGGCCAAAAAAAAAAGAATTTCATATTTTTCAAAAATTAGGTATATTGATTTTCTTTTTAAGAAAGGTGAAAAAATTACTGTAATTTTTCAGATGTTTAAATTAAGGTCTAGAGGTCTATCATCACCAGTTTAGATTTTACAGACTTCACGTCCAATTTGGTATAAAAACGACAAATCACTATTGAAAAATACCATTTACTTGAACAAATTTTTGTAGGGAATTGAATTCTCTATAAAAGCTGCTTAGACTGAAATGTTTTTTGGATTTCCCGATTTTGGTTTGAAAATTTGCGAAACATGAAAAAATCAACATTGAATAAAACTAAATACATATTCTTGAGGGAAATTGGCTGCTGAATCCGAATTCGATGTCAGAATCCAACAACGAGACCGAGGTTCGGCCCTTACCTTGCAAGAAAGTCCAATATTATTTTGTGATGGTTTTGTTAGGTTAGAGAAGAACTGCGACCTGTTAGGCTAATTCTGATCACGGATTTGGATTTAGCTCGCCAAAATACATGACATTGAATGTATTGAGTTCACAGGTCTGTCGCCTTTTTGTGTTTTTTGCGGCTGCACCATTTGAAGACTGTAAAACTACACCTTCGAAGAGAATGGCTTTATTATGCAAAAATATGTTTGAACGTATATGAGAAATGTATATTTTTGGTTATAATATTGATCATATAATGATAAATAATCTGTAGAATATCTATTAAAAAAATCGGATCAAAAACACCAAAAAAATACGGATATATGATTTTTTTTCTATTTAATACTAAACAAGTTTTGAAAAAGTAACAAAGAAAGTTGTTTTGCCTTTTTTGTAGCCCACTCTATTTCCTTTAAGAATCTGTATATTTCTCTGGTGTACATGGATTTTGACAATTTTTGAAAGAATAAATGGGAAATCGAAAAAACATAGAATACTAGAAAACGGCTAGTCTGAGAAAATTTTGGTCAATGCAAATTTTGTAGGGAATTCGATTTACTTCAAAAGTATGTTCAGATAAACGATGTTTTACAACAATGGTTTGTCGTTTTTATACCAAATGTCTGTAAAATCTAAACTAGCGATGATAGACCTCTAGACTTTAATTCAAAAATCTGAAAAAATTACAGTAATTTTTTTCACCAAAAAAAGAAATTTTTAATTTTTGGCCCAGTCTAATATATACATATATTTACCACGTATTCACATTAAATGCAAAGAAAAAAAATAAATGCATAGATAATAAATAAATATAAATAAAAATTTCTATAATTGTTCATGAAAATATAGATGAAAATACATTAAAATTTTGCACTTAAAATTTTGAGCAAAACTCCAAAAAAATTCGCGAAACTCGACGAATCTCATCAAAAAAAAAATTTTAGATTTTTTCGAGTATGCAGTTTTGTACCTCATTTCATTTTAGAATAACTAGATACTAATTTCAAGACCCTAGCAAAAAAAAAAGGAAAAAGAAGGACATAAGAAGGACAAAACTTAAAAAGAAGGACCTTTCTACACTTTTTCTTTTGGAAGGACAGGGAAGGACGTTGCAATAAAATGAAGGACCTGTCCTTCCGAAAGAAGGACGTCTGGCAACCCTAGCCATATACAACTTGCTCAGCGAATGGGGCCTTCTTGAAAAAGTGCAAGCCCTCTGCTGCGATACTACAGCGTCCAATATGGGACGTTTACAAGGGGCGTGTATAATTTTAGAGCAAAAATTAGAGAGAGACCTTTTATATTTACCCTGCCGACATCACATTCTGGAAATAATTTTGCGGATCATGTTCGAACAAAAAATGCAAGTGTCTTCTGGTCCTGGGGTTAAAATATTTCACAGATTTAAAGAGTTGGCAGAAAATAAATCAAATGAATTTCAAATGTGGTGTTGAGGATAACTATGTGAAAGATACACTTGTGGACGCATCAGAAATTATAGAATTCGCCTTGCAGAATCTCAATGAAAATCAACTACGAGAGGATTATAAAGAATTACTCCAGCTAGTTGCAAAAAATCCTGTAGAATGGAAAGATGAGTCGTCTTACAATATCGGATTAAACATAGTTAATAAAATAAATGTTGTTAATGATACGAAAAAATGAGGAAGAAGAGCAATTTATTGTTCAAACTGTAGCTGCTTATAGGAAACTTTACCCTGACGCAAAAAAGTCGACACTTTTGAAATAAGAGCATTAATGTACTATGTGTAAATGCCTATATGTATAAAAAAATTTATGATATTACAAAATGAATTTATTAAACTCGCTATTCTTTTTCAAAATGCAAATACCTTTTCTTAAAAATTTTAGAAATAAAATCGCTCATAAAATTACCACTGTAGTATTATTGGTTTATATTGCCATTTTTATGAATCTTGCAAACTTAACCCTCGTTGCGCCACGTCTTCCCATTATCCAATCGCCAAAATTTTTTGCAGAACATAATATTATACTCTAATGCAACTTTTGGGGGGGTGTTATGCCCCATAGTTCAAAGTCAAAAAATAAGGCGCACCCTAATGTATACATATCGGTCATATGCTAGGAGTTCATCATGTAATACTTCAAGGCTTCATCTGCAGATTGCAGGGGCGAGTCTTTTAAGAACATTGGGCAAAACTTGTATGATCATCGGTTTTCTCTAGGTTTTTTTTGTTTTCACGGATAATGGCAATCTGTAGCAAATTAAGCAAATCTGGATATTCTTCGCAACTACCTTCTTTAAATTCCAAGTTCCCACGATACCAAATAATTTGCGCGGCTGGTTTTGAATTTTCCACAACGCAGTTTAGCGATAAATCCTGATTTTCTCTGACTTCTACTTTGGAATTATGAGCGTATCCTTGTATTTCGATAGACCCAGGCGGAGCTGCAATGAAGAAACAAGAAAAAAATAAGATGTGAAATAATTGCATTGATTGTATTAAAGGACCAAAAACCTTCCTGGTCATTCTTTTCAGAAAATCATTGAAAGGTTTTAAGTTAAGAAGCAAATTAGCTTCCAAATAACACTAGAACCAGGGACGCGAAGAAGAGGTATAGTATACGCAGTCTCGGCGACTGCGGCCTGGAAACATTTTTATACCGGCAGCGTATATCTCTAACGCGAAGCGCATGAAAAATGTTATCAGTTCGGTTCGAACCGTTTTTGAACTTCTTGATGAGTTCGTTAAAGCAGTTGCTTCGGTCTTTGAACCAGGGTTTCAGTTAAGCTAGGTGCTGACTTCACATTTCACGTGTAATAGCTGTCAAAAACCATACAAAATATCAAAGTAGTACTAAGTTCACGACGTTAGCAACATTATTTCTCGACTTTTTCAATTGTCCATGTCATTAAAAAATGTACGAAAAGTAACATTTGTTGCAATTGGCACTTGAAATAGAAAAAAATAACAGGAAAAAGATCAATAAACAAAGAATAAATGAAATAAAAAAATTAAATTTGCTAGCAAACATTTCACGACAAGGCAATTGCATTTTGCTGGCGAAATTCCACGGAAGTACAAGCTGAATTTTCGGAGGACAATCCTCCTCAAAGTTGGACCTTTGATCAGCTTATATTGTGAACAAGGTTTCCGAATGAAACTGATTTTAAAAATGCACAATAAGCTTTTTTTTAAGATTCCTGCTGAATTCGCCTTGGTTCGTTTCCAAAAAAGGTTTTCCTCGTATAATTATGAATAACTATGAATAGGTAGCAGCAAACGAATGAACCGTGCACTAGCAAGTGCAGAAACACACCTATTGCTGGATATCTCTGACAATATCGATAACCATCGATTACACGTAAATAGCTAAAACAGCTGACAATTGTGCGACCCACATTGAAAACGGCGACCACAAAGCGACATCTGTCATAATATTTTTACACACGTTCTAATGGGAGCGAACTTTTTGGCAGCTCCACGGCAAAGCGACCATTAATCACAAATGCCGTTGTCGCCAGATTAAACCATTTATAGGTATTTTTCGCAGGCGACAGGGGGTGACGCAAATAACTAATAAAATTAGTTACAATTGTTAAATTATATATTTCTTTAGCACAATCTGTATTTTTACCAAATTTTTTGGCTGGTTTAAATAAAATGCACCCCCGTTACTGCAGCGTTTATTGTAATCAAATAGCCAATGATTGACTACAGTTGTTGTCAAGCTTTGGTTTTTTGTAGCTGTGGTTTGTAGTCACCGTCTTCAATGTGGACAGGCTAAATTGCGATCACTCTTTGTAATTTATTTGTCAAGTGCAACATAAAATATTAGTTATGGATATAAGAAAGTTCTTTTGCACTTCAGGGTGTAAGTATATTTTTATTAGATAATGTTTAATTATTAGATCATAACCCTTATGTGTTAATACAGCTTCAAAACGAAGACATAGCTCATAGTTCTGATCAGAGTGTGGTATATCCAGCGGAATCACCTGTGGCAAGCAATATTGGAGTTGTTAATTACCTTCACAATGACATTGAGGAATGGGTCAATGACTTCCTCCCAAAAAAGGCAAATCCTTCTAAGCTGTTGGGTACCACCAGGGCACTATGATTTTTCAGCTGATGCTGAGCATTTACAACGAAAGTTTAATTACAATTGGCTTGAAATGTATAAACCTTGGATGGTATATTCAAGCAAGCTTAAAGGAGCTTTCTCTTTCGATCTTATTTACGCAAAAATTACGTGGGATTGTAAGTTCCATTGTCATTCGACCTTTCGTGAAGAATATCCATGAATACAGCAAGAGGGCGTGTACATAAGGAAGCAGCAGAGTCAGACAAACTTATTTGTACATCAACAGCCAGTTGACGTACACATGCAAAGTGGACACGATAAAATTGTGTTGGAAAATATAACCTTTTTAAGATCTGTTTTGTCTGCAATAATTTTTTGTGGTACACATGATCTTCCACTACGGAGAAAGTTAAACCATGAAGGAAATTTTATATATATATATGTATTTATGTATAAAACCGCCGATACGTTTTAACTTCGCAAAATCATGAACTTTCTGGGTAATTTCTCAATACATGTAAATAAAGTGTGAATCTAAAACTCTTTCCAGGCATTTTTCACGACTTATTGATGCTGAAAATAGAATCGAGAAGAATTATTGAAAGCAGAGATTGAAGGTAACAAAAATTCTACATATACGTCTCCAATATTAAATGCGTGGGACTTGGCTTTGACGGATGTGCTACCATGGCTGGTAAAATCAATACTGTCCAAGAAATTTTGAAGAAGTCGTTTCCAAAAAGCCTTTATTTTCATTGTGCTATCCATAGACTTATTTTGGTAATGACTTGAACAAGGTTGCCGGAATAAGGAATACAATTTCCACAATTAAAGATATAATAGTTTTCTTTAAAGAATAGCCTATACGCAGACAGTACGTGATCAATATCCATTCGTTTTGTGAATCGCGATGGTCGAAAAAATATGCCAGTAAAAGCGATTTTAAGAAGCACTTAATTGAAATAGTTATGGCTCTTGAAAAACTAATAGCGCTTTCTTTTCTGCACAAAAATGTCGCCCTCGCCGCATGCCCGCTAAAAGCCATGTTCTGTTGTAAAATGGGCATTACCTTCATAGAGGGCATCACTATCTTTTCTCAACCACCCTCCCCTATAAAATTGCCAAAAGGCAACATTTCTTGCCCTCGCTGTCGTAGACGGTGCGATTATTTACCGTGATAAATGGCAATAATAAACAAAAACAGTATACTATCTGTCACTTTCAAATACATGTATATAAGCCAATAGGCATACACAATTTTGACATTTCATATGGCGGCAGTGTTTTCTTCTTCTGAAGTCATGCAGGGTGACACTGAAAATTTTAAGTGTGCAGCAATTTCACAGGGCGAAGTTAAAATTATAAAAATGTTAAAATTATAAAAATTGCAACATTTTCGTGGAGAAGAGAAAACGCTATAAGTATAGAGGGGAATGCAGCTACTAGAAAGGACGCGTATCAGCTGCACAGCGCGTCATGTAAATCTGTTTTTATTATATGCCTTTGCATAATTTCCAAATATTTTGTTATTAAGTGATACCTGAAAAAACACAAAATTACCGATATCTTGAAAACCTGCCCATACAAAAATTTTTAAAAATATGTTCACAGCTCTTCATGTCAGCGCCAATTTGCATACATTTCTTGGCTGTTAACTAGTGGAATGAGCAAGTTATCAAATATTATTTTCTTCCAATAAAAAATTCAAACGATATGTCAACCACTTCGATATGATGTATGTTTTTTATATTTATGGATAAAATACTAATATATTTGAACGGCATGTCAATATCTATGGTCGTAATATGAATTTTATTGTCGCTTTAAGCTAAGGGTACATTAACCCGTATCGGTCCCCATACAAAAAAAAAGTTTTTCCAGTCCACCCCTAGGATTAAAGATATTTTGAAGGCGATCCCGATCATATGATGTGATGTGATGATGTGAAACGAGATACCGACAGTCACTACTAGAATTTGAACTCGGAGTAAAAAATGATTAAGGTAAGAATTGTGGCGGCTTCCAAGCTATGAACAGCGGTGTATGGCTCATTAAAATCGGATTTAAAATGGCGACGTAGTGTCAAAAAAAGTAAATAGTAAATAGGGGGCGTGGCAAAAAAAAAATTTTATTTTGGGATTGCCTTCAAAATATCTTTAATCCTAGGTGTGGACTGGAAACACTTTTTTTGTCGATCCGCCCTAGGGTACACCTAGCGACGCGACGCGACCAAATATTCTTTGCATGTGTTCTTATGGAGCAGAGTACACCTAGCGACAGCAGCACCACGCAACACAACTATATTGATCAAATAGGCAACTATTTGGTCGGGTCGCGTCGCGTCGCTCGTGTCGGTAGGTGTACCCGTACCATTGTGTACAACATAAAGTGTGAACTCTAACTTTGACAGAAATGTCAAAACACACTTCCACGTCAAATCACAATTGTCAAAACACACATCCATGTCAAAAATCTGGGTTGCTATTGTTGTTTTCGTAGCGCTCGGGTTTTCTCAGCACCGAATATCAATGAGACAGGGTTCTTGTTTGCACGAAAGTGTTGCTGTGTTGCACAACTTTTTCACTCCAGTTTCTAGGGCAACTTTTAAGCGAATCTTTCAGTTTATACTTTATATCAAAGAAAAAGAAACAAAAACTTGAAACTAGTAAATTTTATTTATTTTACAGAAAAATTTTGAGGTAAGTATCTTTGAAATGAGAAATTAGACAGAAAATGAAAACAAACATTTTTCTTTTTAATATCCCGTTAGCACTAACCAACACTTTTTATGATTGATAACAAACGCTTTCTGTACATTGAACTGGCGGTTAGAGTTAATGGGAGATGCCAACAGTTTTAAGTTGGACCTTAACACTTATACGGAACACTGGAAAAATCTAGTTACCTTTTTATATTTGGAAATATGTATGTACGATCTTTTGGATAGATTTACTATCAAATACATATCTTAACAGTTTGACTTAAATGAATGCAACGAGGCTATCACTATATAACAGTACACCTGCACAAAGAAGGCTTCAAACCCCAAAATTTGGTATTTGTTTCCTTTAGGGGTCAACTCCTAATAAATTAGCTAGAATTATGGAAGATAGCTCAAAATACGGCGTTTGGCCTCAGGATCACGAATCCGGAAGCGATTTTTTAATATTTTGCTTCTCTGAAGAGAACCCGTCCCAATTTTGGTACCGGACCCAAGTCAATTTTCGGTTTTTTGACCATAACTTTCCACAGACACAAACAATTAAAAAAGCGCTTCCGGATTCGTGATCCTCAGGCCAAAACCCGTCTTTTGAGCTATCTTCCGTAATTTTACCTAATTTATTAGCAGTTGTTTGTTATTTGTTTAATAGAAAATAGTGAGCAGGCTCGAAAGAGTTATTCCAACTAATAATTTTATATAATTCGCTGTTATTTATGATATTAAAAAAATCTAATTTCTAAGTTTTAGCGAACTACTTTTTTATGCACAAAATGTTGAGTATGTTTTTAAAAAGTTTTTCAACGTTTTCTTCAGACGGCGACGTGCCAAAATTTTTTAATCTATTGATTTTTTAATTGATTTATTAGTATATTTTCTCTTTTCAGATTTAAGAAAAAGTTGCAAATATTTTTTAAAGAGGAACTGCTAACAGTTCAGTAAAATAAACTTTATAAATTAAAGGTAAACTTTATTAATTGTTTTTCTGAGGACTTTTCCATCAATATTTTTCATTTTTTGTACCAAATCGAATGCAACTCGGCGCAAAATGATACTCTTTTTCCAAAAAAGCAACTCTGATGAACAGGTGTTAAACTCATTTTGGAATTTTGACGTCTATGCAGAAGAGTTTACACTTGTATTGGTACACTATGACCCGTACCTTAATCCATATCTACTTATATTAGGGTTGCCAGATTCTGAAGTGGAAAAAGAAGGACATTTCTATTTCGATAGAAAAAAAAGGACAAACGTAAAAAAGGACGGTTTTTTTGTGAACAATTTATTGTTTTGAATTAACAAAAAGCGAACATACATTTCGGTACCTTAATTCACAAAGGCCCTAATTGACACATTTTTCGAAAATGAGTTTTTCACATATTTAAGTGTTATATATTAAAATACACCCTGACTACAAATGTTAAGAAGTTATTAGCAGTAATAACGGAGATATTCCAAATTTACAAAGTTATATTTGCATGCGTTCAGTGTAAAAAAATTTTATTTTTTTCTTCTCCTGTACAATTTTTTGTATGTTTGTTAAGGCCTTGTGAATTAAGGTAACGATTTATTCTCATATTTGAGATCGGTTTCATACATATTTTAGGTACAAACAAACAAGGATATCTAGGATAACAAAAGACGAATAAAGTATTATTACTAATTAAACAAAAATCAATATACACCGATCCGTTACTTTTGAAAGTGGCACAAGTCAACTGAGGACTGAATAAACAAAACGCCTTATTTTTTCACTTTTTTAATGTTTTGATGCAATCTGGTGGTTCAGACAATATTACACATGATGTACTCAATAGAAACTACTAAAACGTTATATTTCCTATAAAAAAGATCCGTCTAAATCAAAATTTCGTACAAATCGGAAATATTTCCTTCTTATTTGTTTGTGCGTGGAAATTTTTTCACCAAAACAACTGGGTGAGGCTTATATCGTGCCGTAGATGTTGATAGGCCGAAAAAAAAATTGAAAGGTCAATATTTTATTTTCCAGCAAAAGTTTATTTTGTTGATTTTTTTCGGTCTATAAACATCTACGGCTCGATATAAGCCTCGCCCAGTTATTTTAACGCAAAAAACCCTATGGGATCCCGTATAAAATTGCCTGTTTCAAACAAAAGGGCATATTTCAAACAAAAATTTTTTTTTTAAATGATGACCCCAGTTGGCCGTAGCTGTTTTATTTTAGTAACGCCAAATTAAAACTTTAAATTGAGGCAATTTTAATCTGTCAAAGTTTTTTTCGGTTTCTGAAAAACTTTTGAAAGTAGAAGTAAGGCGTTCTGTTTGTTCAGTCCTCAACTGTTTAGTGTAATGAGTTATTGAAGGTTTTGCGTTTGGACTAATCCCTAAACATTGCTAACGGCCAACATTCAAATAGTTTAATGGTAGAACCGTATTTGACATTTATGCCTTATGGTTTAAAACATTCTCAAACAACAACAAATGCGAACCTTTTTTCTAACTGCTCTTGGTTGGACTTTCATTTAAAGAAATCTTAGAAACATACAAAAATCACGGCCGACCAGAAGAGAGAATAGTTCTACTGCTAAAGTATTTGTATTATGCTAACGGCTGTTATATGTGAGTTAGGTTTTTACGCTGTAGACATGTTAAATTTTCTCAAGCAATAGACTCCTGAAACATTTTTTGAATAAATTCCCGTTTTTGGGCTCATATATACGGTGACCATAATTTTTTTTTGAAAAAATATAACTCTTTTTACTCAAAGCTTGGTATTGTCCTCAAGTGAAAATTTCGCTACTCGCCTATAAACTATTTGACGTTACACTTTCAATGTTTGGAATAAAAAAATGTTCCTGATTTGCATGACGTAATCATCTTTTTGCAGTAAAAAATGTAGCCAACGTCTGTGAAACATTGAAATTGCAATCTCAAATAATTTCAACCAAAGTGCGTCAATTAAAAGTCAGCCCTAATTGACACATTTTTCGAAAATGAGTTTTTCACATATTTAAGTGTTATATATTAAAATACACCCTGACTACAAATGTTAAGAAGTTATTAGCAGTAATAACGGAGATATTCCAAATTTACAAAGTTATATTTGCATGCGTTCAGTGTAAAAAAATTTTATTTTTTTCTTCTCCTGTACAATTTTTTGTATGTTTGTTAAGGCCTTGTGAATTAAGGTAACGATTTATTCTCATATTTGAGATCGGTTTCATACATATTTTAGGTACAAACAAACAAGGATATCTAGGATAACAAAAGACGAATAAAGTATTATTACTAATTAAACAAAAATCAATATACACCGATCCGTTACTTTTGAAAGTGGCACAAGTCAACTGAGGACTGAATAAACAAAACGCCTTATTTTTTCACTTTTTTAATGTTTTGATGCAATCTGGTGGTTCAGACAATATTACACATGATGTACTCAATAGAAACTACTAAAACGTTATATTTCCTATAAAAAAGATCCGTCTAAATCAAAATTTCGTACAAATCGGAAATATTTCCTTCTTATTTGTTTGTGCGTGGAAATTTTTTCACCAAAACAACTGGGTGAGGCTTATATCGTGCCGTAGATGTTGATAGGCCGAAAAAAAAATTGAAAGGTCAATATTTTATTTTCCAGCAAAAGTTTATTTTGTTGATTTTTTTCGGTCTATAAACATCTACGGCTCGATATAAGCCTCGCCCAGTTATTTTAACGCAAAAAACCCTATGGGATCCCGTATAAAATTGCCTGTTTCAAACAAAAGGGCATATTTCAAACAAAAATTTTTTTTTTAAATGATGACCCCAGTTGGCCGTAGCTGTTTTATTTTAGTAACGCCAAATTAAAACTTTAAATTGAGGCAATTTTAATCTGTCAAAGTTTTTTTCGGTTTCTGAAAAACTTTTGAAAGTAGAAGTAAGGCGTTCTGTTTGTTCAGTCCTCAACTGTTTAGTGTAATGAGTTATTGAAGGTTTTGCGTTTGGACTAATCCCTAAACATTGCTAACGGCCAACATTCAAATAGTTTAATGGTAGAACCGTATTTGACATTTATGCCTTATGGTTTAAAACATTCTCAAACAACAACAAATGCGAACCTTTTTTCTAACTGCTCTTGGTTGGACTTTCATTTAAAGAAATCTTAGAAACATACAAAAATCACGGCCGACCAGAAGAGAGAATAGTTCTACTGCTAAAGTATTTGTATTATGCTAACGGCTGTTATATGTGAGTTAGGTTTTTACGCTGTAGACATGTTAAATTTTCTCAAGCAATAGACTCCTGAAACATTTTTTGAATAAATTCCCGTTTTTGGGCTCATATATACGGTGACCATAATTTTTTTTTGAAAAAATATAACTCTTTTTACTCAAAGCTTGGTATTGTCCTCAAGTGAAAATTTCGCTACTCGCCTATAAACTATTTGACGTTACACTTTCAATGTTTGGAATAAAAAAATGTTCCTGATTTGCATGACGTAATCATCTTTTTGCAGTAAAAAATGTAGCCAACGTCTGTGAAACATTGAAATTGCAATCTCAAATAATTTCAACCAAAGTGCGTCAATTAAAAGTCAGCCCTAATTGACACATTTTTCGAAAATGAGTTTTTCACATATTTAAGTGTTATATATTAAAATACACCCTGACTACAAATGTTAAGAAGTTATTAGCAGTAATAACGGAGATATTCCAAATTTACAAAGTTATATTTGCATGCGTTCAGTGTAAAAAAATTTTATTTTTTTCTTCTCCTGTACAATTTTTTGTATGTTTGTTAAGGCCTTGTGAATTAAGGTAACGATTTATTCTCATATTTGAGATCGGTTTCATACATATTTTAGGTACAAACAAACAAGGATATCTAGGATAACAAAAGACGAATAAAGTATTATTACTAATTAAACAAAAATCAATATACACCGATCCGTTACTTTTGAAAGTGGCACAAGTCAACTGAGGACTGAATAAACAAAACGCCTTATTTTTTCACTTTTTTAATGTTTTGATGCAATCTGGTGGTTCAGACAATATTACACATGATGTACTCAATAGAAACTACTAAAACGTTATATTTCCTATAAAAAAGATCCGTCTAAATCAAAATTTCGTACAAATCGGAAATATTTCCTTCTTATTTGTTTGTGCGTGGAAATTTTTTCACCAAAACAACTGGGTGAGGCTTATATCGTGCCGTAGATGTTGATAGGCCGAAAAAAAAATTGAAAGGTCAATATTTTATTTTCCAGCAAAAGTTTATTTTGTTGATTTTTTTCGGTCTATAAACATCTACGGCTCGATATAAGCCTCGCCCAGTTATTTTAACGCAAAAAACCCTATGGGATCCCGTATAAAATTGCCTGTTTCAAACAAAAGGGCATATTTCAAACAAAAATTTTTTTTTTAAATGATGACCCCAGTTGGCCGTAGCTGTTTTATTTTAGTAACGCCAAATTAAAACTTTAAATTGAGGCAATTTTAATCTGTCAAAGTTTTTTTCGGTTTCTGAAAAACTTTTGAAAGTAGAAGTAAGGCGTTCTGTTTGTTCAGTCCTCAACTGTTTAGTGTAATGAGTTATTGAAGGTTTTGCGTTTGGACTAATCCCTAAACATTGCTAACGGCCAACATTCAAATAGTTTAATGGTAGAACCGTATTTGACATTTATGCCTTATGGTTTAAAACATTCTCAAACAACAACAAATGCGAACCTTTTTTCTAACTGCTCTTGGTTGGACTTTCATTTAAAGAAATCTTAGAAACATACAAAAATCACGGCCGACCAGAAGAGAGAATAGTTCTACTGCTAAAGTATTTGTATTATGCTAACGGCTGTTATATGTGAGTTAGGTTTTTACGCTGTAGACATGTTAAATTTTCTCAAGCAATAGACTCCTGAAACATTTTTTGAATAAATTCCCGTTTTTGGGCTCATATATACGGTGACCATAATTTTTTTTTGAAAAAATATAACTCTTTTTACTCAAAGCTTGGTATTGTCCTCAAGTGAAAATTTCGCTACTCGCCTATAAACTATTTGACGTTACACTTTCAATGTTTGGAATAAAAAAATGTTCCTGATTTGCATGACGTAATCATCTTTTTGCAGTAAAAAATGTAGCCAACGTCTGTGAAACATTGAAATTGCAATCTCAAATAATTTCAACCAAAGTGCGTCAATTAAAAGTCAGTATTTTTTGAAGTGCCTATATTTATCCGTTTTGTGAATAGTATTTCTGGTGAGAGATATTTTCCTTGTTAATATAAAACTTAGAATAAATGGTTTGTTTGTGCTAAGAAAGTACAACTATGATTTTGCGTCCATCTCGACTGGTATGTAAACTCTACCCCTCATATTCATAAAAAATAAAATTCGTTTATAAAGCTTTTAAAATTACATTTTCATACAAATTTTGATTAATAAGAGCTGATTAAACCTTTTATATTATTTATGAATAAGGTGGTAAGCATCTAAAATCATATTTGCACCTTGATATTAAAATCGATTTAATATGAGTACTAACTTTTGATTTGAAGCGCTTGACCGAGGTAAAAACCAACCAAATTATTCTGAAAATATTTTGAAAGATTTGGAATTTTTCATAAAATTTTGAAATTATTGACTCCATTTCCTGTCGGCTAACTTTACAGAGTTAGTCATTACATTTGTTAAAAGGGTTGCCGGTAAAAAAAGCAGAACAAAAACAGAACATTTGCTTTAAAATAGATCATTTCTGTAATTTTCCTTAGAAAAAAAAATACGCAGAAGAAGCTTCTTAAAAACAGAACTGTTCTGCCAAAAACAGAACGGATGGTCACCGTACTCATATACTTAGTTATTTATATGGCACGTATGTATGTACCTATGTATTCATAATTAATTTCAATTGGCGCATGTACGATCGATTTTAAAGATATTTTAGGTACAAAGTAACGAAGATATCTACGATATCAAAGGAACAATAAAGTAAACAAGTTATTATTATTAATTTAAACAAAGATTACAAAGAGACGTCTGGCAACAATAATCTATATTTACTGCAAAGTAATAATGGTAGAGACAGCGTATTAATATATATGGGCGAAATGTAAATTTTTCTGGGACGCATAATCATATTAGTTCAACAATTTTTAATTTGGATTACCTAACAATATTACAAGTTGTTGGAGCGTTTTTTGTATTCAAAATTTTTTAAATTCTTATGATTGAACATTTTTCTAAAAATTATATAATATGCCGTAGCCGAATGGTAGAACACTGGGCTAAGGGGCCAGAAGAGCAGGGTTCGAGTCTTACTGAAACCAGATGTCAAATTGTATGAAATTTTGTTTTTTAAACTATTTAGAATTTATCAATAGTTTATATGGATACCACTTCAATGGTGATTTATCAAAAATGCATTGATGGAACATCCATATTTATTGATGGGACAGGATTATCTGTTTTTATTTAATGTGGTATCAATAATTATAGATGTTAGATCCATCGATTTCCCTCCGTGTAGTAACACAGTTCTACAAAATACATTTTTTTGTTGCCTGAATATTTTCCAAATCGTGAAAGTACTGGATGTGCTAATTTTTTTAAGACTTTTTTAAGACCATACACTGAAGGAAAAACAACCTTGTAAAATAAGCTCCAATCGGTGACAATACTACATTTTGCAATGTTGAAAATATTTTAGTTGAATTGAAATATTTACAGATCACATTAAACATTTTTCTGTTGAGCTAGAAATAATATGGTCAATTTAACAGTTAATCATTGTGGAAACAACTCAACAAAGCAAACGATTTCATTCCAACATCAACTTTTTCAATATTATGCTATACATTGTAAAAGCAAAGTTTTTATAATTGACCTGACAGTGAAAGTACCTATGCAGATCATTGCAAAGTAAAAACAAAATACATACACGATTAACGGTTCTCATATTTTTTTGTTTTTATTCGGCTTATTATTTTACTGTCACCGTCGTCATATCGTTTATTAAATATGTAAGTTAATTTGGTGAAAATAAGTTTGCAATATTAAAGAATTTTAAATTGTATGTGTACTAAAATTAAAAGCATTCCTCTGAAATGGAAGCTGCACGGTTAAAAAAATTGGCATAAATTTTAAACCCGTCTAAAGTTTAAGCGATTTTTTCAACTTTTTTTGGAATATTTTAACTCTTTCAAAAGTTTAAAAAGAATTTCAATTTCTTTTGGCTTCGATTGAGGATCTAAATGAAAAGCAGTATAAATTTTTTTTTGGTTTGCTTGAATGTAATTGAATTATGCCCACAAAAACTGTATTTATTTATTTATTTATTTATTTATTTATTAGAGTCGACTATCAAGATTGGTCAACTAAAGATAATACAAAGTAAAGTTACAAAAAAAGAAATTAAATAAAAATTATCAGTACTGTCAAACCATTAAAAATAAACTAAAATTAAATAAGTATTGTAAGTCCAAATTCTGCTAACCAGATGGTGGAAGTAAACATTTAAATATCGTAACATATTAAACACGTAAATTTTAAAATATCAGGTAAGACTGCATTGCGTAAGGCAGCAAACGAACATTCGACACTAATACACGCAAACGATCACTTTTGAGAAAATTTAGATGACAAATAGGTAAATGGAAAGGCACGTAGTGTCTGGACACCCTGGCCGGAACTGCAAATTTAAGTCGGCTTAGCAGCTCACAGGAGTCAATATCGCCGAGAATCAGCTTATGCAGAAAAGTAATTGAAATGCTAAATGTTAATTGTTGTATAAAAACGTATTGCGATTTATGCAAATGGAATTTGTGGGCCATGCTCACTATTGTTTCATCAGAATAGCGCTTTTAAGGGATAACTAGTGACAACACATACAAGGTTCTTTCAAGTGTGCGAGAAATTGAAATCATCATCATCCGCATACATAAGATCTCGAGAATGAGTCAAAATCTGTGGCAAGTCATTTATAAAAAGAGAAAAAAGCAGCGGGCCCAAATGACTGCCTTGAGGCACGCCGGAGGTAGCATTATTTGATTTAGAAATAACACTTTTATACAGCAACTTTTGAGTTCTATTAGAAAGATAACTTGAAAGCCATAAAACCCAATTCGACGGAAATCCCAGTAAATCGAGCTTCTGAATCAGAAGATCGTGATTCACTTAATCAAAGGCCTTACTGAAATCAGTATAAATCACATCCATTTGCTTTTTTGCCAAAAAACCATCCCGAACTAAAGAAGTAAACTCTAATAGGTTTGTGGAGGTTGATCTACTTTTCACAAATTCATGCTGACAGGGTGATAACATGGAGATACACGAATGTTGAAGTTGACTGGTAATTATTTGTTCAAAAGTTTTGGGAATAGCTGAAAGCTTGGCAATTCCTCTATAGTTCTCAACATTAGATCTACTACCTTTTTTGTGTAGAGGTATAATAAATGACTGTTTCCAAATTGATGGGAAAGACGCCAATTGCAAAAATAAATTGAACAATTTTAGGATCGGTTCTGTCAGATTTACGGCACAGAACTTGAGCACACAACCAGGAATACCGTCAGCACCTGGGGAAAAAAAACGGTTTCAGAGCTAGGAGACTCTGAAAAGAAAAGGAATTGATTACTTTTTCCAATTACATGTAATGGGGAATTGGAAGTAATTTAATTCCTAAAGTAATGATTACTACCCAGCTCTGCTGCGGACAAACATTCTCGAAATAACTTCGCCAAATGCGACGCATTTGGTGCAGTGTAAATGTATCATAAAACTAATGCATTTATTGTGCACCAACGTTGAAATGAATCCAAATCAACTTGAAGTAGATTTATACAAGTTAAGTCCGCAGGCAAGTACGAATAACAAATTTTTACATCATCCGCATACATAAGAGCTCGAGAATGAGTCAAAATCTGTGGCAAGTCATTTATAAAAAGAGAAAAAAGCAGCGGGCCCAAATGACTGCCTTGAGGCACGCCGGAGGTAGCATTAATTGATTTAGAAATAACACTTTTATACAGGACCTTTTGAGTTCTATTAGAAAGATAACTTGAAAGCCATAAAACCAAATTCGACGGAAACCCCAGTAAACGAGCTTCTGAATCAGAAGATCGTGATTCACTTAATCAAAGGCCTTACTGAAATCAGTATAAATCACATCCGTTTGCTTTTTTGCCAAAAAACCATCCCGAACTAAAGAAGTAAACTCGAATAGGTTTGTGGAGGTTGATCTACTTCTCACAAATTCATGCTGACAGGGTGATAACATGGAGATACACGAATGTTGAAGTTGACTGGTAATTATTTGTTCAAAAGTTTTGAGAATAGCTGAAAGCTTGGCAATTCCTCTATACTTCTCAACATTAGATCTACTACCTTTTTTGTGTAGAGGTATAATAAATGACTGTTTCCAAATTGATGGGAAAGACGCCAATTGCAAAGATAATTTGAACAATTTTAGGATCGGTTCTGTCAGATTCACGCACCAGAACTTGAGCACACAACCAGGAATACCGTCAGCACCTGGGGAAAAAATCGGTTTCAGAGCTAGGAGACTCTGGAGAACAGTTGTACTATCAACGACTGGATTAATAATGCAATTAGAACTAATTATTTTATACGGATATCTACCAACTTGAGCACAGGTTGAATAGGTAGATTTAAAAAAGTCCGCAAATAAATCAGCAACATGATGATCATGGTTAGCATTTTTATCTCCCAAAGACAAAGAAGATGGAAATCCCGAAGATTTTCGTTTTGAGTTAACAAAACCATAACATCTTTTTGGATTATTAAAAAAATTCCATTTTGCACCTAGTCAAATAGGACTTGTAGCAATTTTGGCTCAAGAACTGGAAATTGGATCGGCCAACTAAATATTTAGAAAAATCTACAGAAGAACCCGAAAACTTATAGAGCTTAGATTTAATGTTATTAAGTTGTCTTGTGAACCAAGGTGGCTTACTACTTTTAGCCTTAATAAAATGAACAGGAACGCAAAGATTAATGAAGCCATTAATGTTACTGTAAAAATTAGTTATAGCAGCCTCAATATCGTTACATGCATATAGATCAGACCAATCATGGGTAGCGATCAATTGGTTGAGCATGTTGTTGTTGTTGTTGTTAACAATGCATTGCCCTGTCTAGAGTGTATGATCATTCCGAAGATCTTCATCAAGCTCTTCTAAGGGGAGTCCAAGGAAACGTGCAGTTTCAACAGGGTTTGTCCAGAGGGACAGAGGGGTTAGAAGAGTAGGTTCAAATGAACAATTGAAGAGATGTAGAGTGTCATGGGGGGTCCTACCACATGCAAGGCATGTGTTTGAGATTGTGTCATTAAGTCTGGACAAGTAGGAGTTTAACCTTACACTATATCCAGACCTAAGCTGTGCCAGGGTAACTCTTGTCTCCCTTGGTAAGGTGCGTTCTTCTTCAGCAATATCCGGTGGAGGACTGTTCAGAACGGGGTTCACAGGTAGAGATCCGACAAAAGTATCTACCGACTCGGTGTGGATGTCGGTTAGAGCCCGCTTATGATTCTGCAGATCAAACGGCAAGGTAATATGATGCCGGATCTCATCATAATGTTTACGGAGATGTTTCCTTATGTCTTTCGGGGGCGGATCTATGTCCAAAAGATGACGGTTTGGATGTGCTGGGTTGTGGCAGTTCAGAAGGAATTGCTTGCTCAGCATTTCCGCATGCTCTTTTACATTGAGCAGTTTTGCCTCCTGATGGAGGTGAGACTCGGAAGACATGAGGAGACATTCCGTAGCAGTTCTGATGGCAGTATTTTGGCAGACTTGTAACTTCGTCCAGTTGGTGTTATGTACATTAGGCGACCATATGGGTGCAGCATAGTCAAAGACTGGTCGGCCAATGGCCTTATATGTAGTCAGCAACGTTTCTTTGTCTTTTCCCCAAGTACTGCCGGAAAGTGACTTGAGGATCTTGTTGCGACCACGTACCTTTGAGACCATTGCGGACACATGACCAGGAAATGAGAAAGTATTATCCAATGTCATCCCTAATAACTTTGGGTGGCTGACAGTTGGTAGCTTAGTGCCGTCAACGAAAATGTCTAATTCATTTCTCACCTGGTGCGTCCACGTCGTAAAAAGCGTCGCCGTTGATGTTTCCTTATGTCTCTCGGGGGCGAATCTATGTCCAAAAGATGACGGTTTGGATGTGCTGGCTTGTGGCAGTTCAGAAGGAATTGCTTGCTCAGCATTTCCGCATGCTCTTTTACATTGAGCAGAGGTAACCGTTGATTTTATTACAGAGTTCATCAGTATAGGGGCCCTTCCCCGTCGCCATTATTGTACAGTCGTCAGCATAAGAAACGACGGAGACACCCTCTGGTGGTGGGGGCATCTTCGATAGATAGAAATTAAACAGTGTCGGGGATAGGACACCACCCTGTGGCACCCCCTGTCTAATTCGTCTTGGTTTTGATGTTGCGTTTCTAAAGTTGACCGACGCCTGCCGCCCATTCAAGTAATTAGCGGTCCATCTCTTTAACCCATCAGGTATTTGTGTTTCTAATAGATCTTGTATGAGAGCGGCATGGTTGACTGTGTCAAAAGCTTTCGACAAGTCAAGTGCCACTAACACAGTCCTGTGATTTGGTTGGTTTTGATTTAGACCGCTATTTATTTGCGTTGTAATGGCATTGAGTGCGGTGGTGGTGCTGTGCAGCTTACGGAAGCCATGTTGATGATTAGCCAGGTGCAGATTTACGGTGTAATACGGGAGCAAAATGGACTCTAGCGTCTTCACTACCGGCGACAAAAGTGATATAGGGCGATATGAATCGCCTATGTTTGCCGGCTTTCTAGGTTTTAATAATGGAACCACTCTCGCCTTTTTCCATATTTCAGGAATGACGAAAGTGTTCAGTGAAAGATTGAATAGAGCCGCTAAGTATTTGTGTCCCTCCTGGCCTAGATGTTTCAGCATCTTCATGGCAATGCCGTCGGGGCCGATGGATTTTGAGGGCTTAGCCAGTGGCGTGCCTACGTGTTTCAATCAAGGCAAGCCCCAGTCCTTATAACCCCATCAAAAGCGCATACTGCTGCCAAAGAACATTTCAGACGAAGAAGAAGAGTTCAGGATAGATATTTATCGACTTTTGCACACGGGGAAAAACTTAAACATTTAGGTTTCTTCAATAGGCAAGTTATTGTTTTGCAGATTTTTTAAGCTTTTCCAATCCAAGGGAAAAGGTTTACTTGCACTATTTCCCATTTACATACATCGCAGAAGCCAAGGCTCACTTGCACAACGAAAATTTATATTTTTAACTCAGAGTTAATGTCAAATTAACTCTGAGCTAAAAAGATAACTCGGCGTCGTGCAAGTGGACCTAAGAAACCTAAAAAATATTTTTTATATTTTATAATGCCTAGCAAAAAAAAAAAATATTACAGCAATCACCACTATTGAATTCCTTTTTTCTACTTTAAAATATGCGCCAATAATTTTTGAGTAGAGCTCTTTGTACATTAACATTGTAGATATGTATGTATATACATATCCAGTTTGGCTTTAAAGCTTATAGTAACAACAGCACGAAGCTGGCTTCGTAGTTGCATACAAAATTTCTTCTAAATTCAAAAAAACTGTAGCTTCAAAAAGACATTTTAGTAAGGGATTTGAAAGCCAGGTAAAAGCCAATAAGTAAAAGCGAGATGGCAATCATCGCCTAGGCGGTTAAAGGCTATTTTAAGTAAGCAAGTAAGAGATGCCATCATATGCGCTGAAAAAATGTTATGTTAATTGTTTTGCTATCAGCCGACAGATGGCAGGAAGAGCTTTATTTATATGTTTATGCTATTGGCATTTAGTGAAACCAAATGTAAACGTTAAAGAAATTGTTACGATACATTTTTGAAACATATTGCAGCTCATAGAGGATTAGCTAGGCAAGCCGGGCTTTTCGGCTTATATGGAAGGCACGCCACTGGGCTTAGCCTGTCTGATGGCTTCCTTGACCTCTGAGGCAGTGATGACAATGGGCGTGTTTTGGTTTTTGTATTTACGCGCCTGTCGCATGGTTCTACGTTTAGCTCTATCGGGTGGGGAATGTAGTACAAATTGTCTACAGAAGGAGTTCGCACATCCCCTAGGGTCCTTCTTCACCCTGTCACCGAAAGTAATATCTACTTTATCCTTGTGTTGTGTTGGATTAGATAGAGCTTTGACCGTAGTCCATAATTTGCCAACACCGTCAGAGAGGTTGCATTGCTCTAGGTGTTGTTTCCATTTGGCCAGTTTGTGTTTATCGACCAACCTACGAATTTCCGCGTTGAGATCCCTTATACGGGGGTCTGCGGGATTGAGACTTCGCACTTCATCTCTTTCTCTAGCCATGGCCGCTGCCTCCGCGGGGAAATTTGGTCTTATTCGGGATATTCGACCCGCAGGAATGAAGCGTCTAGAGGCCAAGTCAATGATGTTGCGGAAGTCTCGTTCGCCTTTGCGTACGTCTGTAGGAATGGATAGAGCAGCCAAGGATTCGTCCGTATATGTCTGAAAACTGTCCCAGTCCGCCTTGGTAAAGTTGATGTATGTACCATGCTCAGGTGTTATAAAGTCCGTCGGTCGTTCGATGGTAATGACTATTGGGAGATGGTCAGACGCCAACGTGAGTATGGGTCGCCAATTGGTGTTGTTCAATAGTCCTGCACTTACGATAGAAATATCTGGCGAACTATAGCAGTTACCCGATACTCTCGTTGGGGCGTCTCCGTTCAATGTACAGAAAGCCGTATCATCTATTTGTTCTGCGAGTACATGCCCCCTACTGTCTGCTGGCAAGTTTGAGTGCCACATGTCGTGGTGCGCATTGAAGTCGCCCAGGATCACGCGGTTATCTCCTCGTAATAGCAAGCTAATGTCGGGGTGATAACCGGTGGGGCAACTTGAGACAGGGGGTATGTAGATGTTAATGATTTGCAGATCGACATCTCCTGTACGGATGGTAATACCTTGGCTTTCTAAGATATCATCCGTTCCTTCGATGTCGGTATCAAATAGATGATACTGTACAGAGTTGTGCGTTATGAACCCTGTTTAGTATATTGGTTGAGCATGCCAAAGTTCGCCTTTTTAAAACATCTCGAGCGAAAACGAGAGCTCACCTCCAAAAAATTAATCGTAGGCAGCAAATTATCCAGTACAATTTCAAGCGTGGGGTGCAAGGGATCTTCAGGCAGGGATAAGGCAGAGATTCGCCAGTATCCAATGAGTTATCCACAAAAGCTAAGTCTAACAACTTATTTTTGGAGTTTATCACATTATTTATCTGAAGTAAAGGCAAATCTATAAGCGAGCCAACAAAATCGTGCTGAGTTACAGGAGTCAAGAACCACTAGGCGATAATTATCGCGCAAGCAAGAATGCAGGCTGTGGATAGCTGCTTTATGGCAATCGTAAACATACATATCCGACCGAGGCGGTATATAAGAACAAGAAATATATAAGAAAAAATTTGGGAATAAGAGCTTTACAGCTATGAATTCAATTTCAGGCACGTTGTCAAAATTCAACAACTCAGCTGAAATACTGGACGATACAGCAATCAGAACACCGCCTGCTCTCGACTGACGATCACACCGAAAAACAAGGTAGTCATTTAAAATAACTTACTTACTTACTTAAAATAGCCTTTAACCGCCTAGGCGATTTTGGCCGTCCAACATGTTACGTCAGTCGGTTCTTTGTTGAGCCAACTGGCGCCAATTAGAGACACCGCGTGCTCGCAGGTCTGCCTCTACTTGGTCCTGCCATCGAAGTGGTGGTCTCCTTCTTCCTCTACTTCCACCGGCGGGCCGGAACGAACCAAAAAGATTTTTCAAGAACCTTATCTACATACTTATCAGGAACTGATATCTTAAAAGATGAAAAATCCCTCTAAAAATTAAAAACAAATTTATGTACTCTAATGTTACTAGAATTCGTAAGACTAAGCTTATCTAAAATATAGCTAACAATATCAGCATCCGCCAAAGATGGATCCAAACATGATACGAAAATAGCACGACGAGGTGGCACGACCGTAACCAACCGGGGACCAGCTGAATTCGTATCAATATCACCCGAATTACCAGCAGCAACAACAATTTCAACATTGTTAGCATTATTGACAGCATCAGCAACTTCGGAAACATCAGATGAAGAATTTATAACAATTTCTGCATTCTCAACCACGCCACACGAAACTTCAGTATTGTCAATAAAATCAGCAGCAGTATTCGAAAAACTAGCGTTGTTATTTATTGCCAAATCAACAACATTGTTCCTATCACTCTCATTAGCATTGGCCTTAGCAGACAATTTTACAGGTCGACTTTTTTTATTTCTGTTTGATTTTTAGTTTACTTTATTGATTTTAGCAGCAGCCGTATTGGTAATTTGACCAACTGCTGCATTTTCAGCAACAACAACGTCATCATTTTCAGACATGACAGAAGAAGAATTAATAGCAATTTCTGTACTCACAGCAGGCATATCCGTAGTTTGGACTGCTGTTGCATTTTTAGCAACAACAACAGCCTCAGTAGCAGAATCGAAACTTTTATTTGCAGGAGAGTCATTGCTAACACTGTTGATTTTGACCGAATGTTGAACATCGGAATCATTTTCTGCTACAACAACAGCCTCATTTGCAGAGTTAAAATTTGCATTCGTGACAGTCACACTATTATGCGCACAAGCAGGTTGGCGACCAATAACATGATCAGCTGGTATGGTTTGCATATTATTTAGCTGAATCATGTTGTTAGCAGAAGTAGCAGGTAAGGCGCCGAAAGCATTAAAGGCGGTTGGTGACAGCAACGGCGTACTGAAACCCGAAGAGGGGTGAAGCAAATGTGAAAAAACAACATTAGAGCAGCAATTGTTGTTGGTATTGTCAACCACTGTAATACCCCCCTGCCTAACAGCGGGAAAATGATTAGAGCTCAATGAAAATCAATTGCGCTAGTAAGCGGGGGGTTCGAGTTCGATTCTTGGAAATTTCTTTGAGTAATTTTTTTACATTTATTTTTTGTTTTTAAATAATAAATTTTTAATAAGATAAGTTAATAAAATTTAGAATAATGCAATGCAGAAACGCGCTACTGTTTTTTATGAAGAATCTATTACAAATTGCAGTAAAACATTTGTTTGGACGTTGGAGAAACAAAGGACTCGCTAATATACATGTTAAAAAGATAAAATAAGCAAAAAATAAAAATAAAAAGTAAGATAAAATAAAATTAAAAAAATAAAATGAAATTAATTAAAATAAAATAAAATAAAATTAAATGAAATTAGCAAAATTAAATAAAGCAAAATGAGTCATAAATGACTTCCATGAATCATAAATGACTATACCAAAGTTATAAATGACTCTTCCAAAAGTCATAAATGACTCTTCCATGAATCATAAATGACTCTTACATGAGTCATAAATGACTTTTCCAAGACTTATAAATGATTCTTCAATGAATCATAAATGACTTTCCCATGAGTCATAAATGACTCTTCCAAAACTAATGAATGACTCTTTCATTAGTCATATACGACTCTTATAGGCATCTGTGGCTCTTGTTTGAGCCAAATAGAACTCTTAGGAGTTTATTTTTATGCTGCATAAGGGCATCATGTACGAGCAAAAAATAATTGGCGGAGTGGTTTTTTTTAATTCTATTCGTTTGTAGCATTTTCGAAATTTTAAAGAAATTGGCCCAGCATGAAAAATAAAAGTATTTTTATTTAAAAGTAAAATTATTTTTTACTATTAATACCAAATTTTCGCAAGATTTAAATAACAAAACGCTACATATGACAGATTTTTTCAACCTCAGTATATTTAGCAGCGGCTTTAGTGACAGCTATTCGCCGCTCTAACTTTAGCAATGGCTCTAACTGAAAAAGCCGACTATAACTCGACTATGAATAAGATGAAGTATACTTTTCTTTAAAGTATGCTCTAATCTTATTTAGCGCATACTTTAAGTTGACTATGATTATCCGCCAATTTGTTTTATGTACATAGGTAGTATATTTTAGTCATACCCCTGCAGCGAAACCTCAAATTAGTCAAAAATATACTAGTATACAACTAGAATTTTCTGGCTGAATTCGTACTAGTCAGGAAATATCCATTTCATACCAGTATGCAACTAGAATTTTCTGTCTGAATTCATACTATACAGGAAATATCCATTTCATACTAGTATACAACTATAACTTTCTGGTAGAACTCATACTAGTCAGGAAATATCCATTTCATACTAGTATACAACTATAACTTTCTGGCAGAACTCATACTAGTCAGGAAATATCCATTTCATACCAGTATACAACTAGAATTTTCTGGCTGAACCCATACTAGTCAGGAAATATCCATTCCATACTAGTATACAACTAAATTTTTCTGGATGAAATTGTACTAGTATGTGGACTAGTTCATTTTATGGAAATTATACTTTCAGGTTGAACTAGTATGGAACTGGTTTTTTACAACTAGTATGAAACTGGTATTTCCTCACTAGTAGATGGTATATTCTGGCCGAAATCTAGCAATTGACATCTCGTATGACATCAACACGTAAAAAATACCAGTTGCTTATATGGAAAAAAGACAGAACACTGACTAGGTGGCTCCGGTGCACCAACTAGTTGTAAAGTAGTTTTCAACTAGTTTCTTTCGCTGCAGAGAAGCCATGAAAATTCTGGTTGGAATCATACTAGTGCAGGTTCTATGCTTTTTTGGACTAGTATATTTCATACTAGTCCTTTTGGACTAGTATATTTCATACTAGTCCTTTTGGACTAGTATGGGGACTAGTTCATTTTATGGAAATCATACTAGTCCAAGTTGAACTAGTATGGAACTGGTTTCGTACTATACTAGTTGTAATCCTAATCCTAGTATATCACGACTAGTAGATAACTGGTATATTCTGGTCGAAATCTGACAATTGACATTTTGTGGTACATCAACACGTAAAAAATACCAGTTGCTTATATGGAAAAAAAGACTATGTAGTTTGGCCCGGTGCACCAACTACATATTTGCTTAGGATTCCTCGACCACCCTATTAAAAACTACCCTGCAGAGAAACCTCAACCTCGTCAGAAAAATACTAGTATACAACTATAATTTTCTGGCAGAACTCATACTAGTCAGGAAATATCCATTTAATACTAGTATACAACTATATTTTTCTGGATGTAATCATACCAGTTAAAAAGTACCAAATTCATTCGTTTCGTTTGCTTATTTTTTCTCTTATAATTCTGGTTGAAATCATACTAGTCCAGGTTCAATGCCTTTTGGACTAGTATATTTTATACTAGTCCATTTTGGACTAGTATGTGCACTAGTTCATTTTATGGAAATCATACTACACCTTTTTCAATTGTACTTCACTTGTACCGTAAAATGTACTTCAGAATAGTCAGTTGTACTTCAGAAACTGTAAATTGTACTTCAGAATAGTCAATTGGACTTCAGAAGTTGTAAAATGTATTTCAGAATAGTCAATTGTACTTCAGAAACTGTAAAATATACTTCAAAAATCGTAAATTGTACTTCAGAAATCGTAAATTGTACTTCAGAAACTGATATTTTTATCTTAGAAACCTGAAAAACAGCTTCAAATGTACTACGGTAATGCAATTTAAAAGACAAAACTGTGTTTTATGTGCATATGTAGTACATGGTACTTAACGGTGGCAGCTGATTCAGAGAGAGCATCTTCTGCGTTTTAAACCGTATCAGTTTCGATCATGAATTCCATTAAGTGGTCGGCACGGATATAGCGCTCAGTATGTGAAGCCATTGGTCCTAGGAAAATAATTGTTAGCTATTGCATTGAAGCAGAGAGCTTCTTTAGTACATAGTTCTTAGTGAATGTATGTACATATGTAGTTCTCTGAAGAGCAATTGATCAATTCTGAAAAACATATACATTTTCTGAAGCCCAATTGACTATTCTTAAGTACAATTCACGGTTTCTGAAGTGAAATTTACAGTTTCTGAAGTACAAATTATGTTTTCTGAAGTACAACTGATTATTCTGAAGTGAATTAGCATTTTCTGAAGTACAATTGACTATTCTGAAATTCATTTTACACCTTCCGAAGTCCAAATGACTATTCTGAAGTACATTTTACAGATTTTGAAGTACAATTGACTATTCTGAAGTACATTTGATGCTTTCTGGTGTTACGTATAAAACGGCGTATACGTGGGTGACATCAGGCCGTGAAAGTACGCTTAAGAGAGGAGGCCGAAAACCCAAGTATCTGTCAGATGACGAATTAGAAAGCGTGGTGAAATGGGTTGAAGAGGACTGCACCATTTCCCTTAAACAATTAAAAATCAAGGTACTAAGTAGCTTCCAAAAAAATTTATCGGTATCAACCATTATGAACCATTTGCATGGTAGGCTATTTACGACAAAGAATGTACACCACCAACCAGCAACTGTAAACAGTTCCGCCAACAAAACCAAACGCGCTGAATATGTTACGGCATTGAACGCGAGAAGAGGGTAAACAAGTAATATTCATAGATGAAACTAATTTTAATTTATTCTGTCGGCGTAAACGCGGCCGCGCTCGGGCTGGGTGCAGAGCAGTACAGGTCCTGCCAGCTGCACGAGGGCCCAACATCCACTTAACTGGTGCCATCGCCACCTCCGGAGTAGTCTCTATGGAGCGCAGGCGTCGTTCTTTTAAAGCTGCAGACGCATGCACCTGGCTTCATTCAGTGCTTCAAAAGTGGATTGACTTGGGCAATAATCTCGGAGATTTAGTTGTGGTATGCGACAACGCACTGTGTCATGCCCACCTAGAAAGCGCCATAAACACTTTTGCAGCAACAGAAAAAGCAACACTCTTACGCCTTGGACCATACTCACCGATGTTAATTCCAATAGAGAACATTTGGTCGAAAATCATGACCTACGTCAAAGTTAACATTGGAATTCCTGCTACAGTTGGTTCTGGCGTTCTAGAGCAAAGACTCTGTTTCTTGGAGCAACTAAATGATGAGGCAAAATCAACAATTAGTGGTGGAGATTGTGGCAGAGCAATCCAACCTCATCTACATTTCACCCTGATATATTGGCTCTAACCGATATGACTGTTGGTTCCTGACTAAACGTTGTATTAGATAGTTGATTGTTTAATTTTTTATTGTTAAAATATATTGAGCTATAATTAAGAAAAATATGTATATGACTAACATATACTCCTACATAAACACAGTTTTTTTTCTTTTAAATTACATTACCGTAGTACTTTTGAAGCTGTTTTTGAGGTTTCAAGATACAAATACTACATAGTTTCTGAAGTAGAAATTACGATTTCTGAAGTACAATTGATAATCCTCAAGTACAATTTACGGTTTCTGAAGTACAATTTACATTTTCTGAAGTACATTTTACGGATTATGAAGTACAATTTACGGTTTATGAAGTACAATTTACGGTTTCTGATGTACAATTTACGATTTCTCAAGTACAATTTACGATTTCTGAATAACATTTACAGTTTCTGAATTACAATTGACTATTCTGAAAACACTTTACAGTTTCTGAAGTACAATTGACTATTCTGAAATACATTTTACACCTTTTGAAGTCCAATTGACTATTCTGAAGTACATTTTACGGATTCTGAAGTACAATTGACTATTCTGAAGTACCTAAGATGCTTTCTGAAGTACAATTGGAAAAGGTGTAGTTTAAAATTGAAACCCGTTTCATTTAAGCAATTTTCTTGAAAACTGGTCTACACCTCTTTTTAGGCATTTTCGAACCCTGTTCTAAATTACATTTTACAGTTTCTGAAGGACAATTGACTATTTTGAAATATATTTTATAACTTCTGAAGTCCAATTGACTATTCTGAAGTACAATTTACGGTTTCCGAAGTACAACTGACTATTCTGTAGAACAATTTATGGTTTCTGAATAACGTTTTACGCATTCTGAAGTACAATTGAAAAAGGTGTAGTTGTAGCAGGGACGTTATGCGAACGGACGAAAATGATCCCTTGAACTTAACGGTGGCAGCTTATTAAGAGAGAGCATCCGCTGCGTTTTAAACCGTATTAGTTTCGATCATAAATTCCATTGGTCCTAGGAAAATAATTGTTAGCTATTGCGTTGATGCTATTCTCTGCTTCTTTAGAAGTTCTCAGTGAATGTATGTATGTAAATCTCTGAAGAGCAATTGATCAATTCAGAAAAACATTTTACATTTTCTGAAGCCCAATTGACTATTCTTAAGTACAATTCACTATTTCTGAAGTACAATTTACAGTTTCTAAAGTACAAATTATGTTTTCTGAAGTACAAATTATGTTTTCTGAAGTACAACTGATTATTCTGAAGTACAATTAGCATTTTCTGAAGTACAATTGGCTATTCTGAAGTACATTTTACACTTTCTGAAGTACAATTGACTATTCTGAAATTCATTTTACACCTTTTGAAGTCCAATTGACTATTCTGAAGTACATTTTACAGATTCTGAAGTACAATTGACTATTCTGAAGTACATAAGATGCTTTCTGAAGTACAATTGTAAAAGATGCAGTTTCAAATTGAAACCCGTTTCATTTAAGCAATTTTCTTGAAAACTCGTCTACACCTCGTTCAATTGTACTTCAGAAAGCATACAATGTTCTTCAGAAACCGTATAATGTACTTCAGAATAGTCAGTTGTACTTCAGAAACTGTAAATTGTACTTTAGAACAGGGTTCGAAAATGCTTAAAAATTTTTAAAGCACAGCATTTTGTTTTTGCTTTTGCTTTGAAAAAAACAGCTACCACAGCAGCAGCACGAAATATGCTGTAAGCAATTGATCGTTTACTATTAAGCAAATGTTCAATTCTTCGCAGCCTATGAGTTAGCTGTTGCTAGCTTAGTGAAAATGTCAGAAGCACAGCAAAAGTAATCGATAGGCTTTTGATATGTTGCCGCTGCTGCCAAGTGTCCAGCAGTATTTAAGCAATAATGAAGTGTGACATTGCCATGTTTTGGGGTCATATTATAACCATTTTTGGATCATTTTCAGGTCATTTCGGGATTATTTTGAGGCCAGTTTTCTATCATTTTGGGTAATTTAGGGTTGATTCCACCAAAAGGAAGACGAGAGATATGGAAGAGGAAGAAGAAGAAATAGGGAAATAAGAAAAAGGGCAGAGAAAACTACATGTTAGGGTTAAGGAGGCTTAGTGTCTCCTCTTTATGGTTCTTGAAATTCTCCCAAACAAATATTTTCTGCTGAAATTTTATAATTTTTTCTAAATATTGCTTTCTGTTTTTTTTTTTTGAATACTGAAATGTCAGCAATCTATTTTTTGCTGCTCAGCATTTTTATGCTGCTACTTTGGCAGTTTGTTGCTTTTAAAGCAAGCAAAAGTTCTGCTTTTTGCTGCTGATTTTTTTGAAGCAAAAGCAATATCAAACATGCCGCTTTCTAAGCAAGACATTTAAAAGCTCAGCATCAGCAAATTTTCGTTGCTTTTGCTTTTTTTGCTTAAGCATTTTGAACCCTGCTTTAGAATAGTCAATTGTACTTCAGAAACTGTAAAATATACTTCAGAAATCGTAAATTGTACTTAAGAAATCGTAAATTGTACTTCAGAAACTGATATTTGTATCTTAAAAACCTGAAAAACAGCTTCAAATGATTGCGGTAATGCAATTTAAAAGACAAAGTGTTTTATGTACACAGGTAGTATATGTTAGTCACACGTTATGCGAGCGGACGAAAATGATCCCTTGAACTTAACGGTGGCAGCTGATTAAGAGAGAGCATCCGCTGCGTTTTAAACCGTATCAGTTTGAGTTCATGAATTCCATTGAGTGGTCGGCACGGATATAGCGCTCAATATGTGAAGCCATTGGTCCTGGGAAAATAATTGTCAGCTATTGCATTGATGCTATTCTCTGCTTCTTTAGTAGTTCTCCGTGAATGTATGTATGTAGTTCTCTGAAAAGCAATTGATCAATTCTGAAAAACATTTTACATTTTCTGAAGCCTTCTTAAGTACAATTTACTATTTCTGAAGTACAATTTACAGTTTCTGAAGTACAAATTATGTTTTCTGAAGAACAACTGATTATTCTGAAGTACAATTAGCATTTTCTGAAGTACAATTGGCTACTCTGATGTACATGTTACACTTTCTGAAGTACAATTGACTATTCTGAAATTAATTTTACACCTTCTGAGCTCCAATTGACTATTCTGAAGTACATTTTACAGATTCTGAAGTACAATTGACTATTCTGAAGTACATTTGATGCTTTCTGAACTACAATTGGAAAAGGTGTAGATTAAATTTTAAACCAAATTTGGTTTGGTCATATATGGGCGCTCCCCGGCGTTGCAGACGTTACTTTTGAACGAATTTATTGAATTTTCGGTAAGAAGAACTGTAAAAACTGGGGTCGATTTATTATATATGGTCGTATTTAGGAACCTGCTTCCGGTAAAAGTATGTTGCAGGCGCTTATATAGAATGATGTCGCTGAACGGACGAAAATTATCCCTGAAGTACAATTGGCTATTCTGAAGTCATTTTACACTTTCTGAAGTACAATTGACTATTCTGAAATTCATTTTACACCTTTTGAAGTCCAATTGACTATTCTGAAGTACTTATTTAATGGTGATCAAAAAACTTGGCCAAAAGTGACACATTTAGTGCAGTGTAAACGTAGCTTAAGTGTCTCCTCTTTATGGTTCTTGAAATTCTCCCAAACAAATATTTTCTGCTGAAATTTTATAATTTTTTCTAAATATTGCTTTCTGTTTTTTTTTTCTTTTTGAATAATGAAATGTCAGCAATCTAGTGTTTGCTGCTCAGCATTTTTATGCTGCTACTTTGGCAGTTTGTTGTTTTTAAAGAAAGCAAAAGGTTCTGCTTTTGGCTACTGATTTTTTTGAAGCAAAAGCAATACCAAACATGCCGCTTTCTAAGCAAGACATTTAAAAGCTCAGCATCAGCAAATTTTCGTTGCTTTTGCTTTTTTTGCTTAAGCATTTTGAACCCTGCTTTAGAATAGTCAATTGTACCTAAGAAATCGTAAATTGTACTTCAGAAACTGATATTTGTATCTTAAAAACCTGAAAAACGGCTTCAAATGATTGCGGTAATGCAATTTAAAAGACAGAGTGATTGCGGTAATGCAATTTAAAAGACAAAGTATATGTTAGTCACACGTTATGCGAGCGGACGAAAATGATCCCTTGAACTTAACGGTGGCAGCTGATTAAGAGAGAGCATCCGCTGCGTTTTAAACGTATCAGTTTCGATCATGAATTCCATTGAGTGGTCGGCACGGATATAGCGCTCAATATGTGAAGCCAATGGTCCTAGGAAAATAATTGAGAGCTATTGCATTGATTCTATTCTCTGCTTCTTTAGCAGTTCTCAGTGAATGTAGGTATGTAGTTCTCTGAAGAGCAATTGATCAATTCTGAAAAACATTTTACATTTTCTGAAGCCGAATTGATTATTCTTAAGTACAATTTACTATTTCTGAAGTACAATTTACAGTTTCTGAAGTACAAATTATGTTTTCTGAAGTAAAACTGATTATTCTGAAATACAATTAGCATTTATTGAATTTTCGGAAAGAAGAACTGTAAAAACTGGGGTCGATTTATTATATATGGTCGTATTTAGGAACCTCATCATCATCATTTATTGGCGCTTAACCGCCTAAGCGATTTTGGCCGTTGAATAGCAAAGCACGCCAGTCATTCCTTTTTAGCGATAACTGACGCCAATTGGAAACCCCAAGGGAGTTCAAGTCATCCTCCACCTGTTGTTTCCATCTCAGTCGAGGCCTCCCCCTTCCTCTGCTGCCGAATTCGGGTGACGATTGGAAAACCTTCTGGGCTGGAGCTTCTTTGTCCATTCGCATGACGTGACCCAGCCAGCGGAGCCTTTGGGCTTTAATACGCTGGACTATGGTCAGATCTGCGTAAAGCTCGTACAGCTCATCGTTAAATCTCCTTCGATGCTCGCCGTCGGCATCACGGGAAGGACCATAAATCTTCCGGAGAACTTTTCTCTCAAATACTCCAAGGGCCATCTCATCTTCTCTTGACATTGTCCATGAATCTGAGCCATACATCAGGACAGGTATGATGAGAGACTTATATAGCTTGATCTTTGTTCTTCGGGAGAGGACTTTACTTCTCAATTGCCTACTCAGTCCAAAGTAGCACTTGTTCGCAAGAGTGATTCTCCGTTGGATTTCTAGACTGATATTATTTTCGGTGTTAATGCTGGTTCCCAAATAGACGAAGTCCCTCACAGTTTCAAATTTGTAACTTTCAACAGTGACGTGGCTGCCAAGGCGCAGGTGCGCCGATTCTTTCTTTTGATTTAGGAACCTGCTTCCGGTAAAAGTATGTTGCAGGCGCTTATATAGAATGATGTCACTGTCTTGACCACTTTAAGTGCGTTGCGGGCGTTACTTAAAAGGGAAGTAGGGTTGAGAACATTGGCAATTTTCTGCCAATTGCCAAGTATTAAGGTACGAAACCTTTAAGGATAAATTGAAGGTGAAAGTAATGAGTTCTTAAAAAGCAATAGAAAGTTAGGATAAGTAAAGCTTTTAGTAAGTAATCGTTTCATATCTCTGTTGCGGACGTTTGTTACATACACCTATATGTAGTCCAAAAAAGTTTAAAATTTAGGCTCAACTATTTAACCGTGTGTTTGTCGAAGAAGGTCAAAAGAACGAACGTGTGCAATTTAAATTGCTTGTATCTGTTTAACTTTTTGCTCAATATTTCAGGTTCACGAGTGACTTATGAAAGTTTGCAAAACTTTATTCTAATGACTAAGTTAAATAATGGCAGTAAAGACCATAAACCGGTTGTAGGTTTGCGCAGCAAGATATTAGAACACAGTACCTAAATCACTCAGAAGGCTGACGACCTTGACTAGCAGCTATTTTTCGAAATCATTATTTATGTTAAGTTATTTCTATGAGTGTCCTTATTTAATCCTCAAAATGAAGGTTGAAGATTCATGTACATATCGCTCATTCGCTGCAACATTGTCATAACTCAAAAAATGTGATATTACAGAAAACGCATTTTTAGTTTTTGAATTGCTGTATATTTATTATATGGGATAAGTAGTTAATTCTATCGTGATGCTGCATGAAATGTTTAAACCTCGGATATAACACTTTGCCAGTTGATCAAACATATTATTTCCGATATATTAGTGATGTTAACTCAAAATTTGGGTTTTTTGAGTTATGACGATGTTGCGCAAATGAGCGATATGTATATTCATTAAAGAAATATTATTTACCAAAACAAATAATCTGCATTTTTAATTCAAGATGACAATGTCAATAATAACAAGTAAGGAAGTCTAAGTTCGGTAAACCGAACATTAAATACCCAAAATATTCCATTTCGGAAGTGGGCATGGTTTGGAAGCTATTTCGTCCAATTCCATCAGGTATACTCCCTATTATGCTAGTATACCTTGTACCAATTTCATCGTTCTACCGTAATCAGTTTAAAAGTTATGACCCTTGAAATTTTCAGTTTTGCCTCCCTGAAAAGTGGCGGTGTCGTGCCTACTTTTAAAAATTTATCAAAAATCACAATAGAGTGACAAGGGGATTCATCCTATCAAACTATATCATTTTAGCCATTCCCTTGCCGAATTTAGGTGATTTTCAAAGTTTTCGATATCGAAAGTTGGCGTGGTTGTAGGGTGATTTTATCCAATTTCATCAGGTATACTCCCAACGATACTAGCATTGTTTGCGCAAAATTTCATCGTTCTATCGTAATCAGTTTAAAAGTTACGACCAGTCGAATTTTCAAAATTCACCATCATCATTTATTGGCGGTTAACCGCCTAAGCGATTTTGGCCGTTTCGTATCAAAGCACGCCAGTCATTCCTTTTTAGCGATAACCGACGCCAATTGGAAACCCCAAGGGAGTTCAAGTCATCCTCCACCTGTTGTTTCCATCTCAGTCGAGGCCTCCCCCTTCCTCTGCTGCCGAATTCAGGCGACGATAGGAAAACCTTCTGTGCTGGAGCTTCTTTGTCCATTCGCATAACATGGCCAAGCCAGCGGATGAGAGACTTATAGAGCGGGATCTTTGTTCTTCGAGAGAGGACTTTACTTCTCAATTGCCTACTCAGTCCAAAGTAGCACTTGTTGGCAAGAGTGATTCTCCGCTGGATTTCTAGACTGATATTATTTTCGGTGTTGATACTGGTTCCCAAATAGACGAAGTCCCTCGCAGTTTCAAATTTGTAACTATCAACAGTGACATGGCTGCCAAGGCGCAGGTGCGCCGATTCTTTCTTTGATGATAGCAAATACTTCGTCTTGTCCTCGTTCACGGCAAGACCGACTTTTTTCGCTTCCTTATCCAGTCCAGAGAAGGCAGCGCTTACGGCGCGGTTGTTAAGGCCAATGATATCAATATCATCGGCATACGCCAGCAATTGCACGCTCTTGTAAAAGATTGTACCATTGCGGTTTAGCTCTGCTGCTCGAATTATCTTCTCCAGCATCAGATTGAAGAAATCGCACGAAAGGGAGTCTGAAGCCTCGTTTGGTTTCAAATGGCTCAGAGAGGTCCTTCCCGATTCTGACGGAGCTGTTGGTATTGCTCAACGTCATTTGCCAAAGCCGTATAAGCTTTGCAGGCAAGTCAAATTCAGACATGGCGGCATACAGGCAACTCCTTTTTACGCTGTCAAAAGCGGCTTTAAAATCGACAAAGAGATGGTGAGTGTCAATTCTCTTATCATGGGTCTTCTACAGGATTTGGCGTATCGTGAAAATCTGGTCGATGGTAGACTTACCAGGTCTAAAGCCACACTGATAAGGTCCAATCAGTTTGTCTACGATGGGCTTCAGCCTTTCACACAACACGCTAGAAAGAACCTTATATGCGATATTAAGAAGACTAATTCCGCGGTAGTTGGTGCGGTTAGCGGGATCGCCTTTCTTGTGGATTGGGCAAAGCACACTTAAATTCCAATCCGGAGGCATGCATTCGTCTGACCATATTCTGCATAAGAGCTGATGCATGCTTTTTACCAGCTCTTCGCCTCCGTGTTTGAACAGCTCGGCGGGTAGTCCGTCTTTTCCAGGCGCTTTGTTGTTTTTGAGCCGGGATAAAGCTATCCTCACTTCATCATAGTCAGGTGGTGGGACGACTTTTCCATCGTCAGGGATTGGGGTATCGGGTTCGACGTCTCCCTCGCAATTTAGCAGTGAGGAGAAGTGCTCCCTCCATAATTTAAGTACACTTTGTACGTCGGTTACCAGGTCGCCATTATTGTCCTTACGCAAGAGTGATTCTCCGCTGGATTTCTAGACTGATATTATTTTCGGTGTTGATACTGGTTCCCAAATAGACGAAGTCCCTCGCAGTTTCAAATTTGTAACTATCAACAGTGACATGGCTGCCAAGGCGCAGGTGCGCCGATTCTTTCTTTGATGATAGCAAATACTTCGTCTTGTCCTCGTTCACGGCAAGACCGACTTTTTTCGCTTCCTTATCCAGTCCAGAGAAGGCAGCGCTTACGGCGCGGTTGTTAAGGCCAATGATATCAATATCATCGGCATACGCCAGCAATTGCACGCTCTTGTAAAAGATTGTACCATTGCGGTTTAGCTCTGCTGCTCGAATTATCTTCTCCAGCATCAGATTGAAGAAATCGCACGAAAGGGAGTCTGAAGCCTCGTTTGGTTTCAAATGGCTCAGAGAGGTCCTTCCCGATTCTGACGGAGCTGTTGGTATTGCTCAACGTCATTTGCCAAAGCCGTATAAGCTTTGCAGGCAAGTCAAATTCAGACATGGCGGCATACAGGCAACTCCTTTTTACGCTGTCAAAAGCGGCTTTAAAATCGACAAAGAGATGGTGAGTGTCAATTCTCTTATCATGGGTCTTCTACAGGATTTGGCGTATCGTGAAAATCTGGTCGATGGTAGACTTACCAGGTCTAAAGCCACACTGATAAGGTCCAATCAGTTTGTCTACGATGGGCTTCAGCCTTTCACACAACACGCTAGAAAGAACCTTATATGCGATATTAAGAAGACTAATTCCGCGGTAGTTGGTGCGGTTAGCGGGATCGCGTCTTTTCCAGGCGCTTTGTTGTTTTTGAGCCGGGATAAAGCTATCCTCACTTCATCATAGTCAGGTGGTGGGACGACTTTTCCATCGTCAGGGATTGGGGTATCGGGTTCGACGTCTCCCTCGCAATTTAGCAGTGAGGAGAAGTGCTCCCTCCATAATTTAAGTACACTTTGTACGTCGGTTACCAGGTCGCCATTATTGTCCTTACAGGAATTTTCAAAATTGCCTCCCTTAAAAGTGGGCAGTGCCACGCCTACTTTAAAAAATGTATCAAAAAATCATTATATAATGCAAAGGGGGATTCACCTATAAAATTATATCATGTTAGCCACTTCCGCTACCGAATTATATCAATTTAGGTGATTTTCGAAATTTTCGATATCGAAAGTGGGCATGGTTGGAGGGCGATTTTATCTAATTTCATCAGGTATACTTCCAACGATACTAGTACGCTTTGTGTTAGTTTAAAAGTTACGACCGGATGAATTTTTCAAAGAGTCTCCCTTAAAAGTGGGCGGTGCCACATTTATGAAAAAATCATTAGAGAATGACCAGGGGGATTCAGCTATAAAAATATATCAAGCTAGCCATTTCAGCTACCGAGATATGTCAATTGATGTGATTTTCAAAATTTTCGATATCGAAAAAGGGGGGTGTTTATTCACCGATTTCGCCGATTTTCAATAGCAACCTACCTTGGCCAGAAAGTAACCTGCATACAAAATTTCATGCAAATATCTCAATTATTACTCAAGTTATCGTGTACACGGACGGACGGACGGACATGACATAGTGAATTTTTTTTTTCTAAGCTAAGAACTTTCATTTATGGAACTCTATATCTATCTCGATGATTTTGTGCCGTTATGTGGATAAAAATATAATACCCTTGTACTAGTACTAGTACGCTGGGTATAATAATGTAATATGTTTGAAATGACTGTGACAGGTAACAAGGTTAGTGGAAATAGTGGGGTCTATCAGCAATTAAGACGGAGCCGCCAGCGGGAAAATTTCGGGAAAATGCTATCAGCAATTACAACGGAATCACGACATTTTGCAGAAGAACTCGAAAAGCAACAAAGTTTGTTATCACATGGAATTTACATGCAAAGTTTCGTTTCTGTACATGTAGAATAAATATGTATATATTTTCACTATTGCTCATTCACAAGCACTCGAATTAATCCTCGCCTTAAGATAAATTTGCTAATAAGCCGCCAACAAAGTAAACAAAAAGCTGACTCTAGTATAATTACTTGGTAGCACTGATTCGAAGTTACAAGAAAAATGTCGTAATTGCTGATAGCATTTTATGGACTTGCATGACAGGAAAATATCACCCTGCGAAAGCTCCGTCATAATTGCTGATAGACCCCAAATGGAAATAGTGTCAACAGAAATTTTTAAATATAGTCATTAATGTTATTTCCTAATTGAAATGGAAGTAGCGTAAACATTGCTTATGGCATGTCAAGTGAACAATTACGAGATCTTGAAGTTTAAAGCTGTGATTTTCAAAATAAAAATATACCTATTTTCATAGGCCCATAGTCATAGTCAAATTTACACATGATATTAAGTTAATTAAAGCTTTTGAAACAACTGTACAGGTGATATCTGTCAAAAATGCTTTAACTAACTTAAAATCATGTTTAGTTTTGACTATGACTAAAATCCTGCTTTAGCTTGAAGAATATTTAGCGTCTTTACAGTAATAATGATCATTTTACAATTTTGATGGATTTAGTTATTATTATTATTAGTCATTATATTGTGAACTTTGAAAATTGGATAATTTAATTTTAGCCATTACATCGATTATATTTTCAATAGATACGTCCACGTCTCGGTGTATGTTTAATAACGCTAATTGAGGACTGAACAAACAAAACGCCTTATTTCCACTTTCAAAAATTTTTCAAAAATCGAAAAAAACATTAACAGAGTCAAATCAATCTTTTTTATAAGAAATATGTCGTTTTAGTAGTTTCTATTGAATACATCATGTGTTGTCTGAGCCACCAGATTGCATCAAAACACTGGAGAAGTGAAAAATGGAAATAAGGCGTTTTGTTTGTACAGTCCCCAATTATTAAAAGACGATTTATCGATGGATGCAACTGCTTGTCGCATTTGTTTAAAGCGTCAAGAAATGATTTTGCTAGTTGTTCTCTTGAAATCTTTGAACAATGTTTTGAAGAAGGAGGAGTGAAAATAAAAAAAATAATATTGAGGACGAACCAATATCCTCACGTTTCCACATGGCAAAGTCGTTTGAAAACTCCCCCAGAATATCATTGGGCCATTGGTCTTTAAAAATTTGCATTGTCGATCTTACTTCTTCTGCATTAAGATCTGTGCATTTGTTTGGCAAAACTCGATGGTCTAGAAACCTAGGTTGCAGCTAGGGTTGCCAGACGTCCTTTCGGGAGGACATGTCCTTCTTTTTATTGCAATGTCCTTCCCTGTCCTTCGTTTTAAGTTTTGTCCTTCGTTTGTCCTTCTTTTTTCTTTTTTTTTTTTTGCTAGGGGCTTGGGATTAGAATCTAGTTATATACTCGAAAAAAATCTATAACAGTATTAAGTGCAAAATTTTAATGTATTTTCATCTATATTTTCATAAAAAATCATAGAAATTTTTAGTGTTGTATTATCTATGCATTTGTTTTTTGTTTCTTTGAAAGTGGCTTAAGTCCATTTGGTTCCAAAAACAGGAGTTTATTCTAAAAAATTTTTAAGGAGTCTATAGCTTTATAAATTTTAACATGTCTATAGCATAAAGACCAAACTCACATATAACAGCCGTTAGCATGATACAAATACCTTAGAAGTAGGACTTCTCTCTTCTGGTCGACCATAACTTTTTGTTTCTAAAAAAATCGAAAATTAAAGTCCAAACAAGAGCAGTTAGAAAAAATGTTCGCATTTGTTGTTGTTTGAGAATTTTTTAAACCTTCGGCATTTCTTAAAGTTTTGGAAAAAGTTTCATAAATGTCAAATACGGTTCTACCATTAAGGTATTTGTATGTTGGCCGTTAGCAATGTTTTGGGATTATTAGTCCAAACGCAAAACCTTCAATAACTCATTACCCCAACAATTGAATTCTGCCACTTTCAAAAATAACGGATCAGTGTATATTGATTTTTGTTTAATTAGTAATAATAGCTTATTCTTCTTTTGGTATCCTAGCTATCCTTGTTTGTTTCTACCCAAAATATGTATGAAAACGATCTCACATATGAGAATAAATGTATGTTAGTTTTTTTAAATTTAAAACAATAAATTGTCCACAAAAAAAAGGTCCTTCCTTTTTTACGTGTGTCCTTTTTTTCTATCGAAATATAAATGTCCTTCTTTTTCCACTTCAGAATCTGGTAACCCTAGTTGCAGCTCACTTAAGAAATTTTCCAGTTACGGCAAAGAGAATATATCAACAAGAGCCGTCACTCGTTATAAATGCAAGGAAAAAGATGGATGCCGTTTTCATTCAGGGTTTCGGTAATTTTGTTTTCCCCAGTTTTGTAAATTCGACAGCTGGGAAATTTTTGTTTCGACTCTTGTGTTATTTCAGTTCTCGTCTATTTTCTTTTACACATTTTGTTTTGATTAGACAACAACATATTTATATCGAAATTACCGAAACCCTGAAAGAAAACGGCATCCATCTTGTTCGTTGCTTTCATAACGAGTGGTGGCTCTTGTTGATATATTCTCTTTGGTTACGGGACGTACGTTGATCGACGAAAATAGGATTTTGCATCTCCCTCATGGTTGTCGCGATTCCGCTGCTGTCCAATGCGTCTAAGAGTTTCCAGTTTCACGTTGACTTCGTGAGCTATTCTGTGGCAGCGAGAAAGATTTCGTGAAATTTCGCCTCAGAATGTTCACGCATCTCTTGCATTTCTTTATACAAATCTGTTGAATATTTCACGCATCACAGTCTTTGCTCTGTAGAAACACACTTATAGTACATTTACACTGCAAAAATTAGGCAAATTTGGCGAAAAATTGTAAATTTGGCGCTTTTTTCCGTACAAAGCTCATTTTCCAAATTTGGAATTCCATTAACATTGTGTATCAATAACAAGTGTGAACTCTTCTTTTGACAACACACATTAAAATGTCGGTTTGTTTACATCCTGCACATATTAAAATGTCGCCAGCACCGAATAACAGAAAAGCAATGGCGTGTTGTTTAACATCCTGCACACATCAACATGGCGGTCTCCTATCTTTTACCTAATGGTAGAAAGAGATGAGAAGATGGAAAGAAGTGAGACAAAAAAGGAAATTAAAAACAGGTGACTAAACTCACTTTGAAGTTTTCACGACTATGCCTATGATATCACACTTGTTATTAACCACAATCTCAAACAGGTGTTAAACTCATTTTGGAATTTTGACGTTTATCGTCAAGTGAATTCACTTGGTATTTATGCACAATGTCCATTAATTTGACCTCATTTGCCGAACAATATAATCCACAGTTCCTATTGTGACGAATTTGATGATTCCTCGATTATTTTCCCTGAGTTCGATCACTGTACGTTAAATAAAACCGCGCAAAGACAACGCACTTCAATCAGTTTGTTTTGAAGTGTTGTACAGTGAAGTACTGAACAGTGAATTAACCCGCGATATTGTACTACAGTTTTTAGCGTACTACTGATTAAGCAGAATCTGAGTCAAGATATATTGTTAATATTTTACTATTAGAACTTGAAATTTTTTATTAAAATTTAGAAAAATTCGAATTTTTTTCGGTCAGAATTCATTCAATTTAAATTATTGGGATGCTTTTTGCAATATTCTGAATCGGTTTAAGGAGCCTTTTAGGGAATTTTACGCCCTTCAAAATTGCCTTTGAGCGTTTGTGCCTTTCCCTGACTGGTTCACCAGTAGAAGTGGTCAAACACATTTTTTTTTTTAAATTAAACATTTTCGACGATATCTCAAAAACCGGGTTTCGGGTACCAAAAAAGTTTACCAAAGATTGCTTTATATAGATATATACATGCTGTAAACCTTTAATATAATTGGTAGGAAGTGCCCAAGTTAGCAAAAATATTTAACGATTTTTCGGGTTTTACTTTTATCGATATATCCAAAACCGGTTATCGGATATCGGCAGTAGTTTTTAAATAAATGTATATTAAGCACTGCGACTTGAATTTATATATATAATCTTCGATCTATTGACTATATCTTTTTTAGGCATTATGTAAGACGAATTACGCTGATAAATTTAAGCTCCTCTTTATCTACTAATATACAAGAAAAAAGGTTATTCTTTTGCTTCGATGTTTCAATTTTTTTATTTTTTTTTTTGGCAAAAATGTAACACTATTTGGGATTTGCCCATATGAGTCATTACTCATTAATCACGTTATCACCGCTTTCATCACTGGTGCTAATTATACCTTTCATGAACATGAAATGGTATTATACTTTGATCCGATGTTTGTAAGTATGAGAAGAAGAAGGGATAGACCTATCAATAAGTATACCGAAATGATCAGGATGAGTTGATTTAGCCATGTCCGTCTGTCCGTCTGTCTGTCTGTCTGTCTGTCTGCCTGTCTGTCTGTCTGTCTGTCTGTTTGAACGGAAACTAGTCCCTCAGTTTTTGAGATATTTGGCTGAAATTTTGTCTGCGGCCACCATTTTCCAATATAGGAATCATTTGTCGAAACCAGCAAGATCGGACCGATATTACATATACCTCCCATACAATCGATTGTTCCGATAAACGGATTTTGGGCTATAACTCCTGTAATTAAACACCTAGTAACGTGAAATTTTGTAAGTATTGTTATTTTTATATGTGAAATATCGGTGTTGAAAATCATCGAGATGGGATAAATATTTCACATAGCTCCCATACAATCGATTGTTCCGATAAACGGATTTTGGGCTATAACTCCTGTAATTAAACACGTAGGAACGTGAAATTTTGTAAGTGTTGTTATTTTTATATGTGAAATATCGGCGTTGAAAATCATCGAGATGGGATAAATATTTCACATAGCTCCCATACAATCGATTGTTCCGATAAACGGATTTTGGGCTATAACTCCTGTTATTAAACATGTTGGAACGTGAAATTTTGGACGTATCGCTATTTTTATATGTGAAGTATCGATGTTGAAAATCATCGAGCTGGGATAAATATTTCACATAGCTCCCATACAATCGATTATTCCGATAAACGGATTTTGGGCTATAACTCCTGTAATTAAACACGTAGGAACGTGAAATTTTGTAGGTGTTGTTATTTTTATATGTGAAATATCGGTGTTGAAAATCATCAAGATGGGATAAATATTTCACATAGCTCCCATACAATCGATTGTTCCGATAAACGGATTTTGGGCTATAACTCCTGTAATTAAACACGTAGGAACGTGAAATTTTGTAAGTGTTGTTATTTTTATATGTGAAATATCGGCGTTGAAAATCATCGAGATGGGATAAATATTTCACATAGCTCCCATACAATCGATTGTTCCGATAAACGGATTTTGGGCTATAACTCCTGTAATTAAACACGTAGGAACGTGAAATTTTGTAAGTGTTGTTATTTTTATATGTGAAATATCGGCGTTGAAAATCATCGAGATGGGATAAATATTTCACATAGCTCCCATACAATCGATTGTTCCGATAAACGGATTTTGGGCTATAACTCCTGTAATTAAACACCTAGTAACGTGAAATTTTGTAAGTATTGTTATTTTTATATGTGAAATATCGGTGTTGAAAATCATCGAGATGGGATAAATATTTCACATAGCTCCCATACAATCGATTGTTCCGATAAACGGATTTTGGGCTATAACTCCTGTAATTAAACACGTAGGAACGTGAAATTTTGTAAGTGTTGTTATTTTTATATGTGAAATATCGGCGTTGAAAATCATCGAGATGGGATAAATATTTCACATAGCTCCCATACAATCGATTGTTCCGATAAACGGATTTTGGGCTATAACTCCTGTTATTAAACATGTTGGAACGTGAAATTTTGGACGTATCGCTATTTTTATATGTGAAGTATCGATGTTGAAAATCATCGAGCTGGGATAAATATTTCACATAGCTCCCATACAATCGATTGTTCCGATAAACGGATTTTGGGCTATAACTCCTGTAATTAAACACGTTGGAACGTGAAATTTTGGACGTATTGCTATTTTTATATCTGAAATTTCGATGTTGAAAATCATCGAGATGGGATAAATATTTCACATAGCTCCCATACAATCGATTGTTCCAATAAACGGATTTTGGTAGATAACTCTTGTAGTTATATAGGTAGGAACGTGAAATTTCGTAACTATTGCTATTTTAGAATGTGGAATGTCGGTGTTAAAAATCAATGAGATTGGACCAATATAACACATCGCCCCCATATAATCGATAGTTCCGATAATTTCGGTATGAGCTTAAGTTAAATTCACACAGGCTGTACTGGGATCAAACAGTGAAAATCGTGACGCTTATTCATGAAAGGTATTTAGCCTTCGGCACAGCCGAAGACAGCTTTCCTTACTTGTTTTTTTGATCACTTGTGATTGGAGTAAAAGACATGAACCTATTTTGATTAGATATCCAAAGTCAAAAGAGAAAGTGATGCAAGATCACACATACTCAAAACCGGGCATCACCTATGACAGCGATGTTAGCTGAAGCTCAGTGTCCCGCAGGGAAAGCTTTGGACAACGGCCACCTGACAATAGCAGTGTTCGTTGCACTTTACTTTTTCTGTCAGCGGAGCCAGCCAAAGTTCTTACTGACTTGTTTTTAAAGGAACAGTCCTAATATGTGTACATATCGAGTCGTGTCAAAGAGAATATATCAACAAGAGCCGTCACTCGTTATAAATGCAAGGAAAAAGATGGATGCCGTTTTCTTTCAGGGTTTCGGTAATTTTGTTTTCCTCAGTTTTGTAAATTCGACAGCTGGTAAATTTTTGTTTCGACTCTTGTGTTATTTCATTTATCGTGTATTTTCTTTTACACATTTTGTTTTGATTAGACAATAACATATTTATATCGAAATTACCGAAACCCTGAAAGAAAACGGCATCCATCTTTTTCGTTGCTTTCATAACGAGTGGGGGCTCTTGTTGATATATTCTCTTTGGTCGTGTGCGCAAAAAATACGTATGAGCCATGATTTTCGATTTCCGCGTTTGTATACAAATCGATAGTTTATTATCACACGCATCATCTCTCAAAGTTTCAGCGCCATAAAAAGTACCGTTAGGAATTTGGAGCAAAAGCAATTTTGCCGTAGGTATGTGCCATGTGTTCGTTTGTTTAAATTTTTAGTAGCAGCAGTGGCTGATACGTATTTTTTCTCCCTGGAAATTAATGGTTGAATAAGTGGTTTCATATTAATTTGCTGTGTTCTTTATTGCAAAAATGGGGGCTCAGCCCTAGAGTATGCAGTTGGATCTACACGGCCATCATTCGCCCAATCATGCTGTATGGAGTCGTCGTATGGTTGCGTGCGCTGAGCAAGGCAACATACCTGAATCTGTTGCGGAAAGTCCATAGATCCAATATGATCTGTATAAGCGGTGCGCTAAGGACAACGCCCAGCGAAGCCCTCCAGGTCATTCTGGGCATTTTGCCACTTGATCTGGAAGGGTTTCGGTCAGCGGCGGCATCAGCTCTGCGCCTAAGAGAAACCTCCAGTTGGGCTGCGGGTACTATTGGACACTCCAGTATTCTGGAATCTTACAGCTTTCTCCCTCTAAGCACAGATCGTTGTGCGACTACTACAGTCGGGGATAGCTGTTTCAAAATAAACATTCCCAGCAGAGAAGACTGGGAGAGGACGGATTGGTGTCCCGAAACAAATGGTGGCACTTCCATATACACCGACGGCTCGAAGTTGGAGGAGGGGTTTATTCAAGGGATTTGGACCTTGAGCTCTCCTTCAGACTACCTGATCATTGTAGCGTCTTTCAGGCGGAAGACTCGGCAATCCTGGACGCCGCGGCCTGGTTAAGCAAACGTGTTATCGGAGAAGATATCGCTATTTTCAGCGATAGCCAAGCGGCCATCAAATCCCTTGGCTCATACACGTTCAACTCTGAACTGACGCTCAGCTGTCGTCGATCTCTTCAGGAGATGGCCCAACAGAACCGCGTAAACCTCATATGGGTCCCGGGACATAGGGACATTGAGGGAAACTGCAAGGCAGACGAGCTTGCCAGGCAGGGCACGACCAAGCAGGTTCTTCAGGATAAAGAGCGCTTAGGTATGCCGTTTGCCACAAGCAAACTAATACTGAAGGAGCACACACTCCGTCAAGCCAACGAAAGGTGGCTGCAATCCCCATGGTGTTGGATATCGAAACAAACCTGGCCAAAATGGGATCTTAAAAGGTCTAGACGCATTTATAACTTAACTAGGAGGGAAATCTGCATATTGATAGGGGTATTAACCGGTCACTGCCTCATTGGTAGGCATGCAGAAAGGCTAGGTGTGCCCTACCGACGATGCTGCAGGAGTTGCAAAGATGATGAGGAGGAGGAAACAGTGGAGCACCTTATCTGCAACTGTCCGGCTTTAAGCGGCGCGAGAACGCGCTTTTTGGGAATTCCGTTCCTGGATAGCCTAACCCAGATCGCGGAACTGGACATAAAGGACTTGATGGGCTTCATAAAGTCATCTAAGTGGTTCGAGTAGGAGTAACGGTGTCGGTTTAGGAGTGTCAGTCCCGGGATTCTGCTATGTGGAAAATCCCAACAACTCAGGAATTTTCCATATGGCTGGGTCCCGGGACTGACTTTCCTTGTGTTTGTGGTATCACAACGGGCCTTTCAAAATTGGCCTAAGTGTGCCTTTGCGGCAGCCACTTGAACCTAACCTAACCTTATTGCATTTTTTAATGACATCCTGGCTATCTAAGGTAATTGTGCTTTTAATATTTCTGCAGTTTTAAAGTATATTTTAGATGAAACAAATAACATAGTGCTACAAAATTAAAAAAAAGTGAATACACTTTTGAAGCGACCTAAAGAACTGTTCAACCAAAATTGGTACACGCAAAACATCTTATATCATTAAAACCAATATTCGAGGGAAAATGGTTAATACTTTAATCAAAAGAGTGATTCTTAAGCTATAAAAAAGTGAATACAAATTTTTTATTTCATTGCTTTATATGAAATTTCGAGCATGCCACTTGATGGACGACATCAAACGTTGAACATCCGGTGTGGTTACTTTGGCATCAAATTTGTTCCACTTAAGACGCATTGATTCAGCTTTATTGATTAAAACTCCACTCCTCCTTAATTTGTATCTAACAATTGCCCAATATTTTTCGATTGAGTGGAGTTGCGGACAATTCAGCAGGTTCAATTCCTTTGGCCAATTTTTTGTTTGTACCAACATTTTAACCAAGGACTGCCCTCGAGTAATGGAAACTCGCTAAGTCTGGCCAAAACTTTACTGCATACCGGTGAAGACGTATAAACGGCAATATGCAATTCTGTAGACACTCTTTCATATACAATTTAGTGGTCATTGTTGTTGATGTCGCGTACGATCGACTTTTAAGGCCACAGCGGCATATTGCTTGCCAAATCATCACTTTTTTTGCAAATTTGTCAAAGCTTAGAGTTTCTTTATAACGTTTTAATACCCTACAAATAGTTGTTTTTTTGATACTTTATAGCTTTCGCTATTTTATTTCCTGACCAAGTTGGATTTTCCACAAATTTGTTCACAATCGTTTTTCGAGCAGCTAATTCCATCGCGTGTAAAATTAAGCAAATTTAACGGTACTGTCATTGCCTACTAAAATTTATAAAATTTTTTTGGTACCCTATACAAATGGCCTTTTAGGAATCTCCAATTTGTTTTTTTTTTCCAATTAACCCCTTAGGGGCAATGTGTTATATGCTATAAAAATGCAAAAAAGTGCATAATTTCCCAAAAGGAACAGCTAGGCTTTCAAAGCAAAGTTATTCGTTCACAGGACAGCATCCCAGACGATATGGCGTTTTCAGTTTTTGCTGTCAGCTTAAGGCCAACCCAATCTTATGTCCATCAAGTTAGCATTACCAACTTAAAATTTCAAGGTCATTCCTGGTGGATTAATTGTCGTTAATTTTTCGCAAATTTGTCGTGGAAAAAGAAATTTTGTCGCTCTTTGTTTTTTTTTTTAAATAACCTATGGTAATGCTAATCTGACTCTCAAGTTAATATTACCACTCCGCTAAAACGGGTAAAATGAACAATTTCAAGTTCACTCCTAGTGGATTAATTGTCGTTGATTTGTCGTGGAAAAAGAAATTCTGTCGGTGTTTGTTTATTAAAAATAACCCCGGGTAATGCTAACTTGACAGTCAAGTAAGCATTACTACCCCGTTGAAACGGGTAAAACGAACGACAAAATTTCTTTTTCTACGACAAATTAACGACAATTAATCCACTAGGAATTGCCTTGAAATTTTTCATTTTACCCGTTTTAGCGGTGTGCTAATGCTAAATTGACTGTCAAATTAGCATTACCAGGGGTTATTTAAAAAAAAAAAGAGAGCGACAAAATTTCTTGTTCCACAATTAATCCACGATGCAGTGTTATAAAGCCATAGGCAATAAAGCCATATGGCCTTATATCTAAATGAATCGCGAAATTAAACCATATGGCTTTATTGCATACACCCAAGTGCAATATCACCATAATCGTTAAGTGACCAAAGTGGAAATAACGCCATAACAGTGTAATTGTTACGGTTACATTATCCAAATGAAGAAAATGTGGGTGCAAAGCGTATGTGAAATATTTAAAATTTAAGGTACTAGTGCAGTTTAGGGTCCCCTCCGAAATTTTGTCCAAGAGGGGAAAGTGGGCATCAAAAGACGCGTATTCACGAGTAGATTAAGAATCCGAAAGCGGAAATTAATTTGCATGCTAAGTCCTTCTGCGTTGTACACCCTTCTGCGTAGGCGACCTTCGGCCGCGCTTATTATAAATAACCCTGGGCTACGCCATGCCAAGTCCTGCTGGTTGCCTGAACCGTGGCAACGTGCCACGGTCCCACGAAATAAATCCCACCAAAAAATTAAATATGTCCCAACTCGACTCCAACTTTTTTATCCTGCCTGCCTTTTCATAATCTCTACATATAAATGTAAATTTCTGTCTGTCTGTCGGTCTGTATGTATCTCTAAGTTATCGGGCCAATATTTGGACCAGTCGTTTTCTACCTTTTGGCGATCAAAATCAACTGTTTAAAACACCCTAGCGGTAAAATTGAAAATGTGTCATCGATAAAAATCTTTTTATTGTTGTTGTCCAAAGTCAGGGGCACAGCCAGGGGGTGCTTTTAGGGGTTTAAACCACCCCTGAGATATAAAACTGTATATGAGTTGAATTTTGTGAAGGGAGCCACTTTTTTTCTGAAACTTTTTTGTATAGTTCACAACAACAAAAAAAATACATTTGGGCCAGTTTTTCGAAATTCGAATTATTTTCAAAGTTATAGCTATCCTCACTTTTTGATGATTTTCTCATGATTGGTCAAATCGATTTTGCTAATTTTTTAAATATATATAAAAGATGGTATTTCTACCAAACGACGATTAAAATTTTTGCAAAAAAAATTTTTTCAAACATTTCTCGCAATTTTCAACTTCTCCATACAAAGCGCCATCTGACCACGATGGAGAAGTTGAAAATTGAGAAAAATGTTTGCAAACAAATTTTTTTTGCAACAATTTTAACCGTCGTTTGGTAGAAGATACCATCTTTTATATATATTTAAAAAATTAGCAAAATCGATTTGACCAATCGTGAGAAAATCATCAAAAAGTGAGGAATTTCGATGATAGCTAAGCTTTGAAAATAATTAGAATTTCGAAAAATTGTTATATGTATACGAATTTTTGTTTAATCGTTGTGAGTCATAATACCACCTTTCATTAAAATACATGGCCATCGAAAAAATTGTATGTGGCTCACTTCACAAAATTCAACTCATATGTGAAAACTAGTTTTCATGAAATGTTTGCAAAAATTTCGATTGCATGAAAATCGAAAAACGTCAATTCCATAACAGAGGCCAAAGTTTTTGGGCCGTTTGCATAAGAGGGGTGTCACACGTTACATCCATATTGACGCGATCAATGGCTGGGTCATAAGTGTGCAAAGGTACGAAAACCCGGTTTTGACCCCTAACTCCAGATTTTGAGGGGGTCCGGCAAATTTCTTGTACGCAGTTCTTCTTATCTCATTGAGATCTACCAGAAAAATGCTATCTCGTCCCAGGTATTTTTTTGTGTTGCGCAGTGTAATAGATTCAATGAAAAGAAGGCTGGCCTTTTTTTATATACATAAGTCAATATAAAGTAACATTTATTAGTAGGTATCTATGTACGTATGTACATTAGACTGGGCCAAAAATTCCAAATTTTTCAAAAATAATATTGATTTTCTGTTTAAGAAAGGTGAAAAAAATTACTGTAATTTTTCAGATTTTTATATTAAAGTCTAGAGGTCTATCATCGCTAGTTTAGATTTTACAGACTTAACCTCCAATTTGGTATAAAAACGACTAATCATTGTTGAAAAACACCATTTACCTGAACATATTTTTGTAGGAAATTGAATTCCCTACAAAAGCTACCTAGACTGAAATTTTCTCAGAATTCCCGATTTTGGTTTGAAAATTTGCGAAACATGAAAAAATCAACATCGAATAAAGCTAAATACATTATCTTAAGGAAAATTGGATGCTGAATACGAATTCGATATCAGAATTTAACAACGGGCCCGAGTTTCGGTCCTAACCGTGCAAAAAAGTCCAATATTATTTTGTGAAGATTAGTGAAGAACTGCGACCTGTTAGGCTTCTTCTGATCAAGGATTTGGATTTAGCTCGCCAAAATACATGAAAATTGATTTATTGAGGTCACAGATCCGTCAACTTTTTGCTTTTTTTTTGTGGCTGCGCCATTTGAAGACTGTAGAACTACACCCCCGCAGAGAAAGCCTATCTTAAGCAAAAATGTGTTTGAACGAATATGAGAAATGTATATTTTTTTGTTATATTATTGATCATATAATGATAATTAATCATGTAGAATATCAATAAACAAAATTTAGTAAAAATTATATCAAAAACACCAAAAAAAGACGGAAATATGATTTTTTTAAATTTAATACTAAATAAGTTTTGAAAAAGTAACTTTACAAAAAAAATTGTTTAACCTTCTTTGTAGCCCACTCATTTTCCTTTTTAGAATCTGTATCTATCTTTGTTGTACATGGATATTTGCGTTTTTGACAATTTTTGAAAGAAAAAATGGGAAATCGAGAAAACATGCTAATTTTTGAAGCTAGAATATCAATAAACAAAACGGCTAGTCTGAGAAAATTTTACTCAATGCAAATTTTGTATGGAATTCGATTTCCTTCAAAAATATGTTCAGGTAAATGATGTTTTACAACAATGGTTTATACCAAATATGAGGTAAAGTCTGTAAAATCTAAACTAGCGATGGTAGACCTCTAGACTTTAATTTAAAAATCTGAAAAATTACAGTACTTTTTTTCACCTTTCTTAAAAAGAAAATCAATATAATTTTTGAAAAAAAAACGAAATTTTGAATGTTTGGCCCAGTCTAAAGTATATGTGTATAATTATCTTTTTTAAATGCTTTCTTTACGCTACTCCTGACTGGCACTATAAAATAATTTTGTAAATAGTTGTGCTAGGAAAATATTAAAAAGAAAAAAATTAAAAACCACCCCAAGCATTTTCCTCTGTCTGCGCCCCTGTCCAAAGTTAATGAAAATACTTATATTCTTTTGGGAACATATTGACACAACAATATCAGTTTCGATGTAATAAAACTGTTGGTTGTTTTGCGAAAATCTTACCTTACAACAGTTATAGAAACCGTTACAAAAACGTGAAAGCTTGTTAAATTGCAATTTTAAGAGAAATGAAATAAGTCCCAAAGAAAATGAAATAAATCCCAATGGTAAAAAATAATAAATTGTAGTTTTAAGAGAAATGAAATAAGTCCCAACAAATGTAAAATAACTCCCAACGAAAATCCACTTGGTAGTTATTTCATTTGGGTGTTATTTCATTATGAAATAATCAAAATTTTATGAAATAAGTCCCAATTTGTATGGAAAATATTTGGGTATTATTTCATTTTTTTTGGACTTATTTCATTATAATGTAAAATATCATCATAATGTAAAATACAATTTAGAAAGGTGTTCTGCAAATAAAAACCATGGATATCGCCCCAATACATTATACATTAGTTTCGTATCGTGGCACGTTGTCACGGTTCAGGCAACCACCCGGACTTGGCATGGCATAGCCCAGGGTTATCTCTACATATATTTATAATAAGCGCGGCCAAAAACCGCCTACGCAGAAGGGCATACTACGCAGAAGGACTTAGCATGGTGTAGCCCAGGGCTTTTTTTAGAATATGAATTATTTAAAAAAACAATTTGAATGTGAAATAACACCATAATGGCTTTATTTCATTCCTTACATGGAAAAAAACCATATGTCCTTATTTCACACTCCATTGATTTGTAAGGTCATATGGCTTTGTTTCCTATGGCTTTATAACACTGAACCTTAATCCACCAGGAGTGATCTTGAATTTTTTCTTTTTACCCTTTTTAGCGGGGTGGTAATGCTGTCAAGTTAGCATTACCACCCCGTTAAAACGGGTAAAATTAAACATTTCAAGTTCACTCCTAGTGGATTAATTGTCGTTAATTTGTCGTGGAAAAAGAAATTTTGTCGCTCTTTTTTTTTTTAAATAAGATCCGGTAATGCTTTAGGAAAAAACTTTAAATGTGGAAATTAAGTGCTATTTATGTGCTCAAGAATTCCGCCAAGTTTGTTTTTTTAAATACTTTTTACCACGCTTTTATTAGTTTCACTTGTATGTTTGTCTGTTTGTATGTATGTAAACTCTCGTTCGGTGTAAGCCCCAGTGGCCCAAAACCCGTAAAATGTCCCTAGAATATGGGTATCAAACGAAAGGGGAAGACCCCAGGTTTCATTTGGACCTCGATATATTTCGATAAATTTATCGATAACTGAGTTATCGGTCAATATATGATTGCCCAAAAACCTAAAAAAATTCCTTAAAATATGGGTATCAAACGAAAGGGGAAGACCCCAGGTTTCATTTGGACCTCGATATAATTCGATAAATTTATCGATAACTGAGTTATCGGTCAATATATGATTGCCCAAAAACCTAAAAAATTCCTTACAATATGGGTATCAAACGAAAGGGGAAGACCCCAGGTTTCATTTGGACCTTGATATATTTCGATAAATTTATCGATAACTGAGTTATCGGTCAATATATGATTTCCCAAAAACCTAAAAAATTCCTTACAATATGGGTATCAAACGAAAGGGGAAGGCCCCAGGTTTCATTTGGACCTCGATATATTTCGATAAATTTATCGATAACTGAGTTATCGGTCAATATATGATTGCCCAAAAACCTAAAAAAATTCCTTAAAATATGGGTATCAAACGAAAGGGGAAGACCCCAGGTTTCATTTGGACCTCGATATAATTCGATAAATTTATCGATAACTGAGTTATCGGTCAATATATGATTGCCCAAAAGCCTAAAAAATTCCTTACAATATGGGTATCAAACGAAAGGGGAAGACCCCAGGTTTCATTTTGGCTATGCGACCGGGGTCGCCACCCGTCCCCAACAGTTCCCCCTTTCATACAATTTTACTTTTATCACATTATACATCATGTATGATATTAGCATTGGTAATAATCCACATATTTGCAATTTATCGCTGCATCTGAATGCAGCCTTAGGCGATGCATTCAGTTTGAGGACGTGTGGCCACCCACGGTCGCTAGCAAAACAGATGTTTTTATCGATAGATTGTTATCTCTATCATTTTTTAAAGAAAACAAAATTCATGCGATCAATCACCGCTGTGCACTCTTTTTATATTTTGAAGTTATTTTGTAATAAAGATTATTGTTCGAGTATTTTCTTTTCACAAGTGCCTTTATATAGTTATATAAACTACTTTATAAACTGCGCTGTGCATTGTATAGTGAATTTTTGTATTGAAATAAAAGAAGCAATAATCTCCATACAAACTAATTTGCGGTGTTGTGCATTGGAAAAGTCGAGAGTTTGCTAGTGCCGACAAACAGCCTTTTTTGCAGCTTTGTCAAAAATCCCTCCACAACTCTCGGTTCCTCAACCTACCAGTGTCCGAGCCAACACTATCCAACACAGCAAGCAACATAAATCGTATCTACACCGGCATTTAGTGTGCAGTTCTGTTAGTTGACCGCAGTGGCGTGCCTACGTGTTTCAATCAAGGCAAGCCCCAGTCCTTATAACCCCAACAAAAGCACATACTGCTGCCAAAGAACATTTCAGACGAAGAAGAAGAGTTCAGGATAGATATTTATCGACTTTTGCACACGGGGAAAAACTTAAACATTTAGGTTTCTTCAATAGGCAAGTTATTGTTTTGCAGATTTTTTAAGCTTTTCCAATCCAAGGGAAAAGGTTTACTTGCACTATTTCCCATTTACATACATCGCAGAAGCCAAGGCTCACTTGCACAACCAAAATTTATATTTTTAACTCAGAGTTAATGTCAAATTAACTCTGAGTTAAAAAGATAACTCGGCGTCGTGCAAGTGGACCTAAGAAACCTAAAAAATATTTTTTATATTTTATAATGCCTAGCAATAAAAAAAAAAATATTACAGCAATCACCACTATTGAATTCTTTTTTTCTACTTTAAAATATGCGCCAATAATTTTTGAGTAGAGCTCTTTGCACATTAACATTGTAGATATGTATGTATATACATATCCAGTTTGGCTTTAAAGCTTATAGTAACAACAGCACGAAGCTGGCTTCGTAGTTGCATACAAAATTTCTTCTAAATTCAAAAAAACTGTAGCTTCAAAAAGACATTTTAGTAAGGGATTTGAAAGCCAGGTAAAAGCCAATAAGTGAAAGCGAGATGGCAATCATCGCCTAGGCGGTTAAAGGCTATTTTAAGTAAGCAAGTAAGAGATGCCATCATATGCGCTGAAAAAATTTTATGTTAATTGTTTTGCTATCAGCCGACAGATGGCAGGAAGAGCTTTATTTATATGTTTATGCTATTGGCAGTTAGTGAAACCAAATGTAAACGTTAAAGAAATTGTTACGATACATTTTTGAAACATATTGTAGCTCATAGAGGATTAGCTAGGCAAGCCGGGCTTTTCGGCTTATATGGAAGGCACGCCACTGGTTGACCGCCTCATCCCGGCAAGGAATTGGAATCGTACCGGGGCACCTGACTGAAGTAATTGCACATAACCCACCTTCCAGGTAACGTGAGTACCGTGAAATATAAACCCCTGAATTATCTATTGGTCCTTCTTCGCCATAAACGAATCCAGCGCCTAAAACCCCTAATTTAATTAGAAATCCCCTGATTGGGCCCATTACAAAAAGTAATTTTCCCGCCAAAAATATTTAATTCCCGCCAAAGTCAGTAATTGGCATATATATATATCCCCATATAATATATAAAAATCTAGTGCCGTTGACTTGTCCCTTGCGGTAGAATTTAAATACATACATATAAAAATATACAATATAATGTGACAACCCAGCAATAAATTGACTGGTCCGGTAAAAAAGTTGCGCAACCCAGTAGTCAAAAATTGTCGTTCAAGCCAACTAGTCCCCAAGTACTCCCTTTTCATTACAAAGTACTCCACCCTACATTATTAGGAAAATTACAATTTCGGCACCCCCTAATAAATAAAAACAGCCGTAGCTGAAGAAAAAGAACATTCCCAAAATTGCGCCTGTGAAATTAAGCAAATCTCTCTTCAGAATGACATCTGTAGCCGAAAATAAATTTATTTCTGAAACCGATAATTTCACAGATTATTGCACACGGTTCCGCTCAACCCCCCTTCAGGATAACACCGAGGCAGCCCTTAAATTGAAAGACAAAAATATCGATGTATTTTGGGAGAGAGTACAGGCCTCATATGATTTGGTAGTTGAAACAGACGACCAAGACCTCCCCACAGACATTAAGTCCGCCGCTTTCGGTAAATACCGAGCCTGCCTCATAGCATATGAGGAGACCAAAGCACTTATAGGCGATCAACTGCAACTCAAACAATTGAGTAATCCCCCACCAGCAGTTCAAAGCCAACCCCCCTCAGAGTCATCCCATATGAACCTAAAAGTCCCCCCATGTGATACAGAAGTTTTTTATGGAGGGTATGATCAATGGCCGTCATTCCGTGACATGTTCACTGCGGTGTATATCAACCACTCGAAACTCTCCAGTGCCCAGAAGCTGTATCACCTCCGACTTAAAACTAAAGGAAAGGCAGGCCAAATAGTGGAACAGTTTCCCTTAAGCGATGACAATTTCGCCCTAGCATGGGAAGCTCTCAAGTCTCGCTATGAAAATAAAAGAGTCTTGGTCGATAACCAAATCAAAATCCTCATGAACCTCAAGCAAATTCAATCAGAAAATAGTGAGGATATACAGAGGCTACAGTCATCTGTGAATAATTGTCTCCAGATACTAGCCACCCAGCAGGTCCCAACAGCGAACTGGGATCCCATATTGATTTATATAGTCACCTCAAAGCTATCTGAAAATACCGTAGCGCTGTGGGAGCAATCTTTAAGCTCCAGAAGAGACCTCCCGAACTGGTCCCAAATGAACCAGTTTCTGACTACCCGCTATGAGATAGTGGAAAGGGTGGATCAATGGCGACCAGCCAAACCCCGATATAATCCACCCTCCACAAATTTCTCTAGACCCCACTATAGTCAGAACAACCCCCAGTTCAGGCAGTCTCAACCCCAAAAGAACAGCAATCCCCCCGCTACACATACAAAGTCACATGCTACGGAGCATCAAAAGTATTTTGCATGTAAACTATGCAAGCAGTCAACCCATACCCTTCAAAGCTGTTTGCGGTATAAAAGAATGCCAATCTCCGAGCGCAGAAAGTTCGTGAGAGAAAACAGTATATGCGAAAACTGTTTAGCCCAGACACATATAATAAAAGACTGCCAAAGCACGAGAACGTGCATGCACTGCCAAGGCCGACACAACACCACCCTTCACGACACACGGACTCCCAGTACAAATTCTGGAGCTCAAAGGACAATATCCCAGGTAGCCACGACTCAGGACGTCAGTCAGCCATCTCATGAAGGAGATCCCCCTAGTCCCAGCACATCCGAAGTTCAGTCCTTCCATGCCGAAAATGATAGCAAAATCATACTCCCAACGGCAATGGTCACGGTTGAACATAGAGTAGACCTCTTCAAGCTGCGAGCCTTGGTGGACCAAGGCTCCGAAAGAAGCTTCATCTCAGCTAAAGCCCAGACAAGGCTCGGTCTTCCCTATACCCACTCCCTATTTCAAATATCGGGTATGGGAGGCGGAGTTGTACAAACCTCCAATAAGCTGTGTTCGTTGACTCTCGTCTCAGATGATAATAATGTTAAAATAAAGGCCCAGGCAATAGTACTTCCCCGTCTCACCAGGCAGCTCCCAACCCTCAGTCTAAATGATAGCCAAAGGCGCAAATGGTCCCACCTCAAACTAGCAGACCAGAACAACCACAAACCATCCCAAATCGATCTGGTATTGGGAAGTGATCTTATCCCAAAAATAATGCTAAACGGCATAGAAAAGATCACTCCCAGCCTGCTAGCCCAAAATACAATCTTTGGGTGGATCATAAGCGGCCAGACTCCCGACCAGGTCGGAGCACATTCTTCCCAGGCATGGGAAGTAACAAATGTTCAGTTGAACGAACAACTAAAACAGTTATGGGAGATCGAAGAGATACCCAGAACTCGAGTGGAAACCCCTGAAGATAAAATGTGCGAAGATTTCTATAAACGCACCACCACTCGAAGCGATGATGGCCGATATATGGTTCGGCTCCCATTTATACCCTCATTTCCGAACGATATCGACTTAGGCCAATCTCGTACTGCAGCCCTCCGACAGTTCCATGGGATGGAACGAAATCTCTCTAAAAATGGCGATCTCAAACGGCAGTACGACCAGGTGCTTGAGGAATACCTGTCCCTAGGCCACATGGAAGAGTGCAGTTCCAATGAGATGGAATCCCATGGAAAATACTGCTCTTTCTATCTCCCTCACCACGCCGTTGTAAGGCCAGATAAGAAAACAACAAAAGTCAGAGTCGTTTTTAATGCGTCTAAGAAGTCAGGTTCCGGTCACTCCCTTAACGACGTTTTATATACCGGACCAACCCTACAACCCGATCTCCGACTTATGTTGTTGAAATGGCGAACGTATAAATACGTGTTTAATGGCGATGTGGAAAAAATGTACCGCCAGATTCTCCTTCACCCCGATGACCGAGATTATCAACGGATAATATTCCGAACTCCCGAAGACAGTCAAGTTAAGGACTTCAAACTAAAAACGGTCACATTCGGGGTCAACTGCGCGCCATTCCTGGCAATCCGGACTCTGCACGAACTCGCTAAGGACGTGGCTGAGTCTCACCCCAATGCAGCCCCCATACTAAAGTCCGAAACGTACGTGGACGACATTTTGTCTGGCAGTCATGATCTTCAATCAGCCGAGCAATCCCTAACAGAGACCATAGATGCTCTAAATTCAGCCGGCTTCCCCCTTAGAAAGATCACTGCAAACCATCCAGAAATTATCAAACAAATTCCCAAGGCGGACCTACTCGAGACTGACTTTCTCGAATTCGAGAAAAGTAGTACCGCCAAGACTCTGGGAATTCAATGGAATGCACTGTCGGATACGTTCTCGTACACCGTCGATTCAGAGCCAGCCTGTGCAGCAGCCACGAAGAGACAAATTCTCTCCTCCATTGCAAAACTTTTCGACCCCGCAGGGTGGCTGACGCCAGTTATGATACAGGCAAAGATACTGATGCAAGAATTGTGGTTAGACGGAACCGATTGGGATGAACGAGTTAAGCCGATCCGTCTCGTAAAATGGACACAATTTTCCCGAAATCTGCATCTAATCTCCGACATACAAATACCCCGATGGGTTCATTTCGCCCCTAATTTACAAGTCGAGCTTCATGGGTTTTGCGACGCCTCTGAAAAGGCTTATTGCGCAGCACTCTATGTGCGAACTACTATCGGAACTCAAGTATTCTCTCACCTCCTCGTTTCCAAAGGCAAAGTGGCCCCCCTCAAAACTATCAGTCTGCCACGCCTGGAACTATGTGGAGCGCTTTTATTAGCAAAGCTAGTCGCAGTAGTTCAACCTCATCTCGACCTCTCTCAACGAAAATTAACTATGTGGTCCGATTCTGAAATCGTGTTAGCCTGGCTCGAAAAGCCACCTCATTCATGGAAGACTTATGTCTCCAATCGAACAGCCCAGATCATAGACCTCGTCGGTAATGTGCCTTGGCGACATGTACGGAGTAGAGATAACCCCGCGGATCTGGGAACCCGAGGTTGTACGCCAGCCGATCTCTCCAAGTCTGCCCTCTGGTGGAATGGTCCAGAGTGGCTTTCCGACCCCCCGGAAGACTGGCCCCAACCAGTAGTTCGCAGCGTCAACCCCCCCGAGGCACGTAAAGTAGAAGCTCTCCACACAACGGAAGAGTCCGAGGATCTCTTAGCCCGGTTCTCTTCTTACCCCCGCGCTTTACGTGTCATAGCCTACATTCTAAAGTTTATACGTCGGTTAAAAGACGCGGTGAACCGCATTAACGACCCAGTTGAACCCGGCCTCACTCACACCGACCTCAAGAGATCAAAGCATCGGCTAATAATACTGGCCCAAACTCGATACTTCGCTCTTGAAAGAGCATGCCTAGAGGACTCGAAGCCCATTGGCAAACGGAGCTCTCTGCTCGTCCTCAATCCCTTTCTTGACAAGAGCGGAGTCCTGCGAGTAAACGGTCGATTGGCCCATGCAACCCTCTCTTATAATGAGCGTCATCCCATTATCTTACCTGAGAAGTCGAGTCTCTGTACGCTATACATCCGATTCCTCCATGAACTGCTCCTACATGCTGAAATTCGACTAATGCAACAAGCCGTCAGACAAGAATTCTTCATTGCCCGCCTGAAACCTCTATTAAAAAGGTGCGTATTCCAATGCAAGGTCTGCATCACGCATAAACAGCAAATGCGTTCCCAAATAATGGCAGCCTTACCCCCCGAACGGTGCACCTTTGCTCCTCCCTTCACCACAACAGGTGTGGACTTTGCCGGTCCATTCCAATTAAAAGCCTCCATGCTCCGATCTCAAACTCGTGTAAAGGGCTATGTGGCCGTTTTCGTCTGCTTTACCACCAAAGCGGTCCACCTGGAGTTATGCTCCGACCTCACCAGCAAGGCCTTTCTTGCCGCCTTCGCCCGATTTGTAGGACGCAGAGGATACCCGAACCTGATGATGAGCGAAAATGGCTAAACATTTATAGGAGCAAAACGTGCGATCGAATTGGAATTCGTGTCTTTCCTTAAAGAAGTATCGTCGCAGATTGTCCAGAAATACGCACCGCAAGGGATCGACTGGAAGTTCATCCCGCCCGGCGCGCCGCTCATGGGCGGATTATGGGAATCCGCGGTCAAAAGCTTTAAAACCCATTTTAAAAAGGTCGCCGGAACTCACAGCTTCACCTTTGAAGAATTCTCAACGTTATTAGTCGGAATAGAGGCCGTGCTTAATTCACGTCCTATCTCCCAGCTTTCTCAGGACCCCAATGATCTCACCGCTCTCACCCCAAGTCATTTTCTTCGAGGAGCACCAATGCTCTCTCTTCCCGAACCGAATCAAGAAAATCTTTCAATGATAAACCGGTGGGAACGCCTGAAAGTGCTGCACCATCAGTTCAGCAACCGCTGGAAAACCGATTATCTCGCTGACCTTCAAAAGCGCTACCGATGGAAAAATACCCAAACTCCTCCCAAAATTGGTGATATAGTCATCATAAAGGAGGAAAACTTACCTCCCACTGAGTGGCGATTAGGTCGATTGGAGTCCCTACATCAAGGACGAGATGGACACATCCGTGTTGTAGACGTCCGCACTCAAAACGGGATTCTCACACGACCCCTCACGAAACTGTGCTTTCTACCGTCACCAGAGAGTGACGTAGGCCCTCAATGCCTACTCCCATCTCCCTAACTTAATAGAGTCCACAACTCTACCAACTGACGCAAAACTAATAAGTTTATGTATTTTCGTTGACAGATGGATCGTCAGCGCCCTCCGGTTCCAGCCCCCCGTCGTTTTTTACCATCACAGGTGGTGAGGCCCGCAGCACGCCCTCGACGTACTGAAACAGACTACAGGAAGTGCCGATTGTGTATGCGGCATCACGCGCTAAAGATGTGCCCTGTCTTCGCGGCTATGCAGCCTCAACAACGCGCAGTAATAGCTAGGGCACAACTGTACTGCATCAATTGTTTGGCCCTGTTACACCGCACCAACGAGTGCACCTCACCGGAGAGCTGTCGGGTCTGCGGGCAACACCACCATACGCTTTAACACCGTCAAACCGGAGGTCGCCAGCCGTCGTACGCCGTTCCACCGCAACAGGAATCACCTCCGCCACCACGCCGTCGGGCAGCAAATCGTCGTCGTCGTCGTGCGCAACCGCAACCACCAGCCCAGCCAGCCAGGAGGCAGCAACCCCTCTGCGTTGCCGACCGCACCATTCGGTGCACCGCATCTGGCCTTCGCACGGCCAATTATAAGCAAAAGGTGGGACGGATCCTTATAGGCGAAGCAGTGCGTGCTCTCACCGAGCTCCAACATACACTAGGCGACTAGTGCGCCTAGGGGAGGCAGAATGGCTACGCGACCGGGATCGCCACCCGTCCCCAACAGTTCCCCCTTTCATACAATTTTACTTTTATCACATTATACATCATGTATGATATTAGCATTGGTAATAATCCACATATTTGCAATTTATCGCTGCATCTGAATGCAGCCTTAGGCGATGCATTCAGTTTGAGGACGTGTGGCCACCCACGGTCGCTAGCAAAACAGATGTTTTTATCGATAGATTGTTATCTCTATCATTTTTTAAAGAAAACAAAATTCATGCGATCAATCACCGCTGTGCACTCTTTTTATATTTTGAAGTTATTTTGTAATAAAGATTATTGTTCGAGTATTTTCTTTTCACAAGTGCTTTTATATAGTTATATAAACTACTTTATAAACTGCGCTGTGCATTGTATAGTGAATTTTTGTATTGAAATAAAAGAAGCAATAATCTCCATACAAACTAATTTGCGGTGTTGTGCATTGGAAAAGTCGAGAGTTTGCTAGTGCCGACAAACAGCCTTTTTTGCAGCTTTGTCAAAAATCCCTCCACAACTCTCGGTTCCTCAACCTACCAGTGTCCGAGCCAACACTATCCAACACAGCAAGCAACATAAATCGTATCTACACCGGCATTTAGTGTGCAGTTCTGTTAGTTGACCGCCTCATCCCGGCAAGGAATTGGAATCGTACCGGGGCACCTGACTGAAGTAATTGCACATAACCCACCTTCCAGGTAACGTGAGTACCGTGAAATATAAACCCCTGAATTATCTACATTTGGACCTTGATATATTTCGATAAATTTATCGATAACTGAGTTATCGGTCAATATATGATTGCCCAAAAACCTAAAAAATTCCTTACAATATGGGTATCAAACGAAAGGGGAAGACCCCAGGTTTCATTTGGACCTCGATATATTTCGATAAATTTAACGATAACTGAGTTATCGGTCAAAATGTGGTTGCCCGAAAACCTTAAAATTTCCCTACAATATGGGTATCAAACGAAAGGGGAAGACCCCAGGTTTCATTTGGACTTCGATAAATTTATCGATAACTGAGTTATCGGTCAAAATGTGGTTGCCCGAAAACCTTAAAATTTCCCTACAATATGGGTATCAAACGAAAGGGGAAGACCCCAGGTTTCATTTGGACTTCGATATATTTCGACAAATTTATCGATAACTGAGTTATCGGTCAAAATGTGGTTGCCCGAAAAGCTTAAAATTTCCCTACAATATGGGTATCAAACGAAAGGGGAAGACCCCAGGTTTCATTTGGACTTCGATATATTTCGAGAAATTTATCGATAACTGAGTTATCGGTCAATATATGATTGCCCAAAAACCTAAAAAATTCCTTACAATATGGGTATCAAACTAAAGGGGAAGACCCCAGGTTTCATTTGGACTTCGATATATTTCGATAAATTTATCGATAACTGAGTGTTCGGTCAAAATATGATTGCCTAAAAACCTAAAAAATTCCCTACAATATGGGTATCAAACGAAAGGTGAACGCCCCAGGTTTCATTTGGACATCGACATATTTCGATAAATTTATCGATAACTGAGTTATCGGTCAAAATGTGGTTGCCCGAAAACCTTAAAATTTCCCTAAAATATGGATATCAAACGAAAGGTGAAGGCCCCAGGTTTCATTTGGACATCGACATATTTCGATAAATTTATCGATAACTGAGTTATCGGTCAAAATGTGGTTGCCCGAAAACCTTAAAATTTCCCTACAATATGGGTATCAAACGAAAGGGGAACGCCGCAGGTTTCATTTGGATTTCAATATATTTCGATAACTGAGTTATTGTCAAAATGTGAGGCCAAATACCTTAAAATTTCCTAACAATATGGGTATCAAACGAAAGTGGAAGTCCAGAGGTTTCGTGTGGACTGCTGTATTTTTCGATATATTTATCGATAATTTCATAGGACATTTGACTAAAAAGTGAAAAATGTCAAAATTCTTTTGAACTCTACTGAAATGTATGAAAGTTGGCCCAGTGGCAGCTTTACTTTGCTTGCTTGAAGCACTTCAAAGCGTCGAATAGCCCAAATCTCTATTTGACAGCGCTTTACACGCTTCACTGTTTGTCTTGTTGTTGAGTTGCTTGTCTCATCCTGTATTTTTGACTACTTGGCCATAGAAGCTTTCAAAAAAAAGCAAAGTAAGCCTGGGTAAGCAAGGCAAGCAAATCAAGCCTGCATTGGGTCATCACCTTAATGCTAGTTTCTTTACTACGCTTGCATTAGGTTTACTTGTACATACATTCATATGTATGTTTGCTTGTTTGTATGTAACTCTACTTCAGTCTACCCGATAGTGGCGTATGACTGTCACAAAATTGCCTACAATATGGGTATCAAACTAAAACGGAGGCCCAGAGGTTTCGTTTGCACTGTGGTATACTTCGATATATTTATCGATTACTTCATAACAAATTTAACTAAAAAGTAAAAAATAAATACAGTTTAAAGAGCGAAAACACACGCTTTTAAAGAATATTGCACTAAAAAGGTAAAAATAATTTAAATAAAAAACGAAGATTATGGAACAAAGCGGACCACGCTTTTTCCACAAGACTACTGTGTAGGGTTTTTAAAATTATTTTCAACTTTTTAGTTCAATGCTCTCTAAAAGCGTGAGTTTTAGTTTTTTTAAACTATATTTATTTTAAACCTTCAACTCCTAAGAAGGAGTGACTTTAGGAAAAACTTTAAATGTTGGAATTAAGAGCTATTTATCCACTAGGAATGACCTTCAAATTTTTCAGTTTACCCATTTTAGCGGGGTTATTTTTAAAATTTTTCATTTTACCCGTTTTAGCGGGGTTATTTTTAAAAAACAAAGAGCGACAAAATTTCTTTTTCACCTTGACTGTCAAGTTAGCATTACCATCCCGCTAAAACGGGTAAAATTAAAAATTTCAAGTTCACTCCTAGAGGATTAATTGTCGTTAATTTTTCGTAAAAGTGAAAAAAATAGGGTCAAAAATGTTCCTTTTTTGAAAAAGTAGGGTCCGGGGTTTTAAGTAAGTACCTAAGTAAGGGTCTGGGGTCCTGGCTCTAAAAAAAGGGTCAAATTGACCCTTTAGGGTCCCCAACGGTAACACTGATTACCAGGGGTTATTTAAAAAAAAAAAGCGACAAAATTTATTTTTCCACGACAAATTTACGACAAAATAACGACAATTAATCCACTAGGAATGAACTTGAAATTTTTAATTTTAGCCGTTTTAGTGGGGTGGTAATGCTAACTTGACAGTCAAGTTAGCGTTACCATGGGTTATTTTTAAAAAGCAAAGAGCGACAAAATTTCTTTTTCCACGACAAATTTACGAAAAATTAACGACAATTAATCCACTAAGAGTGAACTTGAAATTTTTCATTTTACCCGTATTATCGTGGTTATTTAAAAAAAAAAAGACCGACAAAATTTCTTTTTCCATGACAAATTTACGACAAATTAATCCACTACGAATGACCTTAAAATTTTTCATTTTACCCATTTTAGCGGGGTGGTAATGCTAACTTGACGACAAATTTGTCACTACGAATGACCTTAAAATTTTTCATTTTAGCGGGGTGGTAATGCTAACTTGACGACAAATTAACTGTCAAGTTAGCATTACCAGAGGTTATTTAAAAAAAGACACAGAGTTGCAAATTTTCTTTTTCCACGACAAATTAGCGATAATTAATCCACTAGGAATGACCTTGAACCTTTTCATTTTACCCGTTTTATCGGGGTGCTAATGCTAACTTGATAGTCAATTTAGCATTACCAGGGGTTATTTAAAAAAAAGCGACAAATTTCCTTTTTCCACGACAAATTTACGACTATTAACGGCAATGACAGCACTGAACTCGAAGCAGCTGTTTTGTGGAAGTGGGTACATGTCTCCTCCTTTAAGCCCACAGTGTCGCAAATTAATGTCATTGATTTTGTTTCAAAGCATGCAGGGATTAACCCCACCTATATTTCCTGCCGTAAATTAGTTAAAAAGGGTGTTCCGGTGGAAAGCCTTGAAAGCGTAAATTTTAAGCTCGGAGTTGCAACTGCTTTTTACGACCGTATTTTAAACCCCAATGTTTGGCCATCTGATGTAAATGTGCGGCCCTTTCAATTCTACCAAAGCCAAATTAATGACACATTGATCTAATGTGTCCCGTCTCAGTTCTATATCTAATCTATATACATATATAAAAAAATGGTGTTCAGTCGTCACGCTAAAACTCGGAAACGGCTGAACCAAATCATATACTTCCTTTGGGGGGTTTGTTTGTTATTACCACGCGGAGTCATGTTATAAAATCAGAACAAAATATTATCCCATACAAACTTTTTTCTTCAAGGTGTATATCTCTAAAAGGGTTTAAGGTAGGGACCTGGAAATTGGTACAGAGTTATAGGATAACAACACCATTCTCACCCATAAAACTGGGGGTTAACCAAGAAGGGGGCATGGCACCTCCCATACGAATGAAATACTTCATAGTCCATATCTATGGAAGTATTTAGGTTAGACCACTGAAATTTGGCAAGGGGTTTTATGAGATCGATTCCCACCACATCCAAATAAATTTGTGGCAGGACAACGTCTGCCGGGTCAGATAGTTCTTCTTTAAAAATCTATTTTCACAATATGGGTGGCATGCGTACAAAGTCTAAGGATATTTACGTAGCTACCTCACGCTTGGATTATGACGCGTTCGTCTTCGTAGAAACCTGGCTCAATGCTGATTTTTTCGACGAGGAATATTTTGATCCAAACTTATATTATACTTTTCGTAAGGATAGAGATGCAGTTAAGACCGTTCTCCGAAAGGGGGCGGCGTTCTCATTGCATTGAAAAGATGTTTCCGCGCGTGCGTACACCAACTTATGCACAGTGATTCTTTAATTGATCAGCTGTGCGTTAGGATTTCCGGATCTTCTAGTTCCACTTTCATATGTGTGTTATACATTCCACCAAACAGTAGTGATAGCCTATACAATTATCATGTGAAAAATATCGTTCATCTGTATGAATCAGATTCTTATGCGACTTTTTGTATTCTTGGTGATTTCAATATGTTTGGTGATTTCAATAAGTTTAAATTTCCCTATAAGCGGTGCTACATTTGCTAACTTGAAGAAGTTTTGTTACGGGTCTATTATTTTCAATATGACAGGCCGCAGAAATCTAACGAGGAAAGTTGATTCGCCTACAAAAACTCCAAGTACGCCATCATCAATTATGTCTAATAATTTTGATAAGAAGTTGGAGGAGCAGAGAAAGAGCATAATTGAAGAGCTCACTGCAGTCATGCGGACAACTGAGGAACGGGTAATACGAGAGCAGAGAAACAGCATCGTTGAAGAGATCACCATAGTCATGAAGAGCACAGAGGACAAAATAATGCAACGATTGGGTGAGTTATCTGCTGAAACATCAATGTTAAAAAGGGATTTACAAGAAATGCAGAAGAGAGTGACTGCAGTTGAGAGTGCATGTGCTGAGCTTCACAGCTTAAATGGTGACATTGCGGCTGCTCGTGCTCAACTCAGTGAACTCGAAAGCAGTGCAGTCGCCAGTGATGTTATTGTTTACGGCATCCCGCAAGATGTTGATGAAAACCTGTCAGACGTCTTTGCAAAAATCTGCAGTCGTGTGAAATGCACACTACCCCCACTGCGTGACGTGTTTCGTATGGGAAGCACTAAAAGCAAAGCACAAAACGGAAAAGACAAAAACGGCAAAGTCAAACACCCACCGATTGTTGTAAAGCTGCACTCTGCATATGATTGCTCCCAGTTGCTTAGAGCTATTGCTCTTTTTTGCAAAAATAACAAGAGAGCGCTTGAGCTCGCGGACATTGACCAGCCAGGTTATGGTACTGTTTACCTGCATGAGAGCTTACCGAAGTTGCTGAGAGAAGTAATGTCTTATGCGTGTGAGCTTAGAAGAGAGAAACGATTGTTGTCTGTGTACTCCATTCGAGGAAAGATTTATATGCGCTTAAAATTGAACGAAGAGGCCAGACATGTGTGCACCAGAGCTGAAGTGGATTCTCTTATGAGCAGTGCAACCATATGATTTTAAACATTTATATACACACATACGTACACGAATACAAATCTGACTTATTATTTATGTAGTTGTTTATATTTATGCTTATGTTATTGTTTATTTTTCATTTTCTACGTAGGCTAATAATGTTTAAGTTTTCTCATACAAACCTTTATTTATTTACTCTATTCTTTTCTTTTTCTATACCTTGCTCCTCTTTTACAGTGGTCGCAAGTTCACACTTTTATAGTCAAATTGAATTGCTCATTACTATGTCCAATGACTGTCCATGATTCAACTGTAAGATCTAGCGATATAAACATTAAAACTTCATTTAAGTTGATTTGTGATTACCATCCTGGATTTCAAGTCTGCCATTTGAATGCCAGAAGTTTAAATCAGTGCAAACTCGATTATCTCAGCTACATTTTTGAGAATACACATGTGTGTGACTGAAACTTGGTTTAGAGGCGATAATTCTGATGGTTTTTACAAATTCCGTGATTTTTCTGTTATAAGAAATGATAGACAGCTTGATAAGCGTGGCGGTGGAATAGCGATATACCACAGGAAGAACTTACAATCCAAAATAATATACAAATCTAACCACCTAGATCAGGTTGAGTGTTTGATGGCTGAATTTTTCAATAACCTGCAGCGCTGTCTTGTGATATGCGTATATAACCCAAGTAGATCATGTGATTTAAATAATTTTTTTCAACAGGTCAATAGTTTTAGCGTTATGTATGAGCATGTTATATTAAGTGGTGATTTGAACATAGACTTGCTCCAAAAAAATGAACGTGCCAAGAATCTTAATGATGAGATGGCTAGTGTAGGTTTGCACGTCATTAACAATTTGCCCACTCGTTTTGGCTCCAATTGTAAGCCTAGCTTGCTTGATTTGTTTTGTGTGTCAGATGTTTCGTGCGCATTACATTTTGAGCAACTGTCTTTGTGTAATGTCAGTGACCATGATTTGCTTTTCTTTAGTTATGATATAGGGTTAAATTCTTTGCCAAACATTGCATCTGATCTTGTACAGTCTCGTGATTTTGACAGGATTCGAATAAATGAGCTAGCAACCGAGGCATCTACACTACCGTGGAATGACTGTTGGTTTTTATCTGATGTTAATGAAAAAGTGTATCATTTCATCATGCTAGTAAATTATCTATATGATAAATATGTCCCTTTAAGGCAAATAAAAATAAATAAAAATAAGCAGCCATGGTTCACTTGGGATGTACGTAAGGCAATGAATGCTCGGGATAGATGCTACTCTTCTTGGAAGAAAGACAGAAGTGATCAAAATTGGTCAATATATAAACGAATGCGAAATAAAGCTACTGAAGCCACACGCAAAGCTAAAAGACTGTACTTCCAGGCCAAACTTAGCTCCAGGCTCCCACCAAAAGTATTGTGGAAAAATTTGAAGCATCTTGGGGTAAGATCCGAGACAAAAGCTGAGTGTGCGGTTGAGCCTGATGCTATGAATGATTTCTTTTCTGTTAAAGTACCTGAAGAAAGTGTACGCTTCGAACCTGACTGCGAACTCATTTTAAATCGTGATAACAAATTTAAGTTTGTCAACGTTACCGAATCTGATGTGATACCATGTATACTATCTGTTAAGTCAAATGCGGTGGGTGAGGACAAAATCAGTTTAAGGTTTATAAAGCTAATTCTGCCCTATATCATTTCTCCACTTACGCACATCATAAATTTTTCGTTAACTATTTCAAAGTTTCCTGACATTTGGAAGGTGGCCAATATAATTCCTGTTGCCAAAAAAATTTATGCTACGGAACCTTCTGATTTTCGTCCAATTAGTATTTTGCCATCATTATCAAAAGTTTTTGAAAGAATTATTTTAAATCAAATGAGGAAGTATCTCAGCGAGAATGGTCTCGTCTCAGAATGTCAGTCTGGTTATCGAAAGGGACATAGCTGTTCAACTGCTGTGTTGAAAGTGATGGAAGATATTCGGCCATCCTTTGATAGAGGAGATCTTACCATTCTCACATTGTTGGACTTTTCTAAAGCCTTTGATACCGTTAGTCATGAAATTCTCATACAAAAACTCTATGCCTATTTTGGTTTCAGCCATGATGCTGTTAAACTAATTGCAAATTATTTAACTAATAGACGACAGAAGGTTGTATCAAAATCAAACTGTTCAAAACTAAGGCCAATTAAAACTGGGGTACCACAGGGATCTATTCTTGGTCCAATTCTATTTAGTTTGTATATTAATGATATTGTTAGATGTTGCAAAAATGTTTCTATTCATCTTTATGCTGATGATGCCCAGATATATCTATCGTCACCTCTAGGACTTAGAGAGGATCTGGTGTGTAGGATAAACGAAGACCTTGAATCAATTTATTGCTGGTCGAAACTTAATAGTCTTCGCCTTAATGCATCCAAGACACAAGCGATAGTCGTGTCTCATTGTTCTTACAACATGGAAGATGTTTCTCCTCTTCTACTAAATGGTAATATTATTAAATATGAGACGGTTGTTAAAACCCTTGGCTTCAAGCTTAACACTAACCTTACTTGTGTGGATCATGTAAGTTCTACTATTTGTAAGTCGTACTCTGTGTTGAGACATCTTTGGAAAACTGCAGCCTACATTCCTAAGGAAACTAAGCTTAAGCTGATTAGAGCATTATTAGTGCCTTTAATTTCGTATCAGGAATTGGTCTATGGTTGCCTTGATAGGGGCTCAATGAACAGATTACAACTACTTATTAACAATGCGGCTAGATATATACACATAAAAAGAAAATTTGACCACATATCGGAATTTTCCATACAAATCCTTGGTTGTAGCTTATCTAAATTTTTTGATTGTCGTTTATTGCTTTTTATACACAAGCTTATCCATACACGTTGTCCAAGTTATCTTTTCTCGAAATTAACTTTTGCTAGTTCAACTCGTACTTGCAATCTCATTGTACCACACTTTAAATACTTAGTTACGTCAAGAATGTTTTTCGTTAGAGCTGTGCAGTTGTGGAACTTGTTGCCTAACAAACTAAAAATGGTAACAAATCCAGAGCGATTCAAATTGGCTATTCATTCCTTTTAACTTTTAACTTTAAATTTTGAACTTAATGGGCTATTCTGCGTTGCGATCCCAAGTTAATCTTATATTCCCTATATTCCATTTATATCAAATTATACAGGTATTTTGTGCATGTTTACCACCCTGTTATGATAATATACATGCAAATAATCTTTTCACTATATAAAATTTATTTTTATTCATTCTGCAGACAGATTGTGCACACTTAATTCTATGACATATGTATATTTCTCTAAAATTTGTGTTTTTGGTAATAAAACTGACAAACAAGCACGTGGAATAAGCCTGCAAACTTCAAACCTATCTCTGTTTTATATACTTTTCTTTTTTATCGATTTTAGTTACTTTTAAATTACTCTAATAAGTGGCTATTTAATTAGAAATTAGAAATTATGTATCCTTAATCTTAATATTAATTACCTCTGTATCAAAGAAAGATATGGCACGTTAAAAGACTCTGTCTTACTTGTGTCTTAATAAAATAATAATAATAATAATTTGACCTGGGCTGACCTACAAAAGGATGGTCTTCTGACTCCTAATAATGTTACGCGGTCTTTTGAAATGAATGTAATAGATAGTACTCTTAGTTGTAATTTTATTCAAATTAAAAATCTCTGAGAATTCCGTTCCCCTATGCTCTTCAGACAGACATCATGTCCCGCTCGTCATTAATCTTTATAACTTTGATACTTTTCCCGTTTCATCTCGTTTAGAGAACTCCTTTCAATTTTCGGTCATGTAATCTAGTCTTGCTAAGTGAATCGTTTTTAGCTTTAAACTGGGATGTTATACTTTCGTCGTTGGATGTCACTGCTTGCTTTGACTCCTTCCTATTTAAATTGGCAGAGATTTTTCATAGTATGGTGCCTGTTTTTGGCACCACACAGCATAAACTTCCATGGTGCAACCAAACTCTAAAAAACCTCAAAAACAAATGTAACAAATGTTTTAAGTTATATAAGGCTATTATTGATAACTCGATCCTAAAAGATCAATACTTACTTAGTGTTAAACAATTGTATGTCCTGGATAAATTTCTGTACAACCGGTATATTTTGGGACTTCGTCCGCGGTAAACGTGGCTATTCCAATATACCGATCTGTATGAACTGGAATGGCGCTTCCTCTCAGTCTCCCGATGACACCGTTGAACTTTTTGCTGACTTCTTTAAATCTAATTTTGATGATGCTAGCGTAGTGAGTAACGATTATACATATATTTGCGTCCTCTGTTGAGCGCATAGATTTCGGATCCATCACTGTCACTGAATACGACGTGTGTAAAACGATGCACTCACTGAAACCTTCGCTAGGTTGTGCTATCACGGCCTCCTCTTTGTCACATCTTTAACTTATCCCTGTCTTCTGGTAATTTCATTAAAAGGTGGAAGAAGTGAACCATCACGCCGATCTTTAAATCAGGCAACAGAAATGATGTTGCTAATTACAGGCCAATTGCCAAACTTTCTTCCTGTTCAAAACTTTTTGAAATTATAATACATGAAAAATTGTCTTTCGTTACAAAGAGCATTGTTAAGCCGCACCAACATGGGTTTGTGACGGGGCGTTCCACCGTCACCAATCTGGCACATTTCTCTGATTTCTGCATCTCTGCCTTTACTGATAGCTCCCAGGTGGACACAATCTACACCGATTTCTCGAAGGCTTTTGACAAAGTCTCCCACCAAATCCTATTATCTAAACTCGAACATCTTGGATTTCACTCAGTGTTTTTAAGTTGGTTGAAATCTTACCTGTCGAATATAGCCATGTGTGTGGAAATAGAAGGCTGTATATTAGAGTGGGTCGATTTCAAAAGTGAAAAATCGCCATCGCGGAAACTGTTCTAGGGGACATTTTAAGCAACTTTGCTGAAGAAACTATAGGTCTAAAGTTGGGTTGGAACCCCCGCGTTGAAGTTTCATGGTTAGATAATGAAAATTTTTGTACCTTAAGTTGTAGTCAGGGTTGCCACTTTAAAAAAATTTTTCCTACCAAAACCCAACTAACCTACCAAAAGAACCGTCATCCTACCAATATTTTTTTCACGGCATCAAAACTTTTGGTATTTGTTTCCTTTAGCACCCAACTGTGTTGGGCCCAGGATCAATAATCCGGAAGCGATTTTTTAATATTTTGCTTCTCTGAAGAGATATTTGCAATCAATGTTGCAAGTTTTCATGTGTTGTTGTAATTACATTAGGCTGCCCCTAAAAACGTGCAAAAAAGTCGCGCCGTCACACACCCGAACTTGGCATGGCGTAGCCCAGGGTTATTTTTAATAAGCACGGCCGAAGGCCGCCAATTCAAGAAGGTGTTCTGCACATAAATACCATGGATCCCGCCCCAATTTTGGTATCGGACCCTGGTCATTTTTCGGTTTTTGACCATAATTTTCCACAGAAACAAAAAATTCTATAGATCCTACGTCAACTCGAAAAACACGTCGGGAAATGTTGGGAACGGTACCAAAAATTACCTAGGTCTTCGGGCGCGCCTTAAAAAAATAACCTTTAGGGGGTCCAACCCGGTCTTCGCGATCACCAGTTTTCCTGCGTAGATATTATCATGGCAAAATACAGATTTCAAAGGTAAAAAGAATGCGACGGAGCGTCACTCTTGAACTCGTCCTTGATCAAGTACTCAGATTTTGACAAAAAAAAAAAACCGCGTGTAGCCAGTACACGTGAAAGAAGTTAACTTCTTTAGTTCAGAAATAACGAAATATGAATAAGATGTATTCGAGAATGGTTTAGATTCACAATATCTTACTTCCGGGAAGTGGACCAGGGAAACGATCCATTCGAAAATATCTTATATATGGTGCGTTTTCCTCAAAATTTGGCACATGGGTAGAATTACGCCTAAATTAACAGGGGCTAATACGAATGGGATATAGAGGAAGAAAAATCTATGGTGGTAGAAGGAAAGAGGGCAATGAAGAGCAAAAGGGAGGGAGATAGGAAAGAGAGTTGTACGAAGAAAGATAGGAAGACTAGGTGGCAAGCCTGCTTTAAATTTAAATATTTGGAACACGGTCGCAAATACCTTTCCCTTGATACCCATATAGGCATATCTTGCTCAATATCAAAAAAAAATATAGATAGGTGGCAACCCTTTGAACCGCCCCAAGTGGCAACCGCCATGTATATAGTCTTAGAACGAATCATACTACTAATAATGCCAAATTTAATACAAAACGGCAAAGCGCTTCCCGAGATATAAGGAAAAATAAATAAAATACGGTCTGGGGGCAACCCTAGCTGGCAGCCCTGCTAGAAATTGTCTTATTTGAAATGCGACCGAAAATACCTTCCATTTGATACCCATATTGGCATATATTGCTCAATATTTTAAGAAATTGAGATAGGTGGCAACCCTGTGAACAGCCTCAAATGGATACACCCACGCATATAATCTTAGAGTGAATCATACTATCTACAATACGAAACTTTATCCAAATCGGTCGAGCGGTTCCCGAGATAATTGGGTTGATAGATAACCCTTTGTTAGTGCACCATCTTTCAATGATGCGCAGGGCTTGTTGCATGCGATCGGATATTGTTTCTTCATGCATTCCTGTTACGCAGACTACTAAGTCATCCGCATATCCCTGTACGTCAAAACCATTGCCCTTCAAAAGATGAAGAAGTTCGTCTATGACTAGGGTCCACAGTAACCAGCACTCCCTCCTATCTCGAAGCTGATTTTTCTCTGCTTTAGCATGGACAGCACCCAGCGAGTAATCATTAGGCTTACGTCCTTGCAAATCATGGCTTCCTCAATGGCCTGATACGTCGTATTACCGAAAGCGCCTGATATATCGATAAATGCACACAGGGCTACGTTTTTAGACTCTATGGCCTTTTCAATTTTTTCCGTAAGGCAATGGATAGCAGTCTCTGTAAATTTTCCGGGTTGGTACGCGAATTGGGTTTTACACAGAGGAAGTTTCTTTAAGTTCTCTTCTCTAATGTGCTGATCCAAAATTTTCTCCTTATTGGTCGATATGACGATGGCATATTTTCCGGGTTCCCTGGTTTCGGTATAAAAACAACATTAACCTCTGTCCACCTCTTATCCTAGCAGCAGGGATGCTCTATATAAATTTGATAGGACTGGGGCTGTATAGTTAATTCCTTGCTGTAACAGACAAGGATAGACCCCATCCGGTCCTGGGGATTTGAAAGGACTGAAAGTCCATTGGACATTTTTGACATTGCTTAGCTTTGCTGCCAGGCTCTCTTCTCTTCCACTAATAGTTTGAGAATCATCTACTAAAGGATTTGAGTGTTGATAGCCTGGTTTACAGTCCGGAAAGTGAGTAGCAAGCAAGAGCTTGCATGTGTCTTCCGGCTGCTTGGTGTAGCTCCCATCTGAATTCTTCAGAGTACCAATGAAGTTGCTATGGCCTCTCACAAGGGCCTTTTGGAGCCGCAATGCCGTAGGAAGATCTTTAATGTTTTCGCAGTGTTCTCTCCAAGTCGCCCTCTTAGACTTCCTAAGTTCTTTATTGTAGGAGGTTAGGGCATTTTTATAGGATACCTAGTCTCCCGTGTCTTTAGCTGTATTGAACAACCTTCTTGCTTGACATCTTAATTGTGCAAGCTTTTTATTTCACCAAGGCACATCCCGTTGTACACGTTTTTTAGCCTTGGGACAGCTCTCATTAAAAGCCGTTATAATATCTGACTGAAATTGTTCAGCTTCTGCCTCAATCTCACGCACCGTAGTTATCGGTTTTTGTAAGCAATTGCCGCTTTCTTCCATGGTGAAGCGAAATAGTTCCCATTTCGTCTTCCTTGGATTTCTGAAAACGGACTCATGCTCAGAGAGTGACCCCTGTCGAACACAATATGCTTGTGGTCCGACATTGATTCCTCCCCCGAGACGTGCCCATTTGTGACAGCGAAGGCCATGTTTTGGCTACATAGAGTAAGGCCAAGAACCTCCCCTCTAATAGCATTAACAAAAGTCGGTTCTTGGGGTTGGAATTTTTGCCCAAACTGCAACCAAATCCGCCGTCATGAACTGTAGGAGCGGAACAAAATCCAGTTTCTTCTTTAGAAGCATCGCCGCCCTTGGACAGGAACCGGTGGCATATATTAATTTACCATCAGGACTACTTAAACCTTTAACAGAACCATGTAAAATCCATGGTTCTTGTATAAAGGCCACTCCCAGACCTTCTCTGCTGAATCTTCTGTCGAGAACATCCGAAGCTGCCTTGGCATGGTGAAGATTCACCTGGAGGCATTTTAGACGCCTCGAACTGCAAGAGTTTGCTGGGAGGGCTGACATTATAAATTTTTTTGCGGGCCCTATCCGCCACCGATGACTTTAAGTTGCCGCTGAGCAAAGCATCCCCATTAGATGCCTGACTTTGGCCCGTTTTTTTCGACTCCGGGTCTAGAGTTCTCACTAAGTAATTGATTTGTTTGCCCGCTTTGAGAGGACGGTGGAGTCTCGATAATTGTAGCTTCTGCTGTGGACTCCAGCTGAAGCTTAGTTTGTACATCCTCCAAGCCTTTGGTCACCTCTGCCGGTTTTGAGCTGCAGGCTGTTTGTTCTACAGCCTTCTTTTCTACCGCAACATTTTCATCAGTGCCGCTGGCTTCATGAGCTACCCGGGGCAGAGACGGTTTGGTTTTAAGCCGCAGTTTCTCTTTGGCATACGCCAAACTGATTGTATTATTATGGTGACGGATTGTTTCAGCTGACACCGGATCTACAGCTATTGCAATTTCCGCCACTGTGGCCCTACTTGTCCGATTGAGGATTCTCCAGTATCTGGTGTCTAGGGCCGGGTTTTGAACAGAAATAACTCTGAGGATATGCGCGTTTGAGGGGCAATCGTCCTCTTTAAAATACCCGACAAAGATAATGCGACGGGGTACTTCCGCATCCGAGACTACCTTCAGTTTCGCCCCCTCCCAAGGAACTAGTTTTGGGACGATGTCTTTTAATCACTCTGCAGTATTAGAATCATCGCAGGCAATTGAAAGCCATCCTTGGCGAATCGCGCAGCCCGTGAAGCGGGGACTAATAGTGCCAACTTGAAGTTTAAACACTTCATTCAAAATGGCCCTCCTTCTGAGCTTCAGTTGTTCAGAAGACAAGATGGTACTAGGATAATCCTGTGGGATTATGCCCAGCTTAATAGTAGTCAGGGCATCTCTAAAAGATCCCGATGACAACCCCTCAGGATGAGGCGCGGTTACTAAGGCACTGGCTGCCTCTCCATCAAGAGGAGGCATCTGCCTTGTCCTCTTTTGGAAATTTGGTGGGGTCGTACTATTGGATCGCCCCTTTTTATTGGTCGCCTCCCTTTGTGCCGGCCCTTGGGGCTGTTTGGCAATTTCTAAAGCGTTTTCGTATCTGACACCCTTAGCCAGGAGTTTCTTAAGACGCTTACGAGCGGCACCATTCAAGTGCTTACGTTTTCCAACATTTTCAGTATCATGGGGGCAAAACCCCTTTTTAATTGTTTGAAGGATATATCTGAAACTTTAACTGGTCGATGTCTGTACATTGCAGATATTCCAAAAAAATTGATACGGTCAATCATTATTAAACCAATAGAATCCGAATCAACTGTTTTTAGACTGTTTTGTCCGTCTGTCTGTCTGCCTGTCTGTCTAAATGTTTGTGGTCGCATCACTCGAAAACTGCTGAATGGAATTAAATTAATCTTTCGTCATTTATTTGTAGACGTTCAACTTAAAATTTAAGGTAACCCTTACTTCGATAACTCGACCGGTTTTAGAGTTATCGACCAATAAGTGGACCAGGGGTGACCAAAAATGTGTAAGTACAATATGGGTATCAAAGAAAGACGCTAACGACTGCCTTCATAATCGATGTGATACATTTCAAAATCTCAGCTTGTTTCGGAGATATCCCCAAAAATGTGAGACGAAAAAATGATAGACGTAAATAGCCGACTGCCCTTTGAATTTATTTTTTATGGAATTCTATGAAAAAATAAAAGTTTGATTGCGTTTTCCAAAACATTTAAATTTTGAGTTACATCTATTTACAATAAGAGTACGATATGAAGTATAATTGGGATTAACGTTTTAAATGACAGAACCAATATACATATCTGTGGACTTTTGGGAAACCCGCTTAAAACTAAAAACCAAATGTTACAGGAGAGCGAAAAAACACATTTAACTGTTAACAAAACTTTTGTTGATACATATTAAAAAGAAATAGGACCATTACATAAAAGGGTCATGATTTCTTATTATTTTCCAGTTAACTATCTTCGACTAACCGCAACAGTTTTATTTTAAACCGAGTTTAAATGAAATAAGTGCCTCTTCCAAACTGATTTTAGAAAAAATATCCGCTTATGTCAGGTAAGAGCATTTACAAAATCACCTGAGACGAAAAATTTCACAAAACTTTTAACCTATTTAGACTTAAGTTCAAGTTAATTTCAAGTTCTGCCCGAGGAAAAAGCACTTACACCGAGTTAGGTTGTTTTTCCAAAAGCAAAATAAAAAAAAAATCATCACATCAAGTTGACTTAAGATGGTTTTCTAAACGATAGTTAGAGGTTTATTTAGAAGGTTTTTCTTTTTTTTCTACATTATCTGACTTTAGTTGTTTTCCCAAATGCACTAAGAAAAAATATCGATTTAAGATGCTTTTTCAAAACTCATATCTCCGTAGCTAGTCACGCTATCAGTACGCCGATAAGACAGAAATGACCGTTATGAAAATGTGCTTTTATGATAAAGAAATTGGAAAATTTACTTATCTCGACTTAAGCGGGTTTTCCAAAAGTCCACAGATATCTCAGGAGAACAAAATAATAATGTCTGTACAAATAATTTTGTATTACTTTCAGTGTGTTTGGTAAAGTATGCATCAAACAATGAAAAAGGGGTTTTCGCCCTCTATTGCCAGTTGACCATGTTTTTGTAATTCTCGCTGTGAATTTTTTGAGTGCTTAACTAAAACTATAAATAAAGTCATGTCCCCTAAAAAGTAACATGCAGCATAATGGGTCCCACCCTTCCATTTTTCCGTCTCACATTTTTGGGGATATCTCCGAAACAAGCTGAGATATTGAAATTTCCATGCAGCGAAACCTCAAACTAGTCAGAAAAATACTAGTATACAACTATAATTATACCTTTCATGAACATGAAATGGTATTATAACTTTGGTCCGATGTTTGTAAGTATGAGAAGAAGAAGAGATGGACCCATCAATAAGTATACCGAAATGATCAGGATGACAAGCTGAGTTGATTTAGCCATGCCCGTCTGTCCGTCTGTCTGTTTGAACGCAAACTAGTCCCTCAATTTTTGAGATATCTGGCTGAAAATTTGTATGTGGCCACCATTTTGTAATATAGGAATCATTTGTCGGAACTGACAAGATCGGACCAGTATAACATATAGCCCCCATACAACCGATTGTTCAGATATAAGGTTTTTTGGCCAAAACTTCTGCAATTAAAAAGTTAGGAACGTAAAATTTTGCATCTCGAGTACTTTCTATTTATGTAGTGTATATAGTGAAAATCAAAAAGATCGGGCAAATGTAACATATAGCCCCCATACAAACGATTGTTCAGATATAAGGTTTTTTGACCAAAACTTCTGCAATTAAAAAGTTAGGAACGTAAAATTTTGCAACTCGAGTACTTTCTATTTATGTAGTGTATATGGTGAAAATCAACAAGATCGGGCAAATGTAACATATAGCCCCCATACAACCGATTGTTCAGATATACGGTTTTTTGACCAAAACTTCTGCAATTAAAAAGTTAGGAACGTAAAATTTTGCAACTCGAGTACTTTCTATTTATGTAGTGTATATAGTGAAAATTAAAAAGATCGGGCAAATGTAACATATAGCCCCCATACAACCGATTGTTCAGATATAAGGTTTTTTGACCAAAACTTCTGCAATTAAAAATTTAGGAACGTAAAATTTTGCAACTCGAGTACTTTCTATATATGTAGTGTATATAGTGAAAATCAACAAGATCGGGCAAATGTAACATATAGCCCCCATACAACCGCTTGTTTAGATATAAGGTTTTTTGACCAATACTTCCGCATTTAAAAAGTTAGGAACGTAAAATATTGCACCTTTAGTACTTTCTACATATGTAATGTGTATAGTATAAGTCAGTACAATTGAACACGTATAATATATAGCCTCCATACAATCGATTGTTCCGAGAACTCGGATCCTATTATTTTGTAAGTTTTTTTAAATTATAACAAAGATGTGTAATGTGTATAGTAAATATAGTTAAATTGAAACAGGCTGTACTGGGGATCGAACAGTGAAAATCGTGACGCTTATTCATGAAAGGTATATAGCCTTCGGCACAGCCGAAGACAGCTTTCCTTACTTGTTTTCTGGCTGAATTCATACCAGTCAGGAAATATTCATTTCATACATATACAACTAGAATTTCCTGACTGAATTCAACTAGTCAGGAAATATCCATTTCATACCCGCCCGGCCCGGTGCGCCAACTAGTCTGCAGGGATAGTTGCTTAGGATTTCTCGACCACCTTATTAAAAACTACCCTGCAGAGAAACCTAAACCTCGTCAGAAAAATATTAGTATACAACTAGAGTTTTCTGACTGAATTCATACTAATCAGGAAATATTCATTTCATACTAGTATACAACTAGACTTTTCTGGCAGAACTCGTACTAGTCAGGAAATACCCATTTCATACTAGTATACATACAATTTTCTGGCAGAACTCGTATTATTCAGGAAATATCCATTTCATTCAAGTATCCAACTAGAAATTTCTGGCTGAATTCATACTAGTCAGGAAATATCCATTTCATACTGGTATACAACTAGAATTTTCTGGCTGAAGTCATACTGGTCAGGAAATATCCATTCCATACTAGTATACAACTACATTTTTTTTTAGGAAATATCCATTTCATTCTAGTATACAACTAGAATCTTCTGGCTGAAGTCATACTAGTCAGGAAATATCCATTTCAACTAGAAATTTCTGGCTGAATTCATACTAGTCAGGAAATATCCATTTCATACTGGTATACAACTAGAATTTTCTGGCTGAAGTCATACTGCTAAGGAAATATCCATTCCATACTAGTATACAACTACATTTTTTTTTAGGAAATATCCATTTCATACTACTATACAACTAGAATTTTCTGGCTGAAGTCATACTAGTCAGGAAATATCCATTTCAACTAGAAATTTCTGGCTGAATTCATACTAGTCAGGAAATATCCATTTCATACTAGTATACAACTAGAATTTTCTGGCTGAAGTCACACTGGTCAGGAAATATCCATTCCATACTAAATAAAAAAAATCATCAGATCAAGTTGACTTAAGATGGTTTTCTAAACGACAGTTAGAGGTTTATTTAGAAGGTTTTTCTTTTTTTCTATCTTATCTGAATTTAGTTGTTTTCCCAAATGCACTAGGAAAAATATCGATTTAAGATGATTTTTCAAAACTCATATCTCCGTAGCTAGTCACGCTATCAGTACGCCGATAAGACAGAAATGACCGTTATGAAAATGTGCTTTTATGATAAAGAAATTGGAAAATTTACTTATCTCGACTTAAGCGGGTTTTCCAAAAGTCCACAGATATCTCAGGAGAACAAAATAATAATGTCTCTACAAATAATTTTGTATTACTTTCAGTGTGTTTGGTAAAGTATGCATCAAACAATGTAAAAGGGGTTTTCGCCCTCTATTGCCAGTTGACCATATTTTTGTAATTCTCGCTGTGAATTTTATGTGTGCTTAACTAAAACTATAAATAAAGTCATGTCCCCTAAAAAGTACCACGCAGCATAATGGGTCCCACCCTTCCATTTTTCCGTCTCACATTTTTGGGGATATCTCCGAAACAAGCTGAGATATTGAAATTTCCATGCAGCGAAACCTCAAACTAGTCAGAAAAATACTAGTATACAACTATAATTTTCTGGCTGAATTCATACCAGTCAGGAAATATTCATTTCATACGTATACACCTAAAATTTCCTGACTGAATTCAACTAGTCAGGAAATATCCATTTCATACCCGCCCGGCCCGGTGCGCCAACTAGTCTGCAGGGATAGTTGCTTAAGATTCCTCGACCACCTTATTAAAAACTACCCTGCAGAGAAAACTCAACCTCGTCAGAAAAATATTAGAATACAACTAGAGTTTTCTGAATGAATTCATACTAACCAGGAAATATTCATTTCATACTAGTATACAACTAGACTTTTCTGGCAGAACTCGTACTAATCAGGAAATATCCATTTCATACTAGTATACAACTTGAATTTTCTGGCTGAAGTCATACTAGTCAGGAAATATCTATTTCATTCTAGTATACAACAGAAATTTCTGGCTGAATTCATACTATAATTTTCTGGCTGAATTCATACTAGTCAGGAAATATTCATTTCATGCTAGTATACAACTAGAATTTCCTGACAGAACTCGTACTAGTCAGGAAATATCCATTTCATACTAGTATACATACAGTTTTCTGGCAGAACTCGTATTATTCAGGAAATATCGATTTCATACTAGTATACAACTAGAATTTTCTGGCTGAAGTCATACTAGTCAGGAAATACCCATTTCATTCAAGTATACAACTAGAAATTTCTGGCTGAATTCATACTAGTCAGGAAATATCCATTTCATACTGGTATACAACTAGAATTTTCTGGCTGAAGTCATACTGGTCAGGAAATATCCATTCCATACTAGTATACAACTACATTTTTTTTAGGAAATATCCATTTCATACTAGTATACAACTAGAATTTTCTGGCTGAAGTCATACTAGTCAGAAAATATCGATTTCACCTAGAAATTTCTGGCTGAATTCATACTAGTCAGGAAATATCCATTTCATACTAGTATAGAACTAGAATTTTCTGGCTGAAGTCACACTGGTTAGGAAATATCCATTCCATACTAAATAAAAAAAAATCATCAGATCAAGTTGACTTAAGATGGTTTTCTAAACGACAGTTAGAGGTTTATTTAGAAGGTTTTTCTTTTTTCTATCTTATCTGACTTTAGTTGTTTTCCCAAATGCACTAGGAAAAATATCGATTTAAGATGATTTTTCAAAACTCATATCTCTGTAGCTAGTCACGCTATCAGTACGCCGATAAGATAGAAATGACCGTTATGAAAATGTGCTTTTATGATAAAGAAATTGGAAAATTTACTTATCTCGACTTAAGCGGGTTTTCCAAAAGTCCACAGATATCTCAGGAGAACAAAATAATAATGTCTGTACAAATAATTTTGTATTACTTTCAGTGTGTTTGGTAAAGTATGCATCAAACAATGTAAAAGGGGTTTACGCCCTCTATTGCCAGTTGACCATGTTTTTGTAATTCTCGCTGTGAATTTTTTGTGTGCTTAACTAAAACTATAAATAAAGTCATGTCCCCTAAAAAGTAACATGCAGAATAATGGGTCCCACCCTTCCATTTTTCCGTCTCACATTTATTTATTTATTTATTTATTTATTTATTTATTTATTTTCCATCTACAGTACAAAGTACCTTACAGACTAAAGAAACAATAATAATTATTTTTAAAAACATACTTATCAAATAGTAGAATTTAAGATCAACACAAAATTAGATCTTGATAAGGAAAAATCAATTAATTTAAAATAAGATAAGTCATTAAATTCTTTTAAGGCGCGCGTAATAGGTGCATTACTTTCAAAATTAGTTCTGCAACTAGCAACGTAAAAAGGAAGAAAGCTTCGCAGATTTCTTTGCGGAACGTTAAAATTTATTCGCTCTAGAAGAGTTGGACAATCGACATTGCCATTAACTATATTGAAAATGAACGAAAGAGCTAGAATAGACCGTCTTTTCTCTAGAGAGCATAGATCAATAAGCAATAGCCGGGATTGGTACGGAGGCATTGGATCCTCGAACCGTAAAGAACGCAATGCAAACTTTAGAAATATCTTTTGAACCCGTTCGATCCTATTTATCGATTGTTGATCGTAGGGTCTCCAGATAATTACTGCATATTCTAAGTTGGAGCGTACAAGAGAAGTAAAAAGAAGCTTAAAAGTGTATGGATCAGAAAAATCAGTGGAACTACGTCGAATGAATCCCAATACCGAATAAGCCTTTGAAAGAATGAAATTGATGTGATTATTAAATGAAAGCTTAGACTCGAAAACCACTCCAAGATCTTTAATCTCTGAAACTTTGTTTAAAACGCAGTTATCAATATAATAAACGGTAGGCGTAGCATTGAGACGCCTAGTAAAAGTTAAATGAAAACACTTAGCAATGTTCAACGACAGCCGCGACTTTTCACACCACAAATGAAGACTGTTCAAATCACTTTGAAGCTTACTTGCATCTTCCATATTGTTAACCATCGCAAAAATCTTCAAATCATCAGCAAAAAGAAGATAATTTGAAAAGGTAAAACAACTTCCAATGTCATTTATAAAAAGAACGAAAAGTAGAGGGCCTAAAATGCTACCTTGAGGAACACACGAAGGGGCAACAAAGAAGTCCGAAGTTGAGGAATCAATTGAGACAGCACAACGACGATTGGATAGATATGACGTTATCCATTGCAAAACGGATGAATGGAAGCCAAGGCAAGCTAGCTTACTGATCAGAATCCTGTGGGATACTCTGTCAAACGCCTTAGAGAAGTCAGTATATATGCAATCCACTTGCGAGCCAATCGAAAAAGCTGAGGTGCAAAAGTCACAAAATCCATGTTGGTATGGGCTTAGTAATGATTTTACAGCGAAATAGATTTTGTCCTTAACCACACTTTCAAACAGCTTCGAAATATTTGATAGTTTTGCAATTGGCCTATAATTACGAACATTACTTTTACCAGGGCTGAAAATTAACGTTAAATTTATTAATAAACGAAAAAAACTTTTGATTTCGTTTTGTTTGTAAATAATATTAACGTTAAAAGCTCAACAAAAAAATATATCGTTGCGTTGAAAATCAAAAAGAATTATCAAAATAAATTTCGTTTCGGTTTTTATCAAAACAATTAACGGAAAATATTTGAACTTTTTGAAAATAATATCGGTTATTATGGGTCGTAAAAGAGAGGGCGAATCAGTGCGGTCGTGTTTTGTAGATAATAAGTGTATATTTTGTAATTTTTTATTTGCAAAAGACCACTTGGGCAATAAAAAGAGCCATTTGTTGCGAAAGCACAAAAGCCAATTTCTTTCGCTATCAGAAAATCAGAATCCACCAGAAGCCGGAGAGGTGGTGGAAAAAAGAGTTAAAGTGTGTCTAGATATGAGCAAAGGTGACGTTGCCAATGTTTGTACCGGTTTCGTGACTGAATGTGGTGTACCACTAAAATTTTTTAATTCTAAAAGTTTCCAAACGGTATTTGGACCGATTTGTGCACAGGTGGAAATGAATAAAATCCACCGTAATAACATTGGTGAACTAATTGCAAAACAATTTAATAGTGAGGTGAATAATTTGAAAACAGTCTTAAAAAACAGATTTATATCTATAAAAATAGACAGTGCTCGTCGGCTTTTCCGAAACGTCGTATGTTTAAACGCACAGTATTTATTAGATGGTGAAATTATTGTAAAAACTTTAGCTGTAAAAAATATGCAAGAGAAACATAGTGCGGAAAATTTAAAGACCCTTATTTTGGACACCCTGCACAGGTGAGAACAAAAACTGTCAAGTTTTATTTTCAAAAGTTTTCCCTTTTCAACTTCTCTCTTTATGTCCACTATTTAGACATCCGTATAATGAATAAAACTTGATCAAATGAAGCTATTTTAGATGGGTTTTGTTTTTGTTTGATCGATCCAAAAAATTATTATTATTATTATTATTTACTTAGGTAAAAGTTAATGTCAAAAATGAGTTCCTCGATCCAAAAAAAGCGAAATACAAAAAAACCCATCTAAAATTGCTTCATTTGATCAAGTTTTAATCAATTTTTCCCATGTACAGGGTTACCAACTTTAAATAAAAATAAAAAAGATTCCAGACCTATAGGCCAAAAACCCAGTATGAGGTTTTGATATGGGAGGGCTAAAGTTTCATTTCCAATTGGTTTCATCAATTACGGAGATATGACCCCTCATTTTGTGTCACAGTGTATCTATATTGAACCCAATTTTTTATTTATTCAAACACTAGGTATGACATAAATATCAACCAAATATATAGTATCACAAGCGATAACGGCAGCAATATGGTATGCTGTGGAACGCTTTTACAGCGCGAAGCTATGGAAGAAGTAGAGGATGAAGAATGCGAAGCTATTGAACAAATAAGTGCCAATGAAGATAACGATGATAACTTTTTTGAAAATTTTGAAACCATTTTCGACGACGAAGAGTTTAATATATGTATTTCGCAAAATTTTAGTAAGCTATCTCCCAGTTATGATAATATTCTTTAACAATAATAAACTCCTAATTTTAGGCTCTCTGACATGTTTAAGGTGCGCGGCGCACACCGTTCAGTTGAGTGTTAGTGATGTTTTAAAGAATGTGGAAATTAAACAACGTTTTGAAGAATGCCGCAGCGTTATGAAAAAGCTTCGCACACCTGCTATGTATAGACTGTTATCTTCTCAAAATTTAATGCCACCCCTAGTTGATTGTACGACTCGTTGGTCGTATTCCTACGAGCTGCTAAAAAGATTACGAAACCTGGAGATATTTATTTTAGAAAATATAAAAGAGTCAAAAATCGACTGGACTTTTGTAGATAGTTTTTTAAGTACCTTCAGCTGCGTTAAAAAACTTACGGAGCAACTCCAAAATAAAAATTTGCTGTTTGGAGATTTCATCAAATATTATTTAGAAATGTACCTGCATGTCAAAAGAGACTCAGAAACGTCACACATTTCCAAACTTTTATTGCAGTCCCTCAACCAAAGGAAACATAACTTGCTGCAAAACCAAACTGTAGCTGCAGCAATGTGCCTCGATCCTCGTTTGAGGCGATTGCTTCAGCTTCCGGAGTTTGCAAACTTAAAGCCAGTAGCTGTTGCTCATTTAAAAGCGTTGTACTCGAGGATGCATGGCACTGGGAATAGTGTATGTTTTTTTATATCTTTTTGTCACTAAATTTACCAATTGTCTTTGTTTTCAGACACCTGAGTCTTTTACTACCAATTCCGTAGAATCATCCGAAGATGGTGACAATTTACTGAATACTTTAATGAGCCAAATAGGACATTCTGAAACGGACGTCCCAAGCAGAAATGAAGCATTTTCTATAATTGAAAACTTCAATGAATCATCTAATTTGAACACGAATCTGCAGGACTTTTGGGAACCAAAACGATTTAGTCATAGTACTCTATACCAGTTGTATCAAATAATCCACGCAACTCCCGCTACCCAAGTCAGCGTGGAGCGCGCGTTTTCTACTTTAAAATATATTATTAATGATTTCAGGGCAGCTCTAAGTGACGATCTCACGGAAGCTATTTTAATATTGCGTCTTAACTAGTTTTGGGTCTATTTAGTACGTTTTAACTAAGTTGTTAACGTTAATTAATTAATTTTTATTTTTACCAAATTAAATTAAAAACATGAATTTTCGAATGGAGCCCAATATACATGCGTCCATTTAGTACTTAGTAACTATGTTTTTTTGTTGTGTTCCTTGACTTATTAATTAATTTTTGTACTTGACAAATAAATACAAATATCGTGGATTTCCGACCTAGCCTAATTTGCAAAATGAATAAACGTTAACGAAAAAATTTTTTTTGTTATTTTTTGAGTTGATACGCAACGAAAAAAAATTTTTTTGTTATTTTTTGATTTGATCCGCAACGAAAAATTTTTTTTTTTTGATAATTATCAAAACGAAATATCTTTTTGATAATTTTTTTTGATAATTAACAAAACGAAATTTTTTCGTTTATATCGTTGTGCAGCCCTGACTTTTACTACCATTTTTGAAAAGTGGCGTAATTGATGTAAACTTCCAATCATTAATGAAAATACCGGAAGAAAGGGATTTGTTGAAAATCAAGTGCAAGGGGTATGACAACGCTGGACTGGCCCTTAAAAAAAGAGCTGATAGGCCATCTACGTCCGATTTTGGCGAAGTATTGAGAGAAACCATCGCCCTTGAAACTTCATCAGAGGAGATATGTAAAGTCCCTAGAGCAGTAGTCGGCACGGAGAGAGTGCATGCTATGTTAAAGCATTGGAGTTTTCCTCCCAGGAAAGGAATTGCCGGCCTATGCCCTAGAGTAATAGAAGGGGGTATTTCAGATGAAAAGTCAGGTGAAATCACATCGTCTTCAAAAAAATTAGAGACAAAATAATTCGCAAAAAGATTAGCGGCCTCAACAGGAGTATTAGCCGACTTGTTATCTAAAAATAATGAACTAGGAATACTAGAAACTTTTTTCGATTTTACGAAGCTCCAGAAAAATTTCGGGTTAGCTTTGATATTACGCTCAGTACTCCTTATATACTTTGTGTACAGAAGATTATTTAATGACTTAAATTCTTTCTGACATTGCTGAAATTTTACAAAGAATGCTTGGATTCTAGTTGATTTGAACTTCTTAAGGTATTTGTTTTTAATGTTTTTTAAATTCATTAAAGCTTTAGTATACCAAGGTGACTTATAAGATCGCTTTCGTTTTATAGGTATGTTATTTAAACAGAATTCATTAACTTTAGATTTAAAAGTTGAATAGCAGCTGTGAACGTCCAAGTCCAAAAGAAGTTCATCCCAATTAATTTCAGAAATAGACTTATTAAGAGCTGGAAAATCACAAGACGCAAAATCGAAGTCACTCCTCACATCAGCCACGATTTCCGAAAAAACATAAAATTTTAGCCCGATTTCTAAAGGCACATGGTGCATAGTTGCTTCGGAAATCGGCGAACTGCATTTAGATATACAAAAATCAACATTATCACTGATGTATATAAGATCTAATAATCTATTTAAATCATTAAAAATAAAGTTTACTTGAATTAGATTTACACTAAGGAAATTGTCAATACAGTAAGACTCACGCTCAATGGTAATATTACTTGGAAAAAGACGCGCGTTATCAGACTTACTACACCATACTATGTCACTGAGATTAAAATCACCCAGAACACAAATATGGTCATTTTTAAGATCAAGGGATAGCCCAATTACATTATCTACATGTGCTTTATATAACTCAAAGTTACTATTAGGTGGAATATAAGAAGCAAATACATATAAATAATTTCGAGATTTCATTCCTTTGATTTGGTTGAACTTGGTCGAGCAAAGTGTCATCATTGCCAAGGTCAACCATTGTTGCACGGAATTTACGTCAAACTGCAATTAGAACACCACCTCCTCTTGAACAGCCAGTTTTCATGGAATCCCGATCCTTACGAAACACATTGTATAAATTAGGATCGAAAAACTCACTATCGTATAAATCCGATTTAAGCCAAGTCTCGACAATCACCAGCACATCATAAACTTCTTGTGAACTAAATTGAAATACAGTATTCGATTTTGTTCTTAGGCCAGAAATATTTTGGAAGTAGATTTTTAGCTCAGCGCTAGATTCAGGAGAAGCATTAGCATCCATTAAGACCTTTGGGTCCGACCTCCCCGTCTTCGAAAAAAATTAAAAGGTTTTACTTTTACATTCAAAGGCCAAATTTTCGCATCGAGAATACTGGGAAACTCGGCAGATAGAACACCCAACCTGAAATTAACGTTGTAGTTGTATACTAGCATGGAATGGATATTTCTGACTAGTATGGGTTCAGGCAGAAAATTCTAGTTGTCTACTAGTATGAAATGGATATTTCCTGACTAGTATGAATTCAGCCAGAAAATTATAGTTATATACTAGTATAAAATGGATATTTCCTGACTAGTATGAATTCATCCAGAAAAATTTAGTTGTATACTAGTATGAAATGGATATTTCCTGGCTAGTATGAATTCAGTCAGAAAATTCTAGTTGTATACTAGTATGAAATAGGTATTCGCCGACTAGTATGAATTTAGCCAGAAAATTCTAGTTATATACTAGACGAAATGTATATTTCCTGACTAGTATGAGTTCTGCCAGAAAATTATAGTTGTATACTAGTATTTTTCTGACTTGTTTGAGATTTCGCTGGAGGGAAGTCATGAAAATTCTGGTTGAAATCATACCAGTCTAGGTTCAATGCTTTTTGGAATAGCATGGGACTAGTTCATTTTATGGAAATCATACTAGTCCAGGTTGAACTAGTATGGGACTGGTATGTTCTGGTCGAAATCTGACAATTGACATTTCGTAGGACATCAACACGTAAAAATACTAGTTGTTTATATGGAAAAGACAAACCACTGACTAGTTGGGCCCGGTGCAAGTAGTGTTCAACTACTTTCGCTGCAGGGTTATACCAGTGATTATGAAAGCAGTCGTTAGCACCTTTCGTTTGATACCCATATTGTACTTACACACTTTTTTGTCACCCCTGGTCCACTTATTGGTCGATAACTCTCAAACGGGTCAAGTTATCGAAATAAGGGACACCTAAAATTTTAAGTTGAACTTCTACTAATAAATGACGAAAGATTCATTTAATTCCATTCAGCAGTTTTCGAGTGATGCGACCAAAACATTTAGACAGACAAACGGACAAAATTCTAAAAACGGTTGATTTCGATTCTATTAGCTTGATAATGATTGACCGTATCAATTTTTTTGGAATATCTGCAATGTACAAACATCGACCTGCTAAAGTTTCAGATATATCCTTCAAATAATTAAAAAGGGGGTTTTGCCCCCTATTTCCAGATGTTGACCATGTATTTGAAATTCACGCTGTGTAGTTTTTGTCTGCTTGGCTAGAACTACAACCCTGCAGCGAAACCTCAAACTAGTCAGTAAAATATTAGTATACAACTATAATTTTCTGGAAGAATTCATACTAGTCAGGAAATATCCATTTCACACTAGTATACAGCTAGAATTTCCTGACTGAATTCATACTAGTCAGGAAATATTCATTTCATACTACTATGCAACTAAATTTTTCTGGATGAACTCATACTAATTAGGAAATATCCATATCATACTAGTATACAACTAGAATTTTCTGGCAGAACTCATACTAGTCTGGAAATATCCATTTCATACTAGTATGCAACTAAAAATTTCTGGATGAACTCATACTAGTCAGGAAATATCCAATTCATGCTAGTATACAACTAGAATTTTCTGGCTGAACCCATACTACTCAGGAAATATCCATTACATACTAGTATATAAATAGATTTTTCTGGATGAGTTCATACCAGTTAAAAAATACAAAATTCATTCGTTTCGTTTGCTTTTTTTCCTCCCTTATAATTCACAGATGCTTTTTCGATATGATAAAATAAAGGGTAAGTCATGAAAGTTCTGGTTGAAATCATACTAGTCCAGTTTCAATGCTTTTTGGACTAGTATGGAACTAGTATATTTCATAATAGTCGTTTTGGACTAGTATGGGGACTAGTTTGTTTTATGGAAATCATACTACTCCTGGTTGAACTAGTATGGGACTGGTATTTTGCAACTAGAATAATTCTTGTATACCATGACTAGTAAGTGACTGGTATATTCTGGTCGAAATCTGACAATTGACATTTCGTAGGACATCAACACGTAAAATATACCAGTTCCTTATATGGAAAAAAGACAAAACACTGACTGGTTGGGCCCGGTGACCCAACTAGTTGTAAAATAGTTCTCAACTAGTTGCTTTCGCTGCAGGGAACTTAAGGTATGTCATTACGTAACTATGAAACTTTAACGCGATTTCCGGGGGTTCCAACCCAACTTTAGACCTATAATTTCTTCAACAAAGTTTTTTAAAATGATGCCTAGATCAGTTTCCGCGATGGCGATTTTTCAATTTTGTCCCTCTGCTACAAATCGACCCACTCTACTGTATATCCCAAACGTTTCTTGCTACCTCGGGAGTCCTCAGGGCAGCATTTTAGGCCCACTTTTGTTTGTCCTTTTCATCAATGATATTGGCTCCTGTTTCAAATTTTCCAAATTTCTACTTTATGCCGGTGATCTTAAAATTATCGTAGAATTAATGGTCTGTCCCAGTGTAGAGTACACTGCAACATGACCTCAATAAACTTGTTGAAGTGGTCATACCTACATACAAACATAACAGTGGCTCTATAAGGTGAATGCGTGTTTAGCATTTCATATTATAATTAATTTTTTTAAATTTTTGGTTTGTTGTCGCACACCCTGCACGGGGAGACCTATCGATACATATCAAATTTTATATACCTTAGAATTGTGGTTATTGTAAAAAAGGGAGAAAACTTTTGAACATTGCGCATTTATATATAGATTTGTCGTAGAATACCATCCTGAGTTAGTAATTAGTACTGTTAGACGCGTACCACTCCAGAGAGACAACCTAAGCCAGTTATATGTACCATGAAATAAAAGTTTAACAATGCTTAGAGGAAACACAAGTTTTATTAATTTGGTTACTTGTTTCTACTTTTGGTTACTTTTTTTTAAAAAATTTGGTTACCAAAAAAAAATTTTAGTGGCAGCAATGTAGATGATCCCATTTAAAATTTGTTTACTTTTCTACTTGTAAATTTGATATGAAAAAAAAACCAATTTTTGAATTCGTATGGAATTAGCACTTTTTTATTTCATTGTTGGACTTAGCATATTTTCGAATCTATGCGTTCACTTAAAAACAGAATATGTTGCCATTTCGTAGAGCAACAAATTTATAATTTTCACTTCCCCCTGTGAAATTGCTGCACACTTAAAACTGTTCAGTGTTACCCTGCATGTCTTCAGAAGAAGAAAACACTGCCGCCATATGAAATGTCAAAATTGTGTATGCCTATCGGTGCTGCTTTATTGTGGATGATATACATGTTTTAGAAAGTGACAGATGGTATACTGTTTTTGTTTGTTATTTCCATTCATCAGGGCAAATAATCGGACCGTCTATGACAGCGAGGGCAAGAAATGTTGCCTTTTTGCATTTTTATAGGAGAGGGTGGTTGAGAAAAGATAATGATGCCCTCTTTGAAGGTAATGCCTATTTTACAACTGAACATGAATTTTAGCGTACATGCGGTGAGGGTGACTTTTTTGTGCAGAAAAGAAAACGCTATAAGTAGTGTATACACAGTAAAAATGAAAGACTACTTTTTTTAATTTAATACCAAATAGTATTATTTTAAGACCCTGAAAAAGTTTGGAAATTAAATTTGGAATAATGGTTTTAAAATAATACTAAATCGCTCTCTCTCTCTCAATTTTGGCAATTAAATTAGTCCAAATGGTCTTAAAATAATACCAAAATAATACTCTTTCTCTCAATTAAACGGAAAATGGTATTAATTTAATACTTTTCGGCGTTGTTATATATAAACAACAAATTGGTATTAAATTTAGACTTTTTTTACTGTGTATTAACAGTTTCTAGCATTTTGCATCAAAACCTGAAAAAATTCATAAGGCATGCATAATGAGTTAAAATTTACATACATATGCATGTTACACTTACATATTACTGTTAACTTTGCATTTGCCCGTATCGCAGTGTTAAGCCGAGCCGGTCCCACTTGACATTGATATTCCGCATCATCAGTGATTGAGGCATTCGATATTCGTAAGTTATACACGCCTTGCTTGCGATCACCTAAGACTGAATAACGAGGGAATCCAGGAATAACGGCAGAGAATCCGAGGGCAAATCCATCCTTTGTCCACTGAACAGCTCCAGCTTGATTAGAAACTTCACAACGCATCATTGCTTCTGCTCCTTCAAGTACTTGAAGGTCATATGGAGTAACACGAAACTTCTGCTGTTGGCCCAATACGGGTGTGAGCAGAATAGTGAAAAGCAGGAGCTGGAGATATCCTGAAATGAATGAATCACATAAAAAGTATTAGAACGTCTCTTTTTCTAATACCTAAAGATAAACAAATGTATATGGTGGCACATTTTTAAGCAATTAAATGGCTATATGTATTCAAATTCCTTTAAAAAAGCGCTACCTGCGAAAATCTATATCTATTATATGTGCTTCGTTGAAAAATTATATTGATTTTATTTTTTTAGAATGGTGTAAAAAAATACTGTAAAAATTGCAGATCCTAATTTTAAATTCTAGGTGTCTATCATTACTAGCTTAGATTGTACAGACTTTACCTCATTTTAAGGTCCCTAAAGCTAACTTCAAAATTGCATCCGTTGGGCACGAGGAAACAAGTATGATTGGGAATAAATGGTTTGTTTATTTAATATGAATTATATAATATAAAATTATAAAAACTTTTTTAACACAAATATTAATATCTTTTTATTTATTTAGGGTAGAAGCGGGAGGCTTCGACATGAGGGAGGCTTCGACATTCTTAGATATGTTTGTTACCCTTACATCAATCGCGCTGATTTTTGGAGGAAATATTTAAAATTTACCTGGAACTCAGTTATATTAACGAATCCGTGCAAGGTGAACTGCAAGGGAAAATATTTTCACTTTATTTTTATTTCCGCTTTTTGGAGATACCGAAGTAGTTTTTTTATTAGGGTTAACAGTCTTAATTTTCTTGAATTTTACTCTGTGTTTCGAGATTTTTTTTCGTGTATATTATTAAAAATAAATGATTTAGATCCACTTACACTTAAAGAAATCAGCAAACAAAATTTTTATTTTATGAAAAAAGTCGTGAAAGATGACTGCGTGGGAGGTTTCGACAACAACCCCTTTTCGTACTCCAAACAGAGAATGAAATTCAAACTGCGCAAGGAAATAAGATAAAAATACCATTCAAGAACACGTGTATCTTTTACCTTTATCTAAATGACAGAATATGAGAGATGCTGAAAATAGTGTCGAATTCTCCCTTTTGCTATTTTTTACACCTACTTTTTTGGTCCTGACTACCTAAAGAAATGAGAGGACAGATAAAGGATAATGCAAATATGTTCTAAGAATGTACATAGTTTGTGTGCATTTGAGCTTTTATGGGTTGGAATCTACATCTACCCTACCACTTTTTTATGTTTTTGACAGAAAATTTTTGGAATTTTTCCTTCGCGCACGTGTGCTTTGTTTTAGTTTTGATTTCAGATATGAGAGAGAATACGAGTGTTGTCATGTGTAAAAATTGAAGAAAGACTTTCCGGTGAAGCTCAAATGGTTTTCCAACTTAAATCCAACGTTGGCAAAATGTTAGAAAAACCTGTTGGAAATCAGGCTGAAACTAAAACATCGAAAATAAAGTTGGAATCATGCGTACTGAGCCCAATAAACATTTATGTTGAAAATACATTGGAATCTCATTCGAGATCAATTCCGTTTTTCAATTTTCAAAGTTGTTTTTCCATTCGAGGAGCATTGTTGCAACAGCCCATTTTCCAGCAAAACGGACATTTTTTTGTATGAAAATATTCTTATTTCTCCAATTGAAAAGGTAATGAAACTTGACTTGAATTCCAACAATATTTTCCAATTGGAATCAAACGTCAAAATTGCATCCATTTGGCATGAGGAAACAAGAATGATTAGAAATAAATGGCGTGTTTATTTAATATAACAAAATATTCACCCTTATTCTGATTGTCGGTAGGCGGTCGTTTCGTCCATAGTTCGCAAAGTCGTGTCGTTCCGAATTTCGTATTCCTGAAATTTTTCGACTGCTCTACTACAAATTTTTGAATGACAGTTAAAAAAATTAAATAAATTTTTAACTTTTTATTTAAAAAAAATACAAATTTTGTGTTTTTGCATATGTGCTTCAAGCTTTTCCCGCTTAGTTTTTGCAATCAGAGAATCTCACGTGTGCCTTGGATCCCTACCCGAAGACACCGTTTCAAGCTATAACAAAAAAACACAAAGATTGCATTATTTGCATTCTTTAGAGTCTCCTTACAACTGCTATTTCCCGTAGTCTCAGCGACGTTCCAACTACAAGACGCCTTCCTGCTTGTACGGCTGTTCCACACAACTGAAACATACTTGATAAGGCCTTAACAGCCAGGAGCAAGTTCTTTGGCCTACAACTGCTCCCATCTCCTATACTATCAGCGCCGTCCCTTTTTCCATCCGCCTTCTTGCTTGTACGGATGCTCCAGACAACTGAAACCAACGTGGTAAGAAACAGAAGGCTCATTAATGGACTCCATCCTCTGCCCCTGTGTGCTCATCGATCCAAACTCCTTTCTCGTTACCCACTTCGCTATGTCACACCATGCCCCGAACTGTTCCGCCACTTATCCCGACGTCTTCCACGATTTAAAATGCTCAGATTACTCTAGGGTGTGGCAGTGAAAGGAATAGGAAAGAAATGGATAACCTAGCAGATGGTGCATATCGTCCAACCAGACGGCTTAGACCGTTAAATTTAAATATTTGTAAGTATGTTTGTATCCGCTATCACCTTCGAAGTGAACGCGCAGGACTGCAAACGGTGACGCACCAACCAGCTGGAGCTCTGTCCAATCAAGTAAGGTTTTATATATGTATGTTCTTGACTTAGTAGAGGATAAACTGAAGATTTCGGAACCAGCAAACTGTCGGGATCCTTGATCAAAAACCTACACATTAGTCATTTTAACTGATATATGCATGTATGTCTTAATGTAGCTGTGTGGTTCCTAGTCCAGTTAAGTCAAGATATCTACACAAGGGGAAAAGGATTAGAAAAAGATTAGGGAGAAAAGAAAGAAGAAACAAAAGAAGGAGAAGAAAGAGAAAGAAGTAAAGAAAATAAGGAGAAAAAAAAGAGAAAAAGGAAGAACGAAGAGAAAGATAACCAGGTAGAGAAGAAAGAGTAAGAGGTAATGAAAGAAAAGAAGGGAAAGAGAGAAAGAGTAGGAGGAAGAAGAAAGGGGGAAGAAGGAACGGAAAGAAAGAAAGGGAGGAAAAAAGAGAAAGAAGTAAAGAAAGAACAGGTGGAAAATAAAAAAAAAGCGAAGAAAGGAAAAAAGTGTAAAAAAAGAAGCAAAAGGTGGCAAAAAGAGAAGGGCGAAGAGAAAGAAAAGTAAAAGGATGGAAAATAAAGAGAGGAAAAGGAAGAAAACTAAGAGAAGGAAATAAAGAAAGGAA